>VZZY01007612.1:363951-695973 GCA_013400335.1 Eurystomus gularis
TTTTTTTTCTTTTTATATGTATCTTTTAAGATAACAAAATTTAATTTTCTGATGTCTTGGCATCCCTTTGTCCTTGAAAGTGCTTAAGCATCTTCTCTTACCTTTCTTCTTCTTATCTTAGGGTCACATAATGACAAGTGGGATAGGAGGGCACAGGTTTGGCAATATGTTGATTACAGAAGATGATTAAAATTGTGTATGACTGTCAAGCCAAACATGCAACTAGTCACTAGCATAAAACATTCACTAGAGATTTAAGATTTAGTAGAAAAGGAAGGATCAATGGAAAATGGTGACTTTCTATACATAAACTGCAGCAGACACTAAGCTTAAGCAGTGTTGTAACATTGAATTTTCTTGCTTTTATTGATTTAGGCTGTTCTTCAAACAGACAGTTATTGAAATAAGATTTTTTTTTTTTTAGCTGCTAAATCAAGAGCTCTATATTAACTTCTTGAGAAAGTAGGATAAACTCAGAGAGCAGATGGTATGCAACAATTACCTGAGAGTATTAGAGAAAGTAATTCGGTATCCTACTGTAGGTATATTTTCTGATACATGCTGTATCTTTTCATACTTTCTGTCATACCACTGGGAAATAAAAATCAGTAAGTCATATTATTTCTACATCTATAGTGTAGCATAATAATCAGAATAAATTATTTTTATAGTACCAGAGCACTCCCAGTATCTCACAAACAAGAACATTAAACCCATAAAATACAGAAATGTTCAGCAGATAAAATGTGAAGAGAAGAAATCATATAAACAATAAATACTAAATCACTGCAGCAGGTATTAAAAAAAGAAAAAGGAAAAAAGCCAACACCCCCTTATCTAAAGAGAATGTCGTTGGTTTTTGTCCTAATCAGATAAAACCGGTGGCAATGATAAGATGTGATTTTATTCACACCCACTATTGCTTAAATAGCCCTTCATTTTTGTTGGTTGCATTTGTGTGAAATAGGTTTTAGGTATACTGAAGCAGGGGATGCTTTCTGAAATGATCTCAGGATCTTTTCAGATGAATTACTACATCCTATGAAACAAAAATATCAGTCTTTTTTTTCTAGACTAAATTTAATAATGTTGCAGAACTGTTATTTTGACTTGAGAAAACAAATTCTTCTTATTTTTTAAACTTTGAAACATTCTTCCACTGCCTGCCTTCTTTCCCAAGTAATTTTTAAACTATTGTTTTCTGTAAGTAGTTTTGGGCTCATTAAAGTGGCATTTTCTGTCAAAAGAAACATTTGTGAAAGATGCAAGAAAATATTATCTTAATTATTAGCCTGAACACAGCAGAAGAGGTTGGGTTTAGTCAACTAAGAATTTAGATCCGTGGTTTGCTGGTGGCTACAGGGTGATCAGCAGCTACAGGGTAGTCCAGGGTAGACAAAGATGGGGGGAACAACCTCCACTGCAGACACACTATATAACTTAGTCTCCGTCTACGTCATTTAAACTTAATCTCTCATCTTGTAGGGAGGGAATAACAGCGCTTCCATACCTTTCAGAAATGTGGGAAGCACTGGAAAAAGATGGTAAGACACTGACAAAGGAATCACATTAGTGGCAGTAATAGAATAACATGGTCAGCCTTGGTGGCCCTTTCACTAGGATGGTGAAAGGTGGTGTTCAGATGCAAGGAAGATGTAGCTTTCTGGAAAAAGGGCTGGATCAGTGTTTCAACCTGTTACCGTAAACAGGTAAAGAAGCTGAAATATGAACTCAGGCTTGGCTGCTGCTGAAGGTATTGCAATTTGCTCACAACAGACCTCAAGTTCTTCAGTTGGGAGTTTGCAGCATTTATAGCTTTAAACCCATTATCCATCAAGATCTAGCACGCTGAGACTGATCATGTTCATATACTGATTGATTTCTAGGAGGCCAAATGTAATTGATTAGCATTTCTATGGTGGTTATTTTATCATGTACAAAGCATTTAGGGAATGGTAAGTAGGTCATGTAAATTGATGGGTGCTGTCATGAGGATAAACAGAAAAATCATTTAGACAGGAAGATACTACATAGTTAAAATATTTAGTCTGCAATAATCTGATTTTTAAATTCTCTGCCAAGTTAATGTGACAAAAAGAATATGAGAAATACATTTAAAAAATGTTCCAGAGACTAGTGGGTGTGGGGAATATTTCTGATGGTTGTAGTGAGCTTTTCCATCTTTAATCATAAAATTATGAAGCACATTAAAAAACCCTATGGTTTTAACAAGAAATGTACCTAATAGTTTGAGGGCTTCATTAACTTGTGCTGGGCTATCTGGTAGCAAATTAGCAAAGTTCATGCTGCCTGGAGGGCCTGCAGAACTGCTAACTATAAAATTGTCCAGACAGAGATTTTGACTGTGTCAAATGAGCATAGTCAGCAGGTTAAGGCAAGTGATTATTCCCCTCTGTTCGGTGCTCATGAGAGCATATCTGAAGTAGTATGTCCCATTTTTGTCCTCTGATACAAAAGAGATGCTGACAAGCCAGAGTGAGTCCAGCAGATGAACAACGTGACATAGGAATAGAGGCTGAGGCTTTTCTTTATACATGAAGAAAAGAGAGTGCTAAGGGCTGTCTTCAGCTACCTGATGGGTGGTTATAGAAGCAGATGGTGCTGAACAGTCTTGGAGATGCACAACCAAAATGTGACAGGCAAAGCAGGCATACTGTAGCACAGGAAATGCTGATTAGATAAGGAAAAAAGTTTCTTTGCAACGTGGGTGGCCAAGTATCAGCATTGTTCGCAAGAGGGACTGTGCAGTCTGCACGCATGGTGACACTGAAATCTCGGCTGAGATCTGAGCAACCAGATCGAGCTCTGAAATTGGTTTAGACTTCAGGGTTGTTACCAATTTAATTCATTATGAGTCTTTGTGGCAAAACCTCTTCCACTTCTGTACTTCATAAACTTTTTCTCAAGCTGCTCTGAACTCAGATTTTATCATTAGTACTTTGTACCATAAATTCTGAGACGAACATTTTTAGGAGCTGTTTAGTAGAGCCTCCTTTTTTTTTTCTGTAACTGCATTTGACTGCAGAACCTCTACAGCAGAGCAACTACAAAATTTTGAAGTGCAAAGGAGGCTTGATTTGCTACTTGTGTTTCAGTCAAGCCTTTTGAGGTAACCTTTATTAAAGAAACAAGCCATCTTACAGAAATCATATCTCTACACTAATCTGTAATCTGAAGAGCTCTTCAATTTTACAGTATAATAGTAAAACTTACTGTGAACTGAATAGGATTTTTTGTGGACAAAGTCAATCACACATGCACTTGCAGGATTGCACTTGCATTTTGGGAAGAATTCTTTGATTTTTATGTAGTTGGAGACCTCAGAATTTTAACTGTGGCTCTGCATGTGTTGCTTGCTTTCTTTTACATTGGTTTCTTGCTTTCAGAGATTATTGGAGCACTGAGGTGTGAAAACACAGGTAATAACATGCTTAGAAGAATTAAAGTGTAATTAGCAATAGATGCTACTCAATAAGGATGGGCATGCTATGCTGGCAGCCAGTTAGTGCACTGGTAGCTTGGAAGCAGTCAGTGGACTCTTCTTGACTCTGTTGGTGTTTGATGAACATCAAAAAAAGATGTAGATGCTGGTGGGATGATGTGGAGATATGAAAGCAACTTCTATTTTGAAAGAAGTGAAGATCACAGGAGGAAAAGGGGATCATTACAGGAGGGTGAAAAGGGTAAGAAGATTGGAGAGATAAGGCAAAGAGAACGGAAGCATAAATCTGTAAGAATTTATCTGCTTGTGGTGCTTAAAGATCTTTATTTTTTTACTGATAGAAGCTCCTCAGGAAGCAATGATCACTACTATGTCCTGGGTATGCACATGTGATGCGAAAGCAAAGAGATGTTTGTTTGGTTTAAACTGTTAGAACATTGTTGATTTTTAAAAATGCTGTCCTTGTTTATGCTAACAGATGATCTGTCCTCCAAAGAATTCCCTCTCTCTGTATTCTGCAGTATTGGAAATTTGTAATTGCACTTGCTTTTTTCATTAAAATCTCCTCTCACTTGCTTTGTCAGGAGTAACATTTTCCTTTTTCTGGAAGACTCAAGACCAGCAGGCTAAGTTTCTCCCTGCCTCTGGTGGACAAGTGATTTCCAGTGGTTTCAAAATCTGTTCAAATGAAGGTGAAGGCTCAGTGGAATTTTACACCCGTGGGAATGCGATGATGAAGTGGAAAGCAAGCTTTAGTCCGCCAGGTAAAGTTTATAATATTTATTGTTATTAATTTCTTTGTTATATTTTACTTTATTCTTGCAGACAGCTGTAGTGGTAAGAGCACAACTTCAGGAAACAGAAGTGGCTGTAAGAGTAGCCACAGAGCTCTGTGATTAAGAATTCTCTTGATGTTGGGAGAGGTAAAGGACGAACTGAAAAACTAATGATGATGTATTATAGAACACTTGCAATTCATTAACACTGCTTGCACTGAACTTCCAGTTGTTTCTGAAGTGGAATTCATATTGACATCAATAGATTAATGCATGCTTAGATGGAAACATGAGTGAGGAATGCAGGTAATCCCTGACAGTTCTCAGTATATTCTAAAACTGGATACGTGTGCTGTCCCCTACTGCCTTTTAAACTAAGACTTTATTTGGTAACTCTTTAGCTGAGTGTTTAGCGCTTTGATCATTTTGATGAGTGTCAAGTTTTGTATGCCACGGCATACATAGCGTTAATAATCATTTTGGTATATCGCATATCTCACTGCTTCTATCTAAACTGTGTATCATTGGGGAGCAGTGTTATGTAGTGACTGGAACAAATTCTGGTCTGCTAATAATGCCAATGACAATCACTGAATCTTTTCTTGCCCTAATTTGACTCTCTGTACATTGGTAAAATGGGACTTTTGCCCCTTGTAGTAGCAGAGTTTTATAAAGCTTAACAAACCAGTTTGGAAATCTTATTTGAAGAGAAAAGCTGCTAAATGGTAAGAGTAATTCACACATTTGTGGGTTACCCAA
Organism: Eurystomus gularis; assembly: GCA_013400335.1. Taxonomy (NCBI): domain Eukaryota; kingdom Metazoa; phylum Chordata; class Aves; order Coraciiformes; family Coraciidae; genus Eurystomus; species Eurystomus gularis. The sequence continues at coordinate 368,950 of VZZY01007612.1, forward strand.
TCCAAGTGAAAATTAATATTATGTTTTCAGCCTCTCAAGTATAACAAAGAAATTGTGGCAACTTTTAATGAGTCTATTTACTGGTTCTCCAGATCTTGCAGTTTTTAATGCAGTTTTTGCCGAACTGAGTTTTGAGACAGTATTAAGAGACTTCAAAACTTGGCCAATACTACTTAGCCAGCGTAATTTATGAAACTGCAGTGAGCCCAAGTAAGAGTTCAGACAAAAGCCAACAGGCATTCTGCCAAATTGTGGGCTTCCCCATGGGTATAAAGATTAATATACATGACATCAGCATTCCATAATTCACTCTTAGCACTTCCTATACAGCTCTGTAGCATTGCACAAGTCAGCAAAAACTTACTGAACAGGAAAAACTCTAAATGGAATTGATTCATGGATTTTGCTGTGACTTTTAATGTTTTGCAGGTCCTTATTGGACTCACATTCTCTTTACTTGGAAATCAAGAGAAGGACTGAAAGTCTACGTCAATGGAACTCTAAACACAACTGATCCAGATGGGAAAGTTTTCTATGATTATGGAGACCCCAGTGCTAACCTTCTGACTGGGACAGAGGGGGATCAAACGAAGCGCTACGTGAATGGGGCATTTGACGAATTCATTATATGGGAAAGGGCGCTCACCCCCAATGAAATTGAGCAGTACTTCACAGCTGCTGTTGGTGAGTATATGCCCTGTTGTCCTAATTCATCTTCTGTAAAGATGCTGACTTTAAAATGTTTAGTGTGTAGGATTTGTGTCCATTTTACATCTTTCAGCTATTGAATGTAATTTGTAGAGGCAGAAAAAGTTCAAGTATGAACGTCACTGAAATGCTCAGCTGTCTTTGGATATGCAGCCTTCATCCTGGGTTCTAGCGTCTTAAAGATGTCATAAAAAAAAAATAAAATACCATGACCTGAAGTATCCACTCATTTTTAGATCCCCTAGGATCAAGAGAAGAGGAGCAATAATTAGACTTGATACAGAACAGTACTGGGAAAACTGACTCCAGATTTCTACCTTGGACTCTGGTTGTTGTGTAACTTAAAGCCAAGTCCCTCAGTGTATTCCAGCAGATGTGAATAATGGTTATCGCTCTAATTCTTGGAGTGATAAAGACTTATTAACTCATGTATGCTTGTGAACTAAAAAGAAAGATATCAGCTGAAATGTAATATAGGAGGTGAAGAAGCAGGGCTGAAACAAAGACTTAGAAAATTGGCCAGTAAATCCTGTCAGTTGTTCTATGAATCTTTATTGTAAACTTTCCACTGCAAGAAAAGCTGTTGCTATTAAGTGCGTGTGTGTGAGTAGCAATTAGAAAACATCAATCTTGGGAATAAAGCTATGGGGCATCTGGAACATTTGGTTTTGCTGGCAGTTTCCCCTGCTTTCATATATTCCTACTAAGTTACTAAGAGCTAAAGCAGTTACACCCATAACTCTTGTGCTTTTAAACCCATGGGAACCATTTTCACAACGGAAACTCTTTGAATAACCCAACTTCTGATGTGTGCCTGGAAATGAGAATGTATATGCTTGTGACTTCCAGGTTTGATTATAGCAATCAAATATATACAAAATATGTTATCAAAAAGAAAATACGAACTAGTTTATGTAGCATTAAAGTCACTGAGAAATAAAACCCTCCATCTGGTATATAATGAAACAATCTATTTGCTTTGCCACGCAAATAATAGCAATTGCACTAAGTTTTTGATTTTAAAACCTTTTTATTTTAAAAAGTCACTCCTACGAAAGTATTCAAAAATTCTGAATGGAAGAGTATTTGATACAGGAAATAGTTTTAAAATCTTTAAGAAAAAAATTTATTAACTTTATCATTTTCTGGTCACGTTGGAAAAAAAGCTTTTGTATTTAGCTGTTGTATCTTTCACAACAATCTAGGGTTACTATAGCACTATCCAACTCAAAGTTACCATAGATCACATTCTTTGATTTAGTGTAACTCAAGAAGGTTATGTTGCAATAGATTTTCAGATTGACCCGATCTGTCTATATGTGTGCCCTGTTTCACTGTCAGAGGAGTATAACTTACATAAATACAAAGAGAACTCTTTTTAACCCTTTCAATTCTTGTGAACTCACAGCAACCATCATCTAAAGCTGTCCACCTTCCCACCTTCACTAGCATCATGGAAAGCTCTTCCCACAAATGCAAATCCTTTTGGGGCCTAAGTTTCTACATCTTTATTCTTTGGTTTGGAAAGATTCATACTGGAGCTCAAAATGTCTAGTTGCTGGACATGAATGCTTGTAGCTAGTTTTTGAAACACTACAGAAAGAGTTGGGACCTGGGATTCTGCTAAAGTCTGATTTTTTTAAACAGTTGTACAGAATTTTGCCATTCAATCCCTGTTGATTTTTAGAAGGCTGTGTAGCAAACTCCCTGATTGATAGATGTTCATGCTGTGAGCTTTTGTGAGTTTACTATAATTTGCATGACACTGTGTGGGTTGGTTTGTTTGGTTGGTTTTTCAAACCCCTAGTTCACAGGTTTTCAGGGTCATCTGGAACTATCAGTTTTCTGTGAAAAATAAATTTCTTAACCGAAAGTGAAATTTTATGTGTATTTTCTAGGGGCTTAGGAATTGAAATGTAAACGTATGCCAGGTACATATACATTCTTTCTAAGTGTGAAGAATTTCAAGTCAATATTATTTTAAAGTGCTCAGGTGATTTGGAGCACTGGAGAAATGTGGAGCATTGAATTTTTTGCAATTACTATTACAATAATAATCAACGTAGTAAACAGAATTTATTCATGGTATCTATTTATTGATTTTGGAGGACTTAATGCAGGGTTGAAGGTGGGCTAATGTGGTTTGACATAAGAAACTTCATAGGACAGACTGTTTTTTAATATGATGAATAGTCATGCTCTTTTTGGATCTGTGAGAAAAATGTTTCCTATATACGCAACTACTGTTTGATTGTGCTGAAATACCACACTCCTGGCAAATATAAATTCTTTGCAAGACATAGATTACAAGAAAATTTTATTTCTCTATCACAAATGGCCAATAAATCCCTTTGCACAGAAAGAATCAATATTTTTAAGATGGAGAGGCTGGAAAGCATCCAAATCTGAGTTTATTCTTTCTGTCTCGTCAAGTCATTTATGACATGTTCGTATGGTAATTTTCAATGGATATAGTGCTAGCGGGTGGCATTTATTAGTAAAGCCTCTCTGATTAGAAGCAACCTCACTGCTGCTTGAAATCAACTTAGAAACACCTAGTACAGACATTATGTGTAATATGCTCAAACTGCTTAAGTTCTTTTTTGACTCCTTGACTCTTGTTAATTGTTTTATACAAAACTGGCATGCTCTGAAAGCTTTAGTGTACCACCATTTCTACCAGTGCTCTTTTGGTTGAGGGTGCCTCAGTTTTGCTGCGAGCAATGGAAGTGTTTCCACTGGCTTTTAATATTCTTACAGATCTTTTTAGTGGAGAAGTCTTTCTGAACACACCTTCATGGGTGTGATTTTTATTTGGCACTCAAGCAATTTAAACTGAAGATATAAGTAAATATTAACATTTGGGTATCATAGCTGAGTCTCATTTTGCCAGTGTCGTTATGTTCCCAGTCCCAGTTTATCACATATACAGAATTACAGCAAGGCTGTATATGAAATTTTCAGAAGTGCCTACAGATGTTTATTTCTCGTAGGACATAAGATTTGTTTTTAATTTTCTCTAAATACTTTGCGTAAATGTTGGGGGAAAAGTTACAGAAATGCTTTAATTCTACAGTTGTCCTTTTTTATTGAGCTATAACACTTGAAATTTCCTGTTTGAAAGCAAAGGTTTAAGTGTTTAACAGAGACTAAATGGTAAGGCTCATCTCTGTAGAGGTGATGAAATACAGTTGATGAGAGGATCAGTAAATGAAATAGTTTGAACAAGCCTGTGTAGCTACAGTACTGCAAATAAGTAAAATGCACAGAACAGCATATGTGTTACTTTGTTAGAACTGATTCAACCTGCAGTGGGAATAGAGAATTTGTTAACGCTCTCCTTTGTGTATTTTTTTCTCCAGGTGTGCAAGTTTTGCTCTCTTCAACACTTCCATGGACTGTGATGACAACCACTACAAAACCTGTGGTAGGACAGTCCTTGTAACTCTTTTCTCTAATGTCAGAATGTGTATATATTAGAGTTACAGACCCTCCTCGTGTTACAGTTTTCATTAATGACACTGATCTTAATACCCCAATTCTTTCAGATACTCATAGGGAGAATTTTTAGCCAGTCTGGGAATATGTAGTGTTAGAGAACTCTTAATGTAGGGCAGGTAAAGGGAATTCATTGTTAAATAAAAATATTTTCTATATCAAAAAAGGGAAAAAATGTAGAAAATTCTGAAGTATGTCAATGAACTTTAAAGATACGGGACGTTCAAAACCATCTGGCTGCTTTTTCCTGTTGTTTCCATTTTAAAAAATGAGAAAAGTTTTCCCACCACCATAGCAAAATCAATTTTCATCTGTTTAGTAAACTCGTAGTAAAAAAGATGAAAATAAAATTTAATTTTTCATATGCAGAGTTCATAGCATTAGCTGTAATCAGCCTACATGCAATTAGCTGTTGCAGTGTATTTTCATTTGCTTCCTCTCTGCAGTGTCAAAGTTCTATTAGTCTTCTAGGAAACCATGGCAGATAAGACCTGAATTGCTAACGAAAAACCGAAGCTGTGCCTGTGTGTTCTGTTTACCCTATCTATCTGCTTTCCTTTTCCCTTGGCTTATGTAGCCTCCTGAGGAATAACCACAGCAGCCTGCTATGCCTCAAACTCCCTTTGGGGCTAAAACAATGAATAGCGACTGCCATATGGAACGATTTCTGAGGAGTTGTCTCTCTCTTCTGCAGCTCTCTACAAATGCCTATCGTCCCATCATAACTAATCTGACTGAGGAGAGAGGGAACTTCCGCTCCCCTGACACCATGCTGGGCTACCTGGAGAACGTGTCCTTCAGCTTGCCCAACAAATCCTTGTCAGAAAATACTGCTCTAAGTCTGACAGAGGTAAATGTCTTTCACATCTCTGTGTGGATCCAGATGACCCTGAAATTTCTCCAGAATCTGGAATATTGAGTGCAGCTTTGAAAGCTGTTGCTGATTGCAGAAAATACGTATAAAGCAGTAGCTCTTTGAGAGAGTAGCAGAAAGTGAGCTTCAACCAGAGAAAATAGTTTAAAGGTACCATTACTTCTCAGGGATATTATCTAATGCATAAATTATACCTGCAACTGTTACCACACATCAAAAAGAATTATTTAGGAAACAGGAGGAGAAAAGAATTTGTTAATTTGTTTTTCAACTGCAAGTATATGCAATGAAGAATATGTAATTCTGGAAAAAAAATTCAGCATTTCTCAGCATGGCCCAGCTGACCCAAAATGCACCAGAGTTTGATAGTTGTCTGTCAGGTGCAGGACATAAAGACACTGTTATCAGAGCAGTGACAGCAGCAAAATAGAGGCTTGCATGAGCTAACAGCAAACTCAGTTGGATGCATGGAGAGCTCTGGTTGTGGCTGGATCACTCTGGCCCCATGTAACTGCCCAAGAGTGAACTTGTAACTGATCTCTGAGGTTCACACCTGCACTAGAGGGTTAAAAAGTTATCAATCACTGCTGCCTGCCCAAGTATCTGTCTTTTTAGCATTTATTCCTCCTTTAGTAAGCAGAGAGCTTCTCTGGCTTCTCTTTTGCAAAGCCATATGTTATTCTTGCTGGCCTCTGCAATGGCAGAGGCACATGCTCTGCTCTGCCAGCTCTGCGTTGGAGGTGGAAAGCTGTGGGAGAGGTCCTGTTTGTGGTGGCAGTGTCTTAAGTTTTTGTGAGTCAATAGCTTCATCTTGCAATGGGTGCCCGCCACAGCCAGGACTCCCATGCAGATGTATCACAAATCTCCACTGAAACTGGTTCATGGAAACATCAGGTCTAAAGCTTAACTGAGTAATTTGGTTTTGTTTAAGCTAATCCACAAAGGAAGAAGAAAGAAAAAAAAAAGTGTTTTCTGCAGTCTGAGCTGAGGACAAGGGGTCATATTCTGGTAACATAGTTAGCCTTCTGTAAAATGGTGGGCATCTAATTCCCTCATTTCAGCAGGCTAGAAAGCTATTATTACAATAATCATCTCTGGCCTCACTAGTGATTGTTCCTTTAAGCCTGTGGGTAATACCAGGGTGACAAGGATTATTTACTCAGACAAACAATACAAATAAATGCTTCTGAAAACTACATGGGCAGCAACTGATAGTTTGTGTTAAAAGCTTAGCATTTGCAAACTGTAAAGCTTGGATTTCATGGATTGTAGTTTAATATGTAGCAAAAACCCTTCTAAAAAGCTCTAATACATTGTTTCCTTTGTTTTGCTGAAAAATTTTGTGGGGGCTTTAAGTTGAAAATGGAACATCATCCTGTCAGATATGGTACCTGTTTCCCGCATCATTTCAGATGCCATTTGGTTGCTCATTCATGCTATCTGATGCTGCTTTGTGTGCCATGAAAGTGATTTGCAGACAGAAATGTGGGACATGATTATCTTTAGCAAAGCTATTTTGGGAAGTAAACACAAGAGACTCCTCATACATGCAGACTCTGTCATTTGTCTGATTGATGGTTAGGCTTTGTATTGTTTCCAGCTAATTCCCTAAAAGGCAGGCACTGAGCATGCATGCTATTTTCCGTAAAGTTATCTCTGTCCTGATTGTCATATGCCTTGCAGCACAAGAAAACCTGATTTAAGTGATATGCAATAAACTTTCTGATTGCTGACACATGTATAATCCATTGCTTCTACAAATCTGACTTGTGTTTTCTGTTACACTGCTGCCCTGCTCTGTAGCTCCAGTGCTCCTGCTTTCCCTCCCTTTCCAGTGGTCTAACGCATCCTTTCTGGGGTGATTCTGGAGTGATGCTGTGACCTGGAAAGAAATACTGAATGCTTGGGGCCATTTGGACTGGGCCCTCGGTTTAGGATAATTTCCATGCGTGCCAGGTAGAATTCCACACTGAATGTTTGAGAGGGACTGCAAGGCTTGTGCTGCCCAAAAGTAAGCTCATAGCAAAGCCCTGACACTGCCCTATGCTTTATGGCTTGTAAAATTATGCTCAGAAAAGACTTCCAGCTTTCTTCTACATTTCTCAGTGGAAATTTTCTATTTTCAGATCATTTTAAGACATTTTAACAGAGAAGCTTAATCAGGATTTTCTGCACTCTTTTCTCCTGCTCCTATTTGTCTTCAACAGCAAGACGCCTTAGGACAGGGACTGTATCATGCCAAGCACCATGACAGATCTTGACCTCAAAACAACCTTTAAGTGCAAAAGTTAAGCAGATAATAAATTGTACAAGTGATGAGACCAAGATATTTATCTAATGCTGTTGAAAAACCTAGTTATCTAAGATGAAAAGAGATATTAATGTCATACAAATTTATTTAAAATGGGAGAATTAGGTTCACTTTAGTCCCAGTGTTGTCACCTCAGCTATAGTGTAGTGACTGCACTTTTGGGAGCTTCACAGTGGTGTTACTTTTAATAAACTCTTACTTTAAACTTTCACCGTAAGGAACATGATGAGAGTGCTTGCAGGTAGAGATGGATCTGTGACTTGAGTGAAAATGGGCTAGTCACCTTAAAATAAACTTAAGAAAATCCTATCAGAGATCTGCCTTGGATCCTTACCAGGAGATGTAGCTGATTGATAAATAAATAATAGAGTTTTATTTATCTTTTAGGCATTTTTAAAAGCTATTGAGGACTTTGTGTTATTGCCCAACTGGATAGATGTACCACAGGTAAGACAAATGGATTTAGATTGGTAGGTTGCTTCGGTTGCATAATTTCACATGGATGTGGTTGCCTCTATTCTTCATTGTTACAGTGAAACTGGTGGCTTCTATTACCCTTCTTGTTAGGACTTCTTGGCAGCATGACTTATTTATTTTCTTATACGTCACTTTCATAATTGCAGTGAAGATCCACAGACAAAACTATTACATCATTTTCTTTTATACTGTGTTTTTGAGGGTTAAAATAAAGGAACTTGATCTGCTGCTGTTTCCACATGTTTCAGGATGAATTAAACAAAATTTTATTTCTAAAACAACAGGTATTGTCACTAAAGTGTTTAATCACTCATTTTTTAGGACTGAACTTTAAGAGTTTTTATTCATTTTGTAGATTGATGTTTTCCAGTGCATTTGAAATATGCAGTAGTCCTTAGCTGCTTAGTGAACTGAAGCTTTGAGAGAGATTAAACCTATTATAGGGAAAAGTAACTTGTATTAATGTTCTTTTTCTTCTAGTTTACCTTTTAGAGTGCGTAGAAACACTTGCAGGAGGAACACAGAAATTTCCTGAGATTTTTGTTTGAATTTTAAGGGAGCACAGATTTCAGGACAGAGAGCTTTTAAACTGGGAGAAGAAGAGGCTAAATTAAGGTCTCACTGAAGGCTAAGATGTTTTTAAGACAAAACAATGTCGAACTGATTTACATTCTTACCGTAAAATCCTTTATTATCTCTGATGTAAATAGACTTCAGATAAAACAGATTTCTTTTTTATTTAAATGTGCATTCACTCAGATTTTATGGCTCAAGTTTCATCCTGGAAGGCTGTTTTCCAGGGGACATATAGATACTTTGAAAGTAGCTTTAAACTGGGGACCCTTTTAATAAAGATGAAAGAAAGGCCAGACTGCAGTGTCTCTGCTTATGTTCCAATAAAGATCCAGTACCGGTCTTTACTATGTCAAAATAATCTTCTCAGTTCATGGCCTCATTCTGCTGAATCCTGAGTATGTGACTGTCAAATGCTGGTGAGAGCAGAGTGTCATAATGGGACATTATATAAAACACAGTATTTTATAAGGTCAGGCTCTGGGTGGCATCAATTTGTGTAACATTTTATCCACTATACGTGGAAAAGGTTGTGGAGAAAGGCACATTTGACTTTGGATGGCTGAAGGATGAGTCACAGGAATTTAACATGGTACCTTGGCATTTTGTGCTATCAGCTGCAATTTCTTTTGTTGTAGAGTCTTCTCTCTCTTCTTCCCTCAGACCGCTCACATATTTGGAAGTTTAATTCAAACTATTGACAGTGTGATGGCTCATATGGCACACAATCTGGATGAAAACTTGCTTCCTTTAACTGTTGATGGCATGTCATCTGTAGCAGGTAGGATTTAGCAGAAATGTTCCCTCTGAACTGTCTGGATATCCTAAATGCTTCTGTGCTTGCAGCCCTTCCTTTGCCAAGAGGACAGAGGAAATCAAACCAGATAATTCTCTCTTTTGAATACAAGACAGTGTTTCTATTTTAGCAAGACGACTGTGCAGTTAATCCAGAGGTAATCAGCTCTGACTGTGCTTGAACTTTCTTGAGATTGTTTGGGGAAGAGTTTAGAATATGAGTTCTATGAAATGAATCTAGTAATACTACGCTATACTATTAGATAGTTAAAGGGCGTGGAGATCTTATGCAGCCCTTTGAAGCTGCAGATGTCTGGATGCTGCAAAACCTTAATTTTGCAAGGTTTTTGCAAGAGATTACAAATAATAAGAATAGTTTCGACCTTTTAGGAGAATTTTATTTTAGTGCTGTTTAGCATCGTAGCACCCTAATTTCATCTGTGTCTTTGGACATTACAGGTAGCAAAGGTAATTTATCTGTTCTGGCATTCTGCTCTGCTTCGTTGAGATCTGGCTGAGGGGGCAAATAACCTGAGCAGTCACCAGTACCATTAATCACTGCAGATACACTGCTGGACACTGGCATTCTCAAATGGAGCAGTGAAGGTCTGAAGTAATGCCTTCAAATGTCAGTGGAAGAGGGTGCTATCAATCTGTTTTGCTTGCCCTGGTAAGCTCAGTATTTGAGCATGGGTGAAGTGATCCATGGTATATTAACAGTACCTGTACCACCTTCTGTGTCAGAAGGGAGTCCAACATAAAAGACAATTTTATACTTGAGGAATTAACTATATTTTCTGCAAACATCTGGTGTTTTAAATTCAAGACTTGCAATAGCTCCTAGGGGAGTCTAGTTAAATAGTCAAGTAGGTTGTAGAGGCAATTGATTTTATCGTATTTTCGTTTGGGTTATCACACAGATTACGCCTTGGTCAAAATGCATCCTCAGAGTTTGAATTTGTCCCACTATCGATTTCCGTCTCGAGGACAGAGTTATATTTCCATTCCCAGTGAAGCTTTTCATGAAAAAGGTAAGGAAAAATTTAAAAGGAAGAGCAGAGTCATGTCAACAGGTTATCAAAAAGTGATTTTACTTGAGAAAAGGTTTTGGCTTGCTTTATTTTTCCAAGTAACTGATTTGATCGCTGTTGATCATACTGGCTCTAAAGAAGCAGCAGTTGTCCTGTCATACTAATGAATGATTCATGTAGTAGAATTTTCATATTACTGGAATTAATCTTGAATAATATGGCTGTGCTACAGAATCTGAAGCCATTTAATTTTGACATATTTTTTACATCAGAGAAGCCATAAATTCATAAACTATTTTAAATCATCTGAACTGGTTATTTTTAAGAAATTCCAGGATGTCAGATCAGGCATTACTTATTCCTTCATGCAAAATTGCTCTTAAAATGTTGTATGAAATTAAACTGTAAAATGACAGGTTTAAGCAAGAGCAGCTAGAGAAACAGAATGAAGATGTAAACTCCAGTCAAGGCAAAAAGGCAGAACTCAGAAATCCATGCCTAGGCTGAAATTTTATTAATCTCAAAAGCAAAGTATGGAAATAATGGAAGCTTTAGTCAAGACTCTAAAATAACAATGTGTCAAGTTAATTATCTGTATTTTAATCAGGGGTTGAAGGAACCTACTTAGAGAAACATCTACCTGCATCCCCATATCTTTGAAAATCTGACCTGTGTGCTCTAAACTCAAACCCACAGAATTTATACACCCAGAGATCTTTCCACAGTCACCTCTGTTGAAGGAAGGTTGGCCCCTATTCATAAAGTGCAACGTTAGCTGCAGATAACCTGCAGTGAGAAATACTCCAATGATTAGTGAACTGTCTACCTGATTTGTGATGACAACGTTGTTTCTTTGCACTTGGCAGGGGGCTCTGGCTGGAGACTTCACTGCAAGTGCTCTGAGACTTGAATAACTATAATTGCAAACCAACTTGTAATGCCAAAAAAAGCATGTGAGAGGACTTTCTTTTCCTTTCCCACTTATAAACTCTTTTAAAAATTTTTTTTTTCTTCAGAACATTGTCATGCTTGGCATCCTGAAATGATCCAGCCCATTAAAAGTTTAACTCTTTTTCCAGCTAAAGCTCACTGCTGAGTAACTTCATCCTTCAGGCCATACTTCTACACTATCCAAATGAACTAACCTAAAAATTTATTATTCCACCTTAAACAGTTGACTCTATAAATACTTGGAACTCAGAAAAAGGGTTAGTAAAAGGCATTTGTGTGGCTGACACTTAGAAAATATGCATCTGTCTCTTCACTCAAATGCTGGAGAACCCATAAATACTTGGAATGCAGGCAGCAAATAGACAACCACAGTGGAAACCGTTTGCACATGTCTGAGTTTCGTTAACTGCCAGTTAATGTAGGTGGTGGTGAAGTAGCCTTGAGATTACTGTAGCTACCATTGAGATATTGACTCTGGTATGTTGTGCGACCCTTTCTAGTGCTATGTGGGGGATTTATGATTGACAAATGATTAACTACTAATTTTGTAAGTACAGTTGTGCAGGGCAGGTATCCTTTTACTTTTGATATCTGTCTCCTGGGCTGTACTGCCAGATATTCCTACTTTTTCACTTATTTAGAAGAAAAATCAGGAATCTGCTAAAGCAAAGATATGAAGGTTTACAGAAGTCAAGGCTCTAGTTAACATGGAGTTTTGGGTGTAGGAGAGTAGTGTCTCTTGCTTACAACTGTTGCTCTGAGGAATAACCCCTCTTCCCTTTTCACAGCTTGGATTACTATTGTCGGCCTGCTTTACCATAACATGCATCATTTCTTTCATAATATCAACCCTAAGGATACCAAGTAAGTATCTTAGACCTCTCATGCTGTAACAGCTTGTTTATTACCTTAGTGATATACCTTTATAACAGTCATGTCATTATCAACTGTAAATAAATTACAACCCATAATCCTGATTCTGCAATATCGAGGACCTGTAGTCATTAACTAGAGAGAGATTAAAGCTTACATTAGAGGTTTTATTTTATTGTAGCAAAATAGATTCCCATAGCGACATGTCTGTCTTCTCCTTCCATTCATCAGATCTAGTATTAGAATTTCATAATTTTATTGTGGCTGATAAAAGGAAGTTACATCTTTTCTCCTCACACGTATGGAGACAAAGCTTGCTCTTAAATGAAACAAGTAAGAAAACATAACATCCCTCTTTAGACAAAATTTGAATCCTAATCCTAGAAACATATAAGGTAATTTTATAACAGGAGACCAGGTATCGCTTTAAAGACCTTTTGTTTTATGTGCTGCATCAATGAAATCATTAGCAGATAAGATAAAGTAAATGCAGAGCTGTATACCTCTTGGCGATAGTTCCCCAGGGAATTTTGCAAGGCCATTCGTATAAATCATTACACTTTCCTTTTAAGCTAGTATGGCTTTGTTTTGATATGATCTTCACTGTAGTATGGAGATTAGTTTACACTTTCTCTCAGTCTTTTCCAATCTGTGACTCTTTGCTGTGTGGTTTATGAGAGCAGAAGGAAAGATGCAGCCTCTCAGCTGTCATGAATGTCAGGGATTTACTTCCTTTCTTTACACACCGTTACATGGAAGGTCATGATCATGTGAACTCATTTATGAACTTCAGGGTAAAGAATCCTGGTTTATGACCAGATTGATCACACTAAGATAATCACACAGCTATTACTAAATAGCATTTTAAATCAAGTAGCAAGCTGTGATGTCACTTGCCCCGCTCCCTCTCATAAAAAGGGCACTTAGCAGGTGGCTGTAAAGGAACCATGTCATTACTGCACAATATTTCTTACTGACATGAAGAAATAGCAGCCATAATTTATGACAGCTTATATTTTTCAAACAGGAGGATCAGTGCAATTTATTAAGATGATAAGCTATAATCTCAGCTCCTCAAAGAGAAAGATAATTAATACAGTCTTGACTTAGATTAAAGTTTAGTAAACGCAATGATTAAAGATGCTGTATTCGAATGCATTGCCACAGAGTCTACAGCTCCTGGGGCTCTGATACAGCAAAATAAACTAGTTATGTCACCATTGCGTACATTGTCTGATTTTTGTGGAATGGGGCAACCTGGAGACCCATTCTTGTTCCACTGAGTTGCATGTATTTTTTAGCACTCATCTTTGAGAAGCAAGGATCTCACCCTGCTGCAATGTTAAAGAGGAACAGAAAGATATTGGAGAAGAAACAGCTCCTAGATTTCTGTAATTAATCCAAACTACGTGAACTGGTTGCAGTTTGTAACTCACTACAGAATCACGTCTCTAGAATTCTAGAGGCAGATCTGTCCAAAACAGTGTGTAAGAGCCTGTAATGCAGGGAATGCTAGCTTAGCAATTTTCCTCTGTGGAATCAAACCCCAGGTATTCAAATAATGTTTTAAAGACAAGTATGCACTTCTCTGCTTGGTTTTCTTTTTTTGTGCTGTGCTATTATAACTTCTTTTTTGCTTATGTTTCAGCAGAATAACTCCATTTTCGCAAAGCAGTTTGTTTTAAAGATTTTTCTTTTATATTCCTTCTAGCACTAAACTACTTGAACACCTGTAATTTGAAGCCTGTCCATTTTCTTCTTAAGGGCAATTCTTTTTTCTTTTGTGGTGGAGAGCTAAAACCAAAACTGTTAAAGTTTTTGTGCTTTGCAGATAGATGACTTCTATTTTCAAACTACATAAATAGCATTTTCTAAGGGCAGTCAGTTTTGATTCTTTAAAAAGAAAAAATCACAACCAAAAATTTTTTTAAGGTGGGCTCTGCTCCTGCTCATATTCAGTTTGTGTAAATCTGTAGTAATCCCACTGAAGTTAAACAGATGATAGACCCAGTGCCATCTGATGTCAAGGGCTATGGTGAAGAATGTGTATGCTGCTGAAATTTTTAAATTTTTTAAAATGTATCTAGCTGTCTAAAGCTAAAACAGCAGATAATGAGTGTGGAGAAAAAAAAAAGTCCATCCTGTGCATCTCTGTAGGAGAAAACTCAAAATGTCAGATAGTGGTCCTAACATTACAAGTCCTTCTTTAAACTTTAAATTTTTCATATCAGAGTAGCAAATTCTGCCCTGAGAAGAAAAAATTCGATTTGCATGCTGGTTACTGGGAGAAGAAGTAATATCTGATACACTGATGTGGCTTCTTTCTTGTGGTCAGGACTAAGGAGTGGTGTTTGGAGTCATGCTAAATGAGTTCTGTTTTATTTGACCTTGCTGAGGAACTGAATGAAGTTATTTTAATGTCTTACACGATTATTTTTTTTTTTTCTGAAAGAAAAATAAGAAACTATTGCAAACAAGTGGCAAATGTAAATAAGGTGGTTTTTAATGTGCTTTGCAACCTGGCTCTTTCCAGTGGTGTGCTATATTTGGAAACCCATGCTGATGGTTAATTCGCCATGGCTCATATTTCTCATAGTAAATATCATTCACTCACATATGGAAGAGGTGGATGATAAAGGCCATTTTACTCCTGCACAGTTAGTTACTGATAGTGTAACAAATTTTATCCTGCAGCCAAATGGATTTTAGTTACTCCTAAATGTGCAAAAATGCCAAACTCATAAGTTTTAGCTGAAAGCAAAAATAAAATGGTTCTTATGTACTTCAAAATTACTTCAGCCTAGAAAATGTACTACCTGGACTGATCAGATGCTTAGTCACGTTCAGCTGTTTGTATTGTGACCTGACTTACTCTAACAAACTGAAATTAACATAATCAATTTTTCAAAGTAAAACTGTAAATTACTTCTAAATATATTCCTACATAATGTTTATATGCATTATATCTAATACAAGTATGTGTCTTGCACTTTAATACATACATTTATTTAATCTGAAACCCCTGCAAGTTTTCTCCTTGCTTAGACTGCTTTGCTTGGTTAGGTTATTTTTAGATCCTTACTTTGGAGGAATCTCTCTAATTATCTAAAGCACCTTCAGCAAGGCTTGTAAACATTTGCAAAAGTGGAGCAGAATGAAGGAATATTTACGATATCAAGTCTGCTAATGTATTCGGCTGTTCCCTCTACTTTGTAGCTGTTGCTTCTACTCTTGTAGGATCTCCTGGGGTCAGGTATTTCTTCCCTATAGAAACTTGTTGACTTGGATGGAAAAAGGAGGTGTTGTGTTCCTGTTGTTGCGGGTGTTGTGGATGAACTTTAAAAAAATTGTCTTGTTCTACTTCCTTAATTTATTTTTTTTTTCCCCCCCAAGGATTGCTGAAGCTGCTGCCTACAAAGGTTTTATGATCTCAGCAACCAGTTCTCTTATCTCTATCAAAGTAGAACCTCTACCCAAGTTGTCTCACAATCTGTCAGGATCTCCTCTTATTACCATCCAGCTCACCCACAAATTGGTAAGTGAAATAGAAACTACCAGTTTAGCCTATTGTCAGGGCTGTTCAAAACTTCGGTGTTTGTGATGTCTTTTGTATTTCTCTTGTAATTTTTGTGGGTATTTTCAGTAGCAATTCAGATAGCATTTGTGATATAATATTATGTTTTTCCAACCATTACACTTCAGTGGCTTCTGTTTCCATCGATGCAAAAGGCTGATTAATGCATGCATTGAAAAAGAAGGTGAAGTGACAAGTATAGCTTTAGGCCTTTCTGTATGTATTGTTCTGTGGATGTGTTGGTGCAATCTGCAATAGAATTACTGCTTTCTCATTAGAGCTGTCAGGAACAAGAATTCACTTATGGTTTTTAGTTTTGATCTGAATAAAGCCAGAGAAGGAACTCCTCCAAGGGCAGATAGAAGTATGATGGACAGAGTATCTCCTGGAATAGGAGTGAAGCTGGTTCAAACCTCTGTTCTAGTGTGAACTGCCCTTTCTAGAGAGCAGAGCATTCTGAAACTGAGAAACAAGAGACAAGGAATATGAGAATCTGAGAAAACTCAGAGACAAATTTTATTGAAACCAATCAATTTCAGTAAGATATTTCATTTTCAACAAATTAGCATATTTCAGCAAGAAGCTGGAAAAATAGCAGGTTTTATTCACTGTCAGAGAAAAAGACATCTCTTTTGTCTTGTCACTGGAATGGAGAATAGTTGAGTTCATTTTCTGAGGTGCTGGTACGAGGCGTGCAGCATCTGTGACCTACTTAGAGCATTGAATGAAAATGGAGAATTTCAATTCTTAAATGTTTCCTAGAAAATCTCTCTTAGATATTCTTCCAAATATTTTATCGTATTTTTCTTTGAACGGCTGCTATCAAGTCAGTTTGTCTTCTTCTGTTGGACTTCTGTTAAAGATGGAGTAGGCTACAGAAAACAAATATATGAAAAAACCCTAAGGCATAGAAATGAAAAGTGTTGTTTTGCTGACAGCTTTTCAAACTAAGGACTCTCTTGAATGTCCCTGGTGGCCTCTTAGAGGCAGGCATATGTCAAGTGAAGACACTCTATTTTGTGTAGATGATTTACAAAATGTACATTGCTTTATTTATTCAGATACCGTCCCTTGCTTTAGTATGATGATTTACTACAAGGCTGTTAAACTAACCTGTGTGTTTCTTTGTCTGTTGACTTTCACTGTGAAGATCACTGGGATGTTGGTATACAGATAGAAATTTTACATTATCATCTGTCTGTTTTAGTGCAGAATCCATGAGAATGTGGTGTGAGCATGTTTGTCTAACATATCCTGTGTATAACAAGTAGAGGTTGATTGGGAGTTTCATGCTCTTTAGAGCAGTGTGTGCTTTATATGGTGCATTAGGGGAGTGGCTGTTTTCTCTTATGGAGCTCTCATTGCTAATGGGCAATGCATTCGCAGACAGTCATCTATTAGCTACCTATTGTATTTCTACAGCTACTTACATTTTGGGGAATGTTCAGGTCTTACTAATGGTAACATCTGTTCAGGTGTGACTTGGGTTTGGGTTTTGGAGGGGTCTTGTGTGTGTCTGTGTGTGGGTTTGTGGGGTTTTTTTTCGTCATCATTGTTTTAATTTGATTTTATTTTTTAATATCCTCACGGGAAATGGGGAAAAATAACCTATTGTGTTAACAACATTGAAACAGTCGCTCAGTGGTTCTGAAATCAGTCCATAAATACATGTCAATACGTTTGTATTTGAAGCTCTGAGAATTCTAATTATAAGGGGGGAAAGTATTTCTGAATGTGTAGTGAGCATGATCTTACTCTCTATTCAATAAATCTGTACTGGGATAGTAACTGCACTAGGTTTTGCTCTTAGGCATAGAGCCCTGAAAGGAGGTGGCTAAAACACAGGAGGTGCACCGCTCTGAAAGGCAGGGAACTCTTCCCCTCCTTACTTCCTCCTTACATCTCATCAGCTGGTGCCATCCTGTTACTTTGACAAGAGGTTTAAGAGACGCATTGAAGTTTTGCTCCATAAATATGACTAGAAAATTCATTATCTCATTGTGCTTTTTACCCCTGAGCAATTTGTGGGCTTGAATTAGAAACTGGTCCCACTCTGGACTAAATATCCATTTCTCCAGTGCTTTTCCAATCAAAACTAAATGCAACTGGATGAGATTTTTCTATGCTTGTTTGAGACCTAATTTCAGTGTGATGTCCTAGTTTTTAGTGTGTATCTCCTAGCTTTGTTTCTAAAATTGCTTTTAAAATTCAAATCAGATGTAAAAAATCCAAATGCTAAAAACTTTCAAACACCAAAACATTCTGAAATCATCAAATATGTTGAAAGAGAGAATCTGTTTTGACACTGTAAAATATTTGATTTAAATTGTTGTTTGCCATATTTCATTTATATTGTTTTTCCTAGTGGGAGAGTGTAATCTAGCATCAGAATAGGTGTTTAAAAGGAGAACTAGGCATAAAAGTTTGTAAAGAGTATTAATAAAGCTGTAGTATGAGATCTGGGCAATGGGAGCACATCTAGTTATCTGCTCTGCCTTTCTTGTATTTTTTTTTGCTGCTGGTGTGAATTTGCTAAAAAAAGCTATTAATCAGTGAGTGGCAGAACCAACCCAAATGCCTCTGGGTATCTTGCATATATGTCATGTTTTAGCCCCAGCTGACAACTAAGCACCACACAGCCCCTTGCTCACTCCCCCTGTCCTGTGGGATGGCGAAAATAAAGTGAGACTCATGAGTGGAGATAAAGACTTTAATAGGGCAGAAAAGGAAGAAAATAACAATAATTTTAGTAATAATAAAAGAATTATAATATACAAAACAAATGATGCACAATACAGTTGCTCACCATGCTCCAACAAATACCCAGTCAGCTCCTGAGCAGCACTCCTGGTCAGCTTTCCCCCCACTTTATAGATCAGCCAGGCTGTCATTTGGTACGGAATATTCCTTTGGACAGCTGGGATCAACTGTCCTGTTTGTGTTCCCTCCTAAATTCTTCAGCCTCTCCAGCCTTCTTGCTGGCAGGCCATGAGAAGATGACAAGTCCTTGACTTAGTATAAACACTACTTAGCAACAACTAAAAACATCAGTGTGTTATCAACATTATTCTCATACTAAACCCAAAACACAGCACTGCACCAGCTACTGGGAAGAAAATTAACTCTGCTGCAGCCAAAACAGGATGATAAGGATCCCAAATTGTGTGAGTACTCGTTAGAAACAAAGACGTAGTGTAGATGGAAATACACTGAGCATTTGTGAGGAAGAGGCATAGTAAAGAGTTGAGTAGAATGTGTGCAGCTCTACTGAAGTGGTAGATACAGTGAATTTGATAGAAAGACTGCTTGCCTCTGACATCTATGGCTTAGGAATATATTTTCTCTTCTAGCTATTAATTAGTGGGTATGTTTAATATTAAGGAATGGATGAATAAGTTATACCCTCCAGTTATGCGTAAGTACGGCAACAGTGGGCCAAATCTCTTCTCTTTTACATGGCTATATCTCCAATGAATTCTGTGGAATAATTTTAAACAATATAAATTTAAATGGTGTACTTGTGAATTCACTTAAGTAAATTACTTAAGCATATTTACAGAGGTAAATTCAAGGGAATGGACTTAAGCAGATTGAGAAATGACTGCATGTCTCTGAAAGCTATCAGATGACAGCAGCACAGGTCCCTTCTATCATACTGCACAATATTTCACTCTCCAAAGTGGTTTTATTTGGCTAAGTATGATCACTTATGAAATAAAAGTAGAGTTTAAAATATAAAATAAATTCTGGCTGGAAGATTGCTGCGTTAAAATATGTACTTTAAAATAAAGAGTAATAGTCAAGCTATTTATGATTATAATTAAAACAAAAGCATAAAATCTGTCTTAGAAACCTGTTTCATCCATTAAAATGCTGCTTGCTTGCTTGTAATAATGGGAGAAACATTTGAAGTGAATACCAATCTCATTCTGATAGTTGTCTGTTTGTTCTACATAATGGTCTCCACTTAAGAGGAAAGTGTAATAAGAAAAAGTAAAAAATAACATTTCAGTTGATATAGTTTTTCTCTTTTGAGTCTGGTTTTTTTTTTTTTTTCAGTTGATCTGATTTCATTATATCTACTCCAATGGCATCTACTGGATTTCACAAGTATAAAAATATGGGGAGTGAAAAGAGAATTTGATTTCTTATACTGATTGTACTGGTTACAACACCATTAGTTAAGTCTTTTCTCAGGCAAGGATTCTCTGCGATTCTCTGCAATTTTTACATAGCTCTTCAGAGCTTGTGAGATGATTAAATTTCTTTCCTTTTGAAACATGAGGCAGTACAAACTGATGCTAGGATGTAAACAATTAGGTAAGAATGAAGGGGCTATTTATAAATGAAACGACGTGTTAATGCTGCCTTTCCTAGAGAGCACCATGGGGCAGTGGGCAGGGGGCAGAGGGGAGATGGGTGCCCAGCCTGGGGGACAGGCTGGAGGCTGGACTGGTGCTCTGGAGCACAGGAGCTGAGAAATCTCCTCCTACTTAGTACAGACACTGTTAACTACAGGGGTACAAGGACTGGGGAGGCTGGACTGCAGACTCACCTCCGTCAGGGAGGGCATAGGAAGAGAACGTGAGCAATTACAGCCATTAGGCCGTGATGTTCAGGCTTGCAGCGGGATTCTCACGGGAACAGCGTTGCTTTCTACCAGTAGAGCAGGCAGAGAATTTTCTGGTTAAGATTCCATTAGTGGAAAATGGTTTTCTGACTTAAAATAGAAATTCTTGTGAATTAGGATGAATAAGTCATCCCTTTTTTTTTTTTTTTCATAGGATAAAAATATTACTTGTTTAATTCTTCTTATGAAGAAAAGACTCCCTGTGGATAGGATACACGTGTATGTTTTGCTACTTAGAGTTAATTTTGTTTTGTCAATATTCTAACAACTGTTTATTTTGTGGCACAATCCCTGAAACCATTTTTCTGTTACTCTTTCTTTTTCTTTTTTTTTTTTTTTTAAATGAAAATATTAACAGCCTTAGAAAGTCTGTTTTGCAAGAATACTTCATCAAGGATTTAAAATTAACTTCTTTGCATAAGAACATAAAGTGATTAAGTGTTTTATTCTTTCTGCTACTCTGAGGAAGGCTTATCCACTCTTTCTATCCGCAGTGTCCACTTTTGTAACACAATGACATAGCAAGGGGTGAAAAGCAGTTCTCATTTTCCTTCTCTGTAGATAAAAGATGGCATTTTTGGTGATATTTGGCAATCATTGAAGGCCTTTTTTCTTGAGACTTTTTACGTATTGAAGAAACTCACTGTTACAGCTTGGCACATGTATTGGTAATTTTAATAGCAAGTTCAAAGACCAAAACAGTAAAGATTTAGCTAAGCTAGATCCATACTCCTTAGTGGAACTACCCTGAGGCGTATCATTTCAGCTTAAGTATTGAATGGACATAAAGAATTTTAATTTGAGCTCCTATGAAGGTGTTAAACTTTGCAAATTGTCTAGTATTTATTTGGAAAAGCTTTGGATTACATTGCCAACAACTCGGTCAAAGAAGGTTGACAAAACTTCAGATGTTGGACATACAGTGTCTTTAGACAGGTGTTGGTCTTTATGACTGTAAAGATGTCAAGTTACATAAAGATGCATTAAAAATTATTTATTTACACTAGGTTGCAGTATTTAATGTAAACATTTCTCTTTATCAGCAAATTTTTGTCTAAACTAAGCCCTCTAAGAAAGAAAAGTTCATGCATTAAGTCACAGCAGTCAGTTGTTATTCAGGAACATTTCACTGCAAGACATTATTTGCCTGATTTTAAAAACGATGATGCTCTGCTCTTGGTGGAGCAACTTGGATGAACTAGTGTCTCCAGCAAAAAAGATAACAGAAATCAACTAACACCTTCAGTGTGTGGGGGATGATGTGACAACAGATGGTAGTTTGCAGCTGAGGAAGACATAACCTCGACCTGTCCAGATGTTTTGCAATGAAGCAACAGTCCATTTAGTAAAATTATTATCCTCCCAAAAAGCCTGTTTGTAGCAAGATGTTTTTCATAGCAGGAGCAACTAGAGAACTAACATTTCACTTGTATGATCCAAGATATTACAGCACAGGGTAGAAATTTAGAAAGGATGAATGTCAAGGCTGAAATGCATACACAACATGCTCTGGCAAGTGTCAGAAGAGGCAGCAGAGGGAGAAATGGTGTAAAACTGCACTAATATTTTGTAAAGTCCATATGGCTGTGTGGCATAGACCTTGATCTTTGACCACACTGAAGTCACTTTTTAACACTGTCTTGGGGACAGAGTAGCTATAAATTCTTGTCTTTCCTGACAAGACAGCTGACTATCTTTCAGCACATGGAGATACCAGCTTGGTGTAAATCCAGGCATATTTGGTGCAGAGAGGATCCAGGACTGGCTAAGGTGATGAGACAAAAGGGGAGAGTGTTCATACCCTGAATGTTGTACCAAAGCATACTGTGCTCGTTGCTTTGTTTGTGCCTTACTGTTAACTGGCACCATAGAGAATATTGCCTTATAGCTCAAGAAAAAACTTTTTGCAAGCTAGTTTTAAGTGCTTTAAGGCTACCATAGTTTTCTCCAGGGCTTTACTTTCCCCTTTTGCAGAAGGGGAACATGTGCAGCTGCAGTTCTGGGGAATTACAACCTCTTGACTGTTATACTCTGTGAGAGGGCCTCACATGGAGATTAGATGCAAACCGGGAATTCTTAATCTAACTGATTTTACCCCAAATATTTTTATTGCAGGTGCCATTTTAAAGATTTGATTCATTCTGGGGGAAAAAAAAACAATGTGCTTTACTAAGATAGTACCAAGTACTATCTTATAGTACCAAGTACTAATTTAGCATTGTTCCATCTCATTCCTTTGCTCCATGTGGTTCATTTTAACAAACGTAGTGCTTGGGGAGTTGTCTGCCTGACCATGAATTGTTAATCTTTCGTACCATATTATTACACTGAATCATTCCAACAGCTGCCTCTCTCCTCATTTTTTGACTGACTCCTCTCTCGTTCACTTCTCTGCTTCTGCTCTTTTACCTTCTGCAGTGAATGCTTCCCATCAGATTCCCACAGTCACCGGCTTCCTCTGTGTTCCTCGTTAGAGGGCTTCATCAATGAAGCTTTATCAGCTTTCCTGTTAATCCCATCTCATATTGTTACCTGACTTTCTTAAATCTCCAGAACCAAGAGTCAGAGGAGAGCATCAGCATTCCTTACTGTAATTGCAGCCTGCATGTCTGGGAAGTGCTCTCTTGGGATACTGCTTTGGAGATGGTAAAGTGCAGGGAAAAGAGAGACTTCCTCTTCTCTTACCTGTGCTCCCATTATGAGAAAGTGTTGGTTGTCCTCTTGCAGTTCAGGGAGATGGAAGACAACGTTAAGGAACATTTTTATTGAGATTTTCTCGAGATTTTATTGAGGCAATGGGACTTTTGTCTCTAAAAGGTACCTGAACCTAAAAGGTATTTTCTCTCTGTTGTCTTTTGCCTGGCCAGCAGTGTGCCATGTCCTGGGGTTTGTTTAACATCATTACTGATAGGAAAATAAAATGAGAGAAGAACCAATTTCCATTTGTACACAAATATTAGTGCTACCATGAGAGAGACAAATCAATGTGGAGCCAATTTATTTTTATGGCAAGTTAAGTGTTCGCTAATTTATATATCGATCGAGGAAAAACAATGACTTTTGCCCACATCTGCAGAACAAAGGTATAATTTTTCACTGGTTAGACATTGCTGGAAAAAATTGAATAAAATACAATTACAGCTGTGACTCTTACAGAGTGTACCACAATTAAGCAAAAAGAAAAAAATAATAAAGCTTGTAATTTAAAAATCAATGTAAAGTTCAGCATTTGTTATGGAAGTTATATCCATTGAGCTCAAATGAGAAATGAACATAGCTGCAGTTAGTTTTCTTGCTTCTAGGCAACCTTAAAATACCAGTAGACATTATGATGATATACAGCATCTTTTAACAATACAGCAATAGTTCTGTATTGTTAATGTTATTAATGGAAACATCCCGGGATTATTTTCTCCTAGGAATCTATTCTAAAAGCCTAGAAAGGTGCAGGAACAAAAAATATAGATTTTCATTAAGCACATTGAAGAGTGCCTGTTGTAAGCATCAGGATTCCATTGTAATAAGCTGTAATTCATAGGTTTGATTTCTCCATCAGAGCAGACTTAAGCCTTTACAGACACAATACATTCCATGTGTTATCACTCATCTATCGTGAAATAAGTCCTCAATATTTCTTTGTAAATGAGTCCTTTGCCTTTGAGGTAGATATTGCAACAGGAGTGAGGGCATCATGAAGGGTTTGAATGTTTTTGGAAGTGTGCAAGTAAAGTTTGCTTTCAATTTTAAGTTTAGTTGCTGAGTTTTATTCTTTGGGCATGTGGGTAATTTTATATGCCAGCTTCCACTTAGTATCTATAAAATTACCTCTTGCCTAAAGAAAATAACTACTGGTGACTGTAACCAAGTGTTATCAATCTACAGCAAGAAGCATCTGCTTTTTCTCTTTCAAATTTCTGCTTGCAAGTGACAGTGCATCAGCAGTTGGAGGTCAGTCAATGCCAAGCAATAAACTTTGAAAAATCTTGCTGACTTATAAACCCAGAACTGAATTCCACAGTTATCCTATTTTACAGAACTTTAGTATCTTGTGCTACTTCACTCTGCCTTTGATTAAACGTTTGTCACAGGAGGAGAAGAGAAAATTATGGGATTTATATTTGACATGATCAAATCTAGTCCGGTGATGTAGAGTTCTGTCCCAGCCATGAACACAGTTTTAAAATTCAATTCAGTTCTTGTTTAAGTTTCTCATCAGTGACTACATTCTCAAAGCATCCTTGTGTATGGTGATGGCTTACTGAGGAGTTCCAGCTAGTTGTGCTGCATTTAATGAACTGTCAGGGTTTCTGCTATAAAACACTGTATTTCTTTGCACAGTGTTAATACAGAGATATATATATATATACACACACATGTATTAAAATGTTATGAAAAAGTTACTGCAGAGGTGAAGTAGCCAACATTCATATGTCCATAACTTTGATGTTTATAATTGTAAACAGAGAAGTAAGAATAACATACCACCAGTCCCTAATCCCCACTGTGAGCCTGGATCCTCTAAAACCTCTCTTGATGAGAAGAAGTGACAGAAGGAAACAGTAGCATTTGAAACCACAGAAAGCTGGATTTAGATTTAAAATGACCAGATTTTATATATATATGTGTATATATATTTTTTTTTAAAAAGGTCAGAAATAGTTTTGCTGATTGAGAATTTCAAATTCACTGGAGTCAGACACTTGAAGAGAGTATGTTTTCAAAAGTGTTTTGTAAAGATATAGTAATTATAAACAGTAAAATACAGATTTAATTATAATCCATAGGAGAACTGCTGATATCCATGGGGCCAAGCTTTCAGTCCTCACTCTAATGGTGATCTAATGTTGCTTTCAGACTGATGATACTCCATTCTTCATTATTCCTAATAATTTGAAGAGAAATCAGAATCAAGTCCAAAGAATGAAAATGAAGATGTGTTTCAGATAGTTTGTTGGTTGTACTGGCAGCCACTGTGTTTTAGTGAGTAGAGATCTAATGTTAATACATTGCTATATCTCCGTTAGTTACATCTTGAATAGCTCATGCAAAAGCAAAAAGAGAAAGGACTTTCCAGTTCCTCTGGACCCATTGACTTAACTCAGGGCAGGTTCAATCAGCTTGTCTTCCAGAGAAATGTGATTAGGTTCCAGATAAGTTGCTGTGGTGGAGGGAAGTTTAAGAAAGATGTACTTGTCTGTTTTCCTCAATTTGTTAGTTTGATCCTTCATATTTCACATATGTCACATTGTACGTTGTCTGGGTTAGTACTGGAAGTCTATACACACTGACAAGCTTTTAAAATCTACATTCTCCTAAGCTACTTATCTTATTTTGTACTGTGTTCCCACATATATCAAGAATTAAATCAGAGCATACCGTATACTGTGCTGAGAATTGCTCTTAAGCCAGTTTCAGTCTCTAACATTTCTCGCGCCGTCTCTGAGAGGCAGAATTGCCATGATACCACTTGTTGCACAGGACAAGTCCAAGTAGTTAAATGGGCCCATATTTATGAGGAATACAGCAAAGGCCCTCTGTACAAATAATTTCTGAAAATGCAAAATTCTGTCAGCATGTATGTTAAGTAAATAATAAGTAGAAAGTTCGCTACAAAACTTCTCACTAGTTATTTCAGCTGAGGTGCCATCTGCAGCTCTGTGTGATCTAATTTATTTTTTATTACTTTCAGTAGAATGGGATCTGAATAATCTGTTGTAGATTCTTCATGAGATACTCTGGTGTAACAGTTGCTAGGTTTTTTTGCAACGGTGGTATCTTCAAAACGTTAGCACGAAGTATTGAGGGAGCTAGGCTACTTTTATTAATTGTGCATAGTTTGAACTCTTTGCTCATGCTCTTTTGCCTTTTAGATTATAGGTTTACATTTCTTGCTTGCCAATTCAAGACACTATCACATGCTTGTATTTGAATACAAGTTTCTAGACTTCTGGTATATCTGCCCATGTCTCTGTGAAACCTTTTCAGCTTGCAGGAATGATTTATATGGCATAAATGACTGATATTTAAATGCATATAAACAAATGATGCTTCACTCAGAAAATGGTAAATATACTAAATCTACTTTTGTCTTCCTGATTTATGGTCTGCTGCCTTAGAAATGTATACAAATATATATTGAAAATGATTAAGTAATGAAAGGCTACCTGTTGTGAAAATGGGACATCTTTTGAAAAGAAGAGGTTCTTTTGCACATACTCTGGTTTAGAACATTGTTGTGGAAAGGCTAGAGGCTATTTTTTTTTTTTTTTAATCCCTTGAATCGCTTTTTGGTGTGTATGTCCAAAAGACCACAAGATATAGAACAATATGGATTTTTATTTATATAATTTTTATTATTATAACAGGAAATTTATTCATTAGGATATCCCCAATCATAGAATACTTAAGATTTTTGATTGTGAAGCTTCTCTAGGTTGGATTGCAGTTAAGAGGGATCTGACTAAGAATTTCTGTAAGTTGCATATTGGTATGTTACACAAATTAGACATTAATGAGAAGAGGGAGTTCAGTATGGTTTTGTGGAACTGAAAATGCCTGGTTTATGATGATGAGGGTTGAAAAGTCTTCAGCTTTGCTGTTCTGGTGATAAAGTAGTAGCAGGCAGCTTCCAAATGGAATGAATTTATAGTCAGGAAGAGGAGGATTTGAAAATTCCACAACTCCACTTAGTGCAAATTTATTTTTAATTTTTTCTCCCCTTTAAATAGTCACAATTTCCACAGGAAAATGTGGTGCATATTGCCTTGAACCACTACATGGGGAAACTAGCATATGATCCACATTCAGAGTGGAGTCCCCACAACTGTAATAGAAAAATGGGGCAGGTTGAGGGAGAGATACCAATTATACAGTCTGATAGAGGCAAAGATTATTGTTCTGCTGCTGGTGATTAGCAGCATTAGTACAAAAATAATTGCACAGAATTTGGAATGAGTTCTACCCTTTTTATCACGCTCCTGAGCTGCTGCGTTTAACCAGCAATGGAAAACCAAGGCACCTGCTCTCAGTGGTGTGATCTGCCTTTGTCTTTCCACAGTGGCATTTCTTCCACAGCACAACTGGGGTCACCTGATGCTGCACCGTGACTGTGACCACACTCATTACAAGGCAGCGCTATGGCTAAGTATGGGCTGTGTTACAGTAACTACACTAACCGAAAACAACGCTTCTATTTAGTTCACACAACATAAATAGAAACTTTGGCTTGGAAAATACTGTTAATTTTAGCTCAGAAATGGCAGAGGAGCCGTACTTCAGAGAAATCTGTGGATGGTAAATGTCTGGTTCTGCTTGGTTCCCTCCCCACTGCTCGTTACACTTGGCATTTCAACTCGGCTCCCTCTGCTTTGCAACAGAGCTGCTAGGTAATGATATTAACAGCTAGTAATAGAAACTTGGACTTGTTTTTCTAGCAGGAAACGTGCAGCTGCTAAGGAGGGATTTTCCCTTTTTTTTTTTTTTTTTCCTTGTTTAAAAAAGAAGGAAAAAAGAGTCCTTCCCCATTTAAGAGGCTAACACAAGCTGGGTCAGAAGCAAGATTCCTATCAGACAGGGCCAGCCAAGAGGAACTGCTTTTCAGTGACTCACCCTGACTAGCTGTATGTACCTTCTTCCTTTGCAGCGACTCACAATACATTTCAGAAATCTTGATCTGTTCAAGCTATCATTTAATGACTAACATATGCTTTGAAGGGGAAGTGCACTCTAGATGAAGGTGGGGCTTATATGATAACATGTTCAATATGACAACCAGAGCATCCCAGTTTAGGAGAGAGAGAGCAAAGAATGTAGCAACGTGTTTTAGAGGGATTACTCATGTGATTGGGATCAAGCACATTGCGAAGTGCTTTGCTGAAGTTGGATATTAGTGCTAAACAAGGAGAGATAGATGATGTGAAAATCATAAATAGACACATCTCATTAACAAATAAAATGAAATAGAAAAAAATACAAGTAACTTGCAGAAAACAGAAGTTAGATAAATTTAAAGCTCCATGTGTGAATGATGCTGTTCTTTGGCAACAGCTTTTACAGCAGAGCTTTTATTAGCCTAAAGATGTTTTAAATAATTTCAGTAGTGATAATTTCAGGAGCACTGCTGTCTGTGTTTTTCATTCCTTGTTTCTGTCTGCTTTGATAACTGATATCAAATACATCTTGAATAGCCAGCAAAAGAATAAATTTGGAGAAAGCACCAGACACACCAGGGAATTTGGTTTTCCTGAGCAATGTTTGTAATAACAAATTCAGCTACACTGATGAAGTCTTACAGGTTCCCTCTTGTTATTAGGGATGACAATTCTACTTTCAACAAATTATGCCATTTCAGATTTGGGATAAAGCTTTCTTTTTTTTGGGGGGGGGGTGAGGAAGGGGAGTTGAGGGGTGTTCTCAACCTAGAAATTTTCTTGATTTTTGCATGTGGAAGGCAAGAGATGATTCTTCTTTTAGGAGTATCACTTAAAGGCCCTTAGAACTCTATCAATTTTTCTTTGTCAAGAAAATCAACCTTGCAATGTCCTGCCATTCATTATGCACTCCAACTAATTAAAAAACTAGAACAATGTTGAATTTTTATTCTAATCTCTGATTCCTCAGTTTCACTTTCTGTGTAAAGATTTCATTGATTCATACAAAACTTTTCTCCTGGATTTATGAGAGTGTTAAAGCCCTGATTTCTGTTGATCTCAATACATGAAACTGTTGTGATGCTGTGAATGACCTATTTTCTAGTCCAATGGTTTTGTTTGCTCTTGAGCAAACTAGGGAGAAAACATGGTTATAGAAACTGGCTCAACTTTTAGGAGAACTAGGTTCTCCTATGGAGTCAATCATTAGGAGTTCACAGAAGTTAATAAAATGATGCCAGTTTGTACTAACTGAGAGCATCTCCTTCAGGAAAGACCTTCTCAGACTCAGCCACAGTGGCCCCTAGAGCGTTATTGTACAGCCACTGTACTTCCAAAACCTGCTAAAATTTGCAAAACTGTGGCTACTGCAAACCTGTTGAACACTACCAGTAAAAACGTTTCAGACAATTATTTCAGACTGATGTATAAAAGCGTTGAAACAAACCTAACTTTTAAACTGAAGCTGTCTGATGAATGGCAGAGCACACTTAGAGAGGAGGTCAAAATGTTCTCTTTCTTGGTCCTGTGAATGCAGCGCTGAGTCCTCCTAAACTGTCACCAAGGAGCTGTGGCAGCTTCATGCATTTTTCCTCTGCAAACCAGTTGTGCTTTATGTAAATTCCTTCAAGAAGTAGAAATACTTACCTTGAAAACCTGCCAAGAGTCAGACAAAGTGTTAGTGGGGGTATAAGAGGTGCGGGCGAAGGAAGAAAATAATCCAGGGGATAATTTAATATAGCAGAAGAAAATACAGTACAAACACCCTTTCTGTTTCAGAGAAGCATTACTTTGCTCTTGGGAACAGTTACCAGTGTGAGACAAACTGGCATAAAGTCAGGATCCTCTGAGGGACTGAGCTCTCTTGCAAAGTGCCTGAGTGCTGTCAACTCATTCACTTCAGAGCTTGGCGTGTGATAAGGTTAGGTTAACTTTTAATCTTTTGGGTCAAAGCTTTTACTAAGTAAGGTTGAGTTAGATGCTTGAGGCCCATTTATTACTGCATTTAGAGCCAAACTGGCAGGAGCAGTGAAGGCATGTACCTGTACAGGGTGCGTTCATACACCACTGGGAGAGGATGCTTCTCAATGCGGCCGTCCACCTGGGCATGTGCATGTTTCGAGTCATCGGAGCAAGCGTGCACAGCTGCAGCACCAAGCACAGGTCTGTGACAATGGAATTCCCACCCTTAAATCCTAACTAGAGGTACATAATTTATCTTACAATGTAGATGTCTCTTTAGCAGTAAGGTACAGGAATGAAAAAGCAGCATAGGAATGACCAATTGGGAGGGGTGAAATGGGATGCTGTGTGCTAATCATTCAGTGTAAAAGTCCCACACAATCCCTTGAAGGAACAAGCTCCTTATAAATGGGCTGTTAAGCCTGATCTTTTATTTCAAGAGATGTGTAACCTCACGCTTACCTAACCACCTTGGGGTATGTGATGTCACTTTAAATCATGTATTTCTCAGCTAACCACACAAATATCAAACCCAAGTATATCTCATTAATATCAAACCTGATGGAATGATAGAAATCTTTCCAGAAAAAAATTATGAAAAGAATTGCAGAGACTTAGTGCTTTATTGTGGTAATTTCTGTACCCAAGGGAACAAAAGCACAACTCAGTATATAGTATATTTATTGTATATTGCCATTCTTCTGGCATAGTCTGCAGACTGTTGATTAGCGTTTTACTTCCTCAACTTGAATATTTTATATATCCCAGAACTAGATTTACATATTTTAACTGATTCTTTGGCATACTCTTAAGGAAAGTTAGAGCTCAGTAAATATTATTTAAAAAAAACCCCAACCCATAAATATTCTTCCACTTAAGAAAAAAAAAAAAGAATTTAAAGTTTGCTTCCTGCAACTATCAACTAGCCAGCAGAAAATAAATGTACTGGCAAGAATATTTAGCACAGCAGCAAATTTTAAGTGCTTACTGAAGACTGTTCCTGGAAGGCACAACTCAAAAAGCCAAATTTTTAACCGTGGCTCTTGACTTAAAATTGTGCTGCTTCAGTGAAGAAAGAAAGAATAAGCCATGACTTTAGGGATCATCAAAGATAATGGTGTCTTGAATTTTACATGTTGTTGAAATGCTCAGAGTAAATGTATATTCTGAAAACCCGTACAGTAAAAAACCCAAGAAAACTGCCAAATCCAGAATACAAAAAGAGTTACTGGGTAACTTGCTCATTGCTTCTTTGACAGTCTATAAAGCTGACTTATTTGCCTGACTCTATCTTCACTAATGACATGTCAAACCCCCCAGGATTTACTGGGTTAAATGTAGTGATCAGCTGTATAAACGCAATAGTACTTTCTTGGTGCACACATTTCATCCCAACCTTTGCTAGTCTTGTAGAACATAATTTTATTGCTTGTTATCTCAGGTTCTATGTCTTTCTCATTGAATTTCAGACCATTGGGGAATTCTACTATCATGCCACATCTTTTTGCGCTGAATTTTGAAGCACGCATCTTAATGTTAGCAAAGACTTAGTTACCTTCTGAACTGTAGAATATTAAGCCAAAATGTCAGAGGTGTATTTGCTGCC
Organism: Eurystomus gularis; assembly: GCA_013400335.1. Lineage (NCBI taxonomy): Eukaryota > Metazoa > Chordata > Aves > Coraciiformes > Coraciidae > Eurystomus > Eurystomus gularis. The sequence goes on from VZZY01007612.1 coordinate 400,462, forward strand.
CTTCTTACTAGATGAAGAGCAGACAAAACTCTTATTGGACTTCTTATGGAACAGTCCAGTAACCGGGAAATGGATTTTCACTGATGGCTATTCAAGCATGTCCCTATAGCAATTTGGAAAATGCATAGGGCGAGATCCTTAAAAGTATTTGGATATCCAGTTACGCTCTATTGGAATGAAGCTTGCACCTTGTTTGCATTTGAGGACCTGGGTCAGGGTGTGTTTGAGTAACACTTTTGTGTTTCAACATCCTACACAACCAACCCCTCCGTGCTTGCTCAACAGCCCAGACTATCTGTGCAGTCAAGAAGAGATGTCAGTTACTCCAGGATATGATCCATCTCATGCCAAAGTATTTGTTGCAAATGTACTGGCTGAATTACTCTATTTGTCTCCACTGATATGAAGGGAACCTGGAGTGATAAACACCTTGATTTGCTCAGCTAAAGCTCACCCCTTGTGTCTGGCTTCGCCGCAAAGTTATGCGGATCAGCACTCACAGGGAAGTTCCCTGCTGTGGGCAATATGGAGAAGGGAGCAATAGAGATACGTTAAGGAATTAGAGGTACTATTTGTGCTCAGTGTAAAGCCTGTACAGATGAGATATGGTGTTTTATATTTTTCATGATTGAAGTTTGGATTACTTGCAAAAAAACTTGCCCCATTGGGATTTTCTGTAGCGTGCAATATTTAAGCTTAATGAATGCATTTGGAAAGATAGAAAAAAGATACTTTAAAAGGGAAAGGTACTGAGACTATGGAAGTCTTTTATTTTTCCTTGTATTCTTTCTTGCATGATTGAACCAGATTTTGTAAGTTTTGATGACACCACAAATGTGACATTTCAGCCCAGAGCTATAGAGCCCTGAAAATAAAAAATGTGTCTTGGAACCACTGATGGATTGCTGACAAGGCTGGAGCTTCCAAACTAATGGGATGTGATGACAACCTCTGCATACAGATTAATTGTTTTAGTCTGAGCTTCAGTCTCTCTCATTTGTCTGACAATATTCTTTATATGACATTGCCTCACAGCACTGGGTTTCTAAATGGGAGATAAAGATGTGTCATCTAGCTGCGCTAAGTTACAGGATCCAGAATTCAGTATTACTTCAAGTTGGATCAGGGCTTGGATGGTGCTTTTTTGCCCAAGGTAAAGGACCAGGTAAGAGCCAGACTGAGCCTACTCTCTCAGTTGGGTTCCCCTTTTGCACTTGGCGAGCCTGGGTTGGTGCAGGTTGCATTTGTGTTCATTTAACCGTGCACGGTATGTGCCTGCCTGCACCCCTTGGCTCTCTACAGAGGGGGAAGAAACGGCCCCGTGCAAGGTGCCACCTCCTCATGCTGCTGTTCCTGGTATATAGCAGCTTGCTTGGGAGATGGTTCAAGCACGGTTGGTTTAGGAATACAAAGGACAATATAGATATCAATATTTTGCATTTTGTACACAATACCTGCCTCTGTCACAGAAGTGAAAAAAAAAATGTACAGCTGAAACATTTGGCCTGATGAGAATCTAAGTTTCTTATTTTTAAAGAATGAATTATACTTAAGTGTGTTCAAGTATACTCTAATTAATTTACTCCAAGCTTGAGAGTATGGCAAAATAAACTGCAGCTTTGGTATTGATCGAAGAATGGTCTTACATTGTTACTCTTATTGGCAACAAGACAAATAGGATCAAACCCTTGTCTGCTGCTACAGTTGTATTATGATCAGTATGGGATGCAAGAGCTTTCCGCTCTGCCCCTCTCTGCCTTCTGGTTCGGATCCTTCCCTCTTGAGGAGGAATACAGCAGGTAACACTGCAGGTGAAGGCCATAAAAGGGGGCAGTTGCCCATGCAGCTCTTTCAGAGCAGAGAGGTGGTTCTCGTGGCCATCCTAGCTGGCCTGTGGCTGACATGCAGATCAGTAATTTATACCACAGTGATGATATGTTCTTGTGCCAGTAACTTTTTATAACACTCATAAAATTCCCTATTCCTGTGGGGAAACATTCCTCCGGTGTGGGCAGTAAAATGATCACTTTCAGATGTCGGTGTGGACTTTTACATTGATATGTTGCCAACTATATATTAAGGTGACCAGATTTTCTAGGCACCAGGTCAAGGAGAAGTAGTTTGGAGAGATGGAAGGAGGAGGAATGTAGACCCCACTTGGGATATCATATAAGCCTTCAGGCAAGCCAGAAGCCCTCTCCTCTTTCTCACATCTACCACCTACTCCGGTTGTATCTTGAACGTCAGATACTAAATGACCATATCAGATGGCCATCACAACCTGCTGTGTTATTTCATTTAAAGTCACTTTGGTTTATAATTTAATCCTTGCCCTACATTCTTTTGGTATAATCTGTGTAAGTATTTTCCAGGGTTCATTCTGTCCTGCTCATGCCAGTTACAGAAACTCCAGACTTTAAGAAAATGTTAGCAATGAGGCAGTGCCTTCCAACGCGGCTGTGCCTGGTGGTGCCAGGCCAGGCTGGGGAAGGAATGCACTTGGAGAGCATCAGGCAATGGAGATGATTTTTCTCCTGAAAATATTATCACTGGAGATGTGTGTTGAATAAAGCAAATATCTCAACTATCACACCTACTTAACTGTTCCAGTGCTGGGTGGATCAACTAGTAATAATCACCTTCAGGATAAGATGCTGGCACAGCTAACTCATTACTGCCCTGTTTGATTTCTGTTTTCCCTATGAATAGAAAATCTCTTTAAAAATAATTTTCATTTCATAGTGTAACAGAGTAAAAACTATTTTTGAAATCCTTTGGTTTCTTGCAGGGATTTTATAAAGGTACAGGAATATGCCCGCTCTTAAGATTCCATGATCAGTCATGCCTTGAAATTTGCTGTTATGCTCTCAGTTTTATGATATTTCTAAGGTGTTTGTAAGCTTTTTTCTAATATTCTGCTAAGTGACTTTCTGACTCTTCTACCTGAAAAATACCTTCATTCCTTCTACTGGCTTTTATGGTGAATGAGCTGTGATTGACTTCAGAGGATTTGATTTAAGCTGTTACAGATACACAGTTTTTGATACATTAGTTTTTGAAACTAATGGAAATAAGATCCATGAGAGAGAGTTGCCATATGTATATAAAATATGTTAAAAACTGTGGAATTGAGAAAGGGGTTTTGCAGTGTTAGTTGAGTAGACCAATACTCAAATAATGCAGCTAATTGTTACTGTACATATCAATTTCTTTACAGTTAATGTAATTACAGATTACACAGATCTTAGTATAATGGCTCCTCTCTGTTAATGGCATTTGAAACAGCAGAGTGTCCTTTTAAAAAATCTTGTAATATACTGTGCTTTGGTTTTAATGGAACTCTGAGTAATCCTTATCTTCTAAAAATTAATAAGTAAGATACAAACGATGCTTAATTTGAAATGGAAATAGTATCATTTTAACATCTGTTGGAGGATACATGTACAGAATTCTTTATGGGGACAAAATCCAAGTTGGTAGTTTGTATTTTTTTCAGACAAAGTATCTCTATAACTTCTGTCAGACACCAGTTGGCATGCTTAATTAATTCAAGTTGACGGCAGAAATAGATTGAGGAGTACAGCACTGGGCTGGCTTTATTTTCTTTGATAGGTCTAATATTCCTAGCAAGGCATTATGTGGGAATCTCTAAGCAATGAAAAACTTGACAAAGTAGACAGAAAATTGATTTATTAATAGGTCTTCATATTGCAGGACTACTGCCATTAAATTTCTTTTAGACAACAAAAGCAAAATTAAAAAAACCTGAATGTATTTTTTCAGATGCTATAGAATGGAACTAGTCTCAGGAAACGGTGCATCATAAGGATGTTAAGTTTTTGAACATGTTCTTCATGAATGGCCATTGTGAAGTGGCAGTCACTCAAATGTGGATTAAAACCAGATCTTCTGAAAGAAGTGCCTTGCCTAAAATACAGCATGAGCAGAAAAAAAGGCGCTTCTTTAAAAGCAATGAATATCCCAAAAGGAATAACATAAGAATATACTTAAACACATCAAAACGTTCCTGAAGTTGGGAGCACTGTACTTAACAATTGTGGACAGAAAGTACAGTGCAGGTGGAAATTGGGGCTATTTTCAGCCCAGTTTTAGAACAAATATGTAAAGAGACCGTTTCACTGTGAACCATGTTCCATGTTAACAGCAAAACTGCATAAGAGACCCAATGGATCTTAATCCTGTAGAATCTTGTGTAAGGTAGAGGAGGATTTTCTCTGGTTGTGTGTGGCCAAAACATTGGCCCAAGGTCTTTGTTCTGTAGCTGTGTTCTGTAAAATGCAGAGCCTTGTCTCATCAAACCTGACAGCTGTTGCTGGTGAAGAAACAAGGGCCTTGTAAAGTCAGCCTTAGAAAAAAAATAAAATGCAGACGCTGAAACAGAAAAATACCTTTAAAATTATATCAGTTGCAAAAGAAAGAGAGAAACTCCCTTCCATTAATGTTCTGTCTTTGTGGTGAGTGGTAGCATACACTGCATGCTGTCAAAATAAGTTCTTGGACCAGGAGGTGTAAACATGGACTGGTGAGTCAGGTCTGAGTCTGTGCTCCCTCCAGCCAGAGGTGCAGGCAGGCAGTTGTGGTGGCACTTAGGAAATACCTCAGCTATTATTTAATATTTGCCCCTTCTGCTACAGCATATTAGGAAACTGAGCTCTGCTCCAACCCTTTTCTTCTTTTATCTGCTCTAAAAATGGGAGTATTTGCCTAGTTCAGAGATAAGATCGGTTCAGACAACATTTTCTGAAGGGATACCCATTAATGGTTGTGCTTTGCCTTACACAGATATGCTACAATTCTAATGTGAATGTGTATTTCTTAAAATTTATTGTGACCTAAAGCAGGCTGCTGAAAGCTTTTATTTTTTTTCCTGTCTCCTGTTGCCATAACCTGGTACGGACTTTGGCAGTGCGCGGGGTTACCTGAGAATTAGGTCTTTCCAATTATTTCTGCAAAGAGACCTAGGTTGCTTGGGATGAATCTATAAAACAAAGCACTTTTCATTGTGATATAATCCTGCCTTTTCTAGAGGTTTCTTGGACCACCCACTGTGGCTAGAGAGTTAAGTTCTTACAACAGTGTGTTGGAGCTGCAGTCAGATGGGGCTAAAACATCTGGAAAAAAAAGGCCCCTGGATAATTATTGAATTTTAAGTAATTACCCATTCCATATTGTTCTTTGTTTTTCCACCCGCTTAAACTGTAATGAGAGATCTCTAAGGTGCAAAGGATTTTAAGATTTCCAGTGGTTTGGACATTGCAGGATGTTTCCAGGATGCTTAGTCTCTTAGTCTCAGGAGGCTCTTGGTTGAATGTGAGATGACAACAAAAATTGTAAGTTGTTTTCTTTTTTTTTTTTTTATTGGTTTAAGAAGGACAGGGGAGGTGAGGACTTAAATATAAAGCTGCGAAAATAAGAGGGAGCATGCAGTCTGGATTATGGCATGGAAGCATTAGTCATAAGTACTGCAGTTTTTATTTAGTCTCTTAGGGTATATGAATCTCTTGGCTTTCCAAAGGGGCACTAAAACATCTGTTGCTTCTTTGTTCGTCATCTGTATTGTTCATCCTTCAGGTCAGTAAGAAAAACAATGCGGGCAACTTTTCTCAGTCTGGCAAGCTCTGCCTTTCCAGCCCTTGCAATGAGAGAGACTTTCAACTTTTCTTGAGAAGGAAACCCTAAGAAGTATGACTCTGGGATGTCACAAAAAGGCACCCTGACTGGCAGTAACTGTAATATCGAACACTCAGGCGTGTACTTTACTGTTGGTAAAATTGCCACTGGCCCTGCTCCAAGCTCTTCTTTTATTGCTTGGGTTGTTTGTTTTTTTTTAATCCAGATGCCAAAGAACTGGCAGTTTTGTGTAGTATACAGACATATCCACACCACTCTGGTACATCTGCAGATGGGAGGATATCCATCATCTTTCCTCTTACTTCAGGCCAAACCCCTTAAATCTAACTAGCAGAAATTCACAAAATACCAGTCCCTGTTTCCACTTGGGGAAGACAAGTTACTTAGGTGAGGAGGATCTGTCCACATCTCCTGGAGTGTGCTGTCATGGAGGCTGTGGGACCAAGCTCCAGAAAGTGGAAGGCAGTTTTGTGATGAAGGTGTTAGGGGTCTGTGTCAAGGAAAGAATTGAAAATATTTTCAAATAAAGATGTCAGTTGTTCACTCAGTCATCCATTTGCTTGTGGCAGAACAGGACACAATCTGTTTCGTACATTAAAGTGCCTGTTCCCAAGGCACCTCACTCATTTGTTTATGAGGCAGAACACATCTGTGGAGCTATACTGGCCCCTGGATCGCATGATTTCATCTGGAGTGGTGGAGGAAGGGCAAATGGGCGCTTGTGTTTTGCAGTCAGCCTGTGACTTTACTCCTGCAGATCAGTGAATTCAGCTCTCCTGAGAAAGGTATAGGTTAGCTCTTTAAGGTTTCTCATGAAATCTTTCTCATTTGACACAACCAGACACTTCACTTGCTGTTTAGAGCACAACAGCAGATACGCTTTAAACAAAATGACAAGAAATTACTCAGAAGTGTCATGTATAAAGCATATTTGCTTCTTTACATCTCTCCATGCACTAAAACATTTTCGGGGGGATGGTTTCTGTCATTACAAATTATAAATAATTTCAGGGTATTTCTTTTGAATGCTGCTTTACATAAATGGGTTGTTTACCCATGCTAAAGTAATTTGCTATGTTCAGAATACATAAATGTTGTTGAGACTAATTGTTTCCCTGAAAAACTTTACATCACAATTTTGAATGAGATTGATGATACTTTTTGTCTCTCATGAGTTTTACCTCAGTGTGCTAACAACGTAGCTATTTGTTATTTCTATTTGCCATGTTGTCATATGTGGACATAGTGATAATCAAGGACAAAATAATTCCACGATACCCGCTTCACTACTGTCCGCAGGAGTCATTTACATATGTGAGGAAGGGATGCTGAACATAGTATCCTGACTTGCACAAATGCTCTGTTTTTTACAGGTGAAAACAATGGCATGTAAGGTAAGATTTTCCAGAAATGTTCTATATTAATCTGACTCTTCTCAGTATTTGGCCTGTGCTGACAAATACAGAAAAATCTTTTTGGTGCAAGAAGATAATTCAGACCATGTCTCTGCCCCAGACAATGTGAGGTTTCTTCTTCCATTCCTCCCTTTGGAAAAAGTAAGCTGGAGAAATATGTGAGAGTGGTCACTGGGGAAGGGTATGGTCCAGGTAAGCAGTTCTTCTATCTCTGTGCTACCTTACCCTCAGGAAAGTCAAGTTAGCACACAGCAGTATTTTAGGGGAGCAAGGTGTGTTCCCTTTATAGTTGCTTTCCTCTGTGTCCACAGTTTTTTGGTACAAGCTGTATAGCAAGTCAGCAAAATGAATGTATGCCATTAATTCACATGGACTAATTCTTTTCTAAGAAATTGGAGCACAGTGTAATGCTTCCTTAAGGATTCTCCAAAACTGTTAGTGATTCTGGTCAAAGGCCAGCTCTGACTAAAGTGTGAAACTAGCTGAATCATAGACCATTTCCAATAAATTCTAGAGCACGGGAAAGGATGTGCTTGCTTCTCAGAAATGTTTGGGCCAGCAGCACACAACCCTTGTTTGCTCTTTACCCCAAACAATAACACTTGTGTAGGCAAGCCTGCCTGTGTCAATGCAAAAACAGCCTGTGTCACTGAGGGACCTGCGTTTCCTTGACCGACGAACGCCTTTAGCTGGTACAAATGACATCCCTGTCTACTAGGAAGTTCTGGTGTCAGCTTGGCAAAACCTTTTCAGCGAGAATGAAGTTGTCATCCCAGAGTTCTGTTCACTGTGCTGCTCTCTGTACCCTGAAGCCCAGAGGGTGAAGTACTTCACAAAGCAATTGAAGAAATTATGTTTCTCTGTTTCTGTTGAGGCTGAACGAGGATCCCGTACCTAGGTTGCTCAGCTTAAAAGAAAGACTGTACTGAAAGGAGCTGCCTGTTTTATATTTTTCTTTTTTTTTTTTTTTAATTACTTTTGAAAAGAGGAATAGTGCTGTTGCAGCTCTGCTGTTTTAACAGGTTCCAAAGATGTTTGTTACTGTACCCGCTCTTTTAATACCAGTAATGGTCTTCGTGAGCTTCGGAGGCAGATGGTCCTGCCTTGTTCTGTGTTATCTTGCATAGGAGGGGAGGGGAGCATGCTCTGTCCCAGTCAGAGTGGCAGGACCAGGGTTGGCAACGCAGCGCAGGGCTTATTGGTGTCCCAGGGCTCTTGAGACAGAGAGTGATGCAGAATTAACTGTGCTGTATGCTGAGGAAAAGTTTGCCTTAACAAGGCTTTTATTCACTAAAACTTGTAACTTTGGATGGGCTGAATTAAGTGTCATTTGTGCTGAAAGCTGGAGCTAAGTATTTATAAACCTGCACGGTATTTTTTAAATGGAAACTTTTTATTTCAGTATATAAACACGGAACAAATATTTTTGTTTTAATGTGACATATTGAAATGGAATGTTTTTGCAGTGTTTTCTGTTTCAGAAATGAAACAAAATTCAATGTTTTGTTGCGTGCATGGAAAGGCTCATTGTATCAGAGACTAAAATGGATTTTTTTGACAATCTAGACTATCTCACTACAACTCCCTGCCCTAATTGCTACTTTGGTCACACTAACCAGACTCCTCAGCTCTTTGCTACACTCTGATCATCACCTGAGCTAACTCCTACTGGTCTTCAGGAGTTTCTACTACATCTCTGTTTCTTGTTCCATGAGCAGCAACCAAATAGTGCTTGCTGCCTTTAGAAACCAAATGCAGCCAAACTCCCTGAAGGGCAGTTTTCAGGAGGTGTTTTCCACTGTGATATTCAGCTTCATAAAGATAAAATTTAATAAGCATCTTTTTAGATTATCTTTGAGTGTTCTTTGTGGTTCTCTGACATTTTTGATCTGTTTTGTTTCTTCTGTTTTCTGGGAATTATGATGGATTTAACTGAAATCTATAAGACAAAATTAGACTATTTGTCTTCTCTTTCTTACAGTTCTTTATATAAAATCAGTGATTTCTGATTTTTCTGTCTCTGAAAATCAGCCTTCAATTTCTATACTGCATACCAGGATCTGGTCTGTATCAACAATGGCAAATGTATAACATAACTTGATTCTTGAATTAGAAGGCAGAACATAGAAACAGTATCTGTATAGGTAAATAGTGAGAAGATAAATATTGAGATTCTGTTCACAACTCTGTGTAGGATATGCACCAAATCTACAGTTTCAGTTGTTTATCTTATTAGAATGTTTGCTCAGAACAATACTTAACCCTCTGTTCTCTGACAAGTACGTTTGACACCTGATCTCATACTAACAAGAGATTCCACACTTGGAATGCAAGCTAAATGAACTGACTTTATTGTCTCCTACGCCTCACTGGACGTAGCAGACATGCACAGTCAGAGGGATAATGGGGCAGTTCTGTTGTGGGAGAATTCTTTGGGAACATTAAAGTAAGCAAGATAATTCAGGAGAAAAGGGGACTATTGTAATCAATCCCTGATGCCACGAAAGGACCAGGCTGATTAACTAAGAGCTGGATCAACCTATTCAATGTCATCTGTATAAAATTACAAGATGAATAAGGCTGAAGGAACAATGGAATGGAAAATAAAACCTAGTAAGGTGCAGCAACTGTACAAGGCCAAAATTTTGTGAGAAGATGCATAATAAAGAGAAATGTATGTGGAGGCCAACAGCTGAATATATTTCCACTGATCAGTGCTCATATATCTGAGTTTGCAGGTGTCAGCAGCTTCCAATGTATTCACCTTTCTGTACCCTCTTAAACAGGCTGCAACCTGTATGTCTGCCTTCCTTTAGAGGCAAATAGGATATTTAATATGTCATCCCAGAACTGACAAGCAAGTCTAAGGTATTTTAAGGCACCAAAATTAAAGCTTAAGAATTTGCTATTTGCCAAATATATAAAGAAAAGGGTGAAGACTGAAGAATTTAGGACTTCATGAAAAAAACTGGCTGTCAGAGCTGGCAGACGTGATAAACCAGACAGGTTGAAAGCTCCTATATAAGGAGTACTGAACAGCAGGCTATTGTAGAAGGTGACCCACTAGATCAGGTAAAGGAGTATGGAGCATACCCTTAGAAGGCTGCTTTAGAAAAAAAAGAGCTGGTGAGAAATCTCATGTAAAAGACACAGTGGGCTTGTTTCTTCCTAGGGCTAAATCCAGTTTCTTTTAAAGTGTTACCCGGAGGTTGGTTTTGTCTGATCCTCTGTAGCTTATTGGAGATGGATTAATAAACTGCTTTAAAACATGATTTAAAAGAAGAGCAAAGAACCGTTACTGAGAATATTCTGGGACCCGTCAACCTTTTCCTTTTCTGGCTGCATCATCTATCTCTGAGATATCCTGTTATTCCTCCAGCAGAATTGCTTTGTGTCTCCTCTTATGAATGCTTCAATTAATAACCAACTTTTCTTCAATGGGATAGCATTATTATTTTTAAACAGCATTTCCTTATTGTTATCAATGCTTGTTTCATCAGAAATTAGTCATGTCAGCTGTTATTTTGCAGGCAATCATCCAGCGATTTTAACTTTGATTCAGTTCCATGTTTGAGACTTTAATTCATATCTAGGAGAAGTAAGTGTCTGACCTTAGGTGGTGTTCATAGAGACCAGCTATAAGTACTACGCACTAACATTTTTTGTCATTAATATTTGTTCATTTAATTGAGGTTGTGTTCTCTCTGTCTGGATGATCATCAGCCTTATTTATCCGCATAAAGGGGATAACTAAACTAACCTTTAATATTATCATTCTCTTTCACTCCTTTGTCCAAGACTTTAGCACAAATTGTGCATGGACAGTTGTATAATAATTATAACATACCCATGATGGTCAAGCAGGTTTTCTGCCTTTCTACTTTATAATGCCTGAGTTACCCAAGAGTCTTTCAGTGAGACCCAGCAACTAAAATCCCAAACATCTGTCTTATCAGTAAACAATTTTCAGACCTAAAGAGAACAAAAGTATTTAGCTTGTGCTTACAACATTGAGGTTTTGAAGGCCTTTTTCAGAGTTGTTTGTTGTTAGGCTGGGTTTTTCTTAGGAGAAAGTGTTGCATAGCCTGCAAGAGATTCTTGGATCTGTTCTTTCCTGTGACAGAATTGAGCATTGTGCTTTGCTGCTATGCTGACTCCTGATTCCACTAAACAAGTTTGATGAGAACTAGGTAGTGACCCTTGCTCTGGTGTTTTGAGAATCCCACACAAAGTGATTCTGAAATGTTCTGACCTCAAAAAACTCACCCAAACAACACCCCAAGAATCAGTGGAGAGCCTTGGGAATCAAGAATGAAAGATTTTTCTTCTCTCAGCATATCAGATTAGGCAAGTCTTTCTTTTCTCTCTGTCTCCAGTGCACATGCTCTAAGTATGCCTTCATTTCTGGTGCAGTGGCTCACTCCTTGGAGACAGTATTTTCCCTGATGCGAGAACTCAATTGGACATCAATGAGTTTTGCATAAAATCTTATGTAGGACAAGTCTTCTGGGTTTCAGTCAGGCAAAACTATGTAATGTATTAATATGAGGAAGTAGTGCAGGAATTAACTCTAACGGTATAAAGATTTTGTATGACCTTATTTTCTTTTTACTTAATTATAATACCTTATGATGTAGACCGGACTTAGTTTCTGAGGTGTTTGAAGTGCTGCAGAGACAGATGAATCTTGATTCCAAAGAAGAAATGGAGTAGATTATACTTAGATAGGAGGGCTCTGATTTGTGTACAGCTCCTCAGTACCTGCTTTTTGGAAGCAGATGCAGCATACATCTCCATAGCCACATTCCTTCCTTGGCCTCTGTTGTTCAGCTCAGGCCTGCAGAAGACCATCAGGAAGGGACAGGAATTCTGCTGTCTAGACATGTGGCAGCTATTTCCAGCACCAGCAGTATCAGAGGACAATAATGTTTTTCCTGAATTGTGATATTTTGTGACTTAAATCTCTCTGAGTGCATAATTTGTCATATGTTATTACTACGGCTTGGCTTTTCTTTAAGACCTTCCAAGATCCTCTAAGCCTTAGCTTGCCCAGCTGTTCCCCTGTTGTTGCTTATTTTAAGAACATGTATGAACCATCCTAAAATTGCATTTAGGACATGGAACTTCATTGTCTTGCACAACCATCGCAGGCACAGCTGCTAATTTAGTCTTGGTCTTCCTGCTTTAGCTTCCCAGCCCTAGCATGAGTATAACTAGAGGAGACCCTTGATGTATGTTATAGGAATTAAATGAAATAGTAGTTCTGAAATGAAGAGGATCTTTTTAATAGCTAGGTAAGGTCTTTTCTAATAAGATATAATTCAATAGAAACTAAAATGTTGAATTTATATTGCACAATATTAGAAAATAAAGATGATGAGGGAGAATAAATCCCTCATACTCTGGTCTTAATTTATTTTAAACAGCAAAACAGATTAAGCCCAATTAAGCTTGTAAGTCATAGTCTGAACAGAGTCCAGAAAGATGTCAGTTCCAATGAATATGATAAATAAAAGTATTGGCATAAACTCCAAGGATTTATATCATTGGAACCACAATAAGGCCTTCTTTAGTTGATCTTGAGACGTGACTCAAAATGTGAAGAATGAGAAGATAAATACAAATAAAGGGATTATTTTTTGTCCTAAATGCTGAAAGGGTTATTTTTAACACAGTAAACATTTTCATTTTAAGTTAATGCTAGCCAGTGCAATTGGAAGAACTTCTCTGAGAGCTAGCACAACCAGCTGAAGTATTCAAGATAATCTGTACTGAACCGTCATGGAGCTGGATAAAATAGATTATTATACTAATCAGATTAGCAGATTGAATAACTTATAGCATGGTTCACAGTCTTCATAATCAGCTCTTGGTAATGAGTTCTGCATTGCTGTTCCTTAGATATAACACTTGTGGAGAGAATTTATTGTTCAGAATAAACTCTACACTCTTTTTTTTTTTTTTTTTTTTAATTGCCATCTTGTCTGTAATAGTGGGGTGATTGATGCATGGAGTGGTGGGGGCCAACTCAAATTTGTGACTAAATCTTTTCTGAGAGCTGTTCAGTATGAGTGAAATATAACCCATCCAGATAAGTGCATCAAGGAATTACTTGTGCTGTGCAGAATTGCTTCAACCTGCAGGCGCGGTGGTTGCTCTTTCAAAAGGATATCACCTTTCTGTGTGGCTGTGGGCTTGCTGTTACAAGCTGCTGCACTGGCAGCCTGACATCAGTGAAAGAAAATCAGCCATCATCTTGGCTCAACTCTTTTGCTCCTCCCTGCGTGTAGCTCCGTGAACATCAGCAAAACCATTTTTGAGGCCTGGGACTTGGACCTTAAAGGCTGAAAGACCCATTCCAAAATAGTGCAACAGTATGTATGTAGAACAAAACTCATTTCAATAAATTTCTGACCTGAAGTACCCAAGACATTTTTCATCCTTTAATTAAATACCATCAGTGTTCAAATAATAAATACTGCCTGTGAATGAATACATATATAGTCATTCAAGTGATCTCCACTAGAATAATTGCCCTACAATCAAGCTGTAATTGGCCCTTTCAAGTAGATTGAATGATCTAGATTGATTTTTAAAATGGAGTTCCTTTTATTTTAGAAAATAATAGATGTTCATTTCACATTCCACGTTTTTAAAAATAATTAATAATGAAATATCATTCAGCTAATCGGAAGTAGCTTCTGACAAAAAGAAAAGGATATTTAGCACATAGCTTTAAGCTTATCCTAGTGGGTGTAAGAACCATATATGGGTAAGATAATCATAGTCTCTGTGGTCTTGTTTACAATGAGATTTGTCTTATCTTTGACTGTTTCAAAATATATTGAGTTATTATATCCAGAAACCTAGAAACAAGGTAAATTGCTCTGAGTGCCCACATCAGGCTGCCTTCTTTATTTTCTGGTAGCGATAAATTCCCTTATCCAAATCCTTTTATTCCTACTCTGACTGGTAATTGATAGAAGCATCTGGGGAAAATCCCGAAGCAAGAAGGATCTGCAGTATTTTACAAGGTGGATTGCCCTGTGACCAAGGTTCTCAATGAGTGTAAATGGTTATAAAATATGCTGAATTCAGAAGAACTTGGCTTTCTTGCACTTAGTTGAGAACATGGACCCTATTTTCTGTTGACTTGTGCTTTCTGTAGCTGTGTACGGTAAACACTGATAGAATTCTGTTCCTGTTTGGTAGCATTGGAGGCTGACCTTGCAGATATTGAAGTGACTAGACAAAGCTCTGGGTCTTTCTGCCTTTGCAAGATTTGATTCTTTTTCAGTCCTGTAAATATCCTAATTTTTTTTAATCTACCCTTTCAGTTTCTGTTGAATTCTAATTTTTATTAAATTTTTATTTGATTTGAGAAAATCATATTGTAGTGATCTGGAATACAGAGAGCAGGAAGAAAGATGACATATAAATGGCTGTCTTATAAGAAACTAGGAAAGGTATAAAAAAAGATATGTAGAGAAAAACCTAAAGCAAACAAAAGATTTGACCAGCAAGTTAAATTATAAGGGTAAAGTTTAAACACAGCTGTTCCAGAAAACCTTGAAGGTTTTGTGAAATAAGGCAATTTCTTAAGTCTTGAAGGACTGAGTATAAGAACATAGGAAATTCAAATAAAATTAATAAAAATGAAAGCTATGTAAACCTTTGCTCAACTCTGAACCAAACAGTACCTAAGATTTAATGAGATTCAAAAAAATATTGTCAACTTAAAAATATAGTGTAAGACTATGCACTTCTTGATTTGTGTTTGAACTGGACATAAATGCTATAAAAAACAGCTTTTCATGTGGCATTTCTGGTTCGTGGCTAACCAGGCACTACAGCAAATCTCATGCAACTGTCATTCCCATGAAACAGAAAAAGATGCAGTTTGTGAGCCAAGTTTCAGATATGCTGTAAGTAAACCATGCAGTTTTGGAGTAGTGTCCCAGTTTTCTGAGCTTTCTAAAGTTAAAATAAGAAAAAAAGATGAAATGATCTGGTTTTGGTAGGGTTCGTCTCTCTGCCAATGCACTGCTGTTCATTATTTTCCCTTTCCTGTGATATGCCCACTCCAATTTTAAATAGGCCTTGTGATATAGTTGGATCAAGCTGAGCCATCAAAATATCTGTCTCCATCCCAAGCAGCCACTGGGGCTCTGCCTGTGATACAAAACCCAGTGCCTGGATGTTCAGGTTCTGTGGGGGAAATTCAGATGCTTCGTAGCTTTCCAACTAAGCATATAGCAGTCACTTCGGTCTGTTCTAACTCTTGGAAACAAAAGCATGGAGGATCTTCTCTCAAGCTTATTCAGCATTCACTTTTTTTTGTTCATTTCACCCACAGGTTTCCAGAGTGTTGCTGAATTAATGTATAAAATGCTTTCATTCATATTTGCAGTCTTGAATATGTAAATCTGCTTTCTGGAAGGATAAATATTAAGATGAATCTATTTGCATAAGAAGCTTATTTTTGTATATTTACTGCATCCTTTTAGTGCCTTTAAGATCCTTATATACAGTGCCTTGATTAAAGCTGCTGTGATGCCCTTGGTCATTATAGTAGTGAACTCTAGTTGTATAAAGTGAATGATTGTACTTATAAAATGAGAGTAAAAAGAAAGTATGATTTATTCCTCTTATTGAGATAATAATTAAATGCCTCAGTTTTCCCATCTATGAAATGGATACAATGATCTTTGAACTTTTTTCGTTCTTTACCATTCTTTTGTCTTTAGACATTTGGCTGAAACTCTGTGTGCACTCAGAGCTAGGCACTTAACACAAACAAAGACTTAGAACAGAGATTTTAGGATATATTGTTGCTGCATTGCTGGTTGAAATTAATTGCAGATAATTTATTATATTGTTTTTGGGTTCTTCCTGTTCCAATACACATATTTAACAAAAAACCAAACTTCCCACACCCATCTTCTAAATAAGATCCAAAGAAGCCACATTCTGGTCCTGTTAGTCAATGGAGAAGTTCCCACTGACTTCAAAGAGACCTGGAGTTGGTTGTTTATGTATAGATATAATTTTTTCAATAAAAGCAAGTGAAGCTAACTGAAAACAACTTGGGCAGCTCACATAGTTGCTGGTTCCCATATGCCACAAATATTTTAGTATTTGGGTTGTGTCCGTTTCTCATCATAAATTTGACCAGACATTTATTATTCAGCTTGCCAGTAGGATCTTTGAAGAAGAAACTAGCACATTATTTTTGCAAAATAAACCATTAAGTTCTGTCTAAAAATTGTTTTCTTAACGATTTCACGTTTTAAACTAGGTCTCTTTAATACTATATAATGTGCTAGGAAATAACATACATCAAAGAAGTGACCTCAATGTTCCTCAAGTGGCTATGTGCTTAGTTTCTGTGATTCATACAGGATTCACATATGCTTTATTATTATTATTTATTGTAACTTTGGTTTCTTGGAGAAACTTCAGGAGAAAATTTATTCTTCTGTTGAAGTCACCATCTCAGCAAAAAGATTTAACCGAAACTGGAGAAGTCATTGCTCTCGTACTACTTTCTGTCTGAAAAATTTATCTTCTCTTTCACTTTCCCAACTACTATTTACCCAGATAAAGAGCCTGTATATTTTTATAGCAGTGACTTGTTCCTTCATGAGCTCTCTGGAGGGAAATCTCCAGCGCTGGAGTTTCAGAGTTATCAGCTGTGCACCGTGGTCTGTGACTCGGGCTGCTCAGATCTCAAAGCCCTATTGGAAATCTTTCTTCTTCACCATGTGAATCCCTGGACATGCCTGCTCTCATTCTTGACACGCAGGACAGTTCACAGGCAAGGCATTAGTGACCAGATGAGCTGCCAAAATTAATTCATTTAGTTTAACTCGATTTTACTGGAAATGAAGTCCTAGGCAGCAACAGAATGAGGGGTAGAACCTTTCTTCACTCCAAAACTTTAAAATTCTTATTTTAGTCTTTTTTACTGTCACAGATGAGGTTGTTTGACTTATTGTTTAAGAGATGTTTTGGTAGAAAAAGCACTATATATATAAATGAAAGATATTATTATTACTATTACAGGCTTCTCCATAACTTTTATAGTTCATAGGCTGTCAGCATTTTTAGAAACCCTGTATTTCAGATGTCTACAGTTTGGCCTTGTAGTTGTCCTCAGAGTTAAAAGTTGAAATAAAATGTAGAGAGGAGTATTTTTTTCATGTAAAATTTCATGAAAAGTAAGAAATGGTTCTTCATGGATGTTTGATGAGTTTTCTGTCTGATGGGTGAACTTGGAAGTAGGTAATTTCATACCACAGAGCAATTTCATGTGATTTTCTTCCCCTTTGCTGTATGTGTATGAGAAAACATTCCACATCTCCCCAACAGGTAACTTTATATTTCATCAGGCTTCTGACTAGGCTGAGCACAGACTATGCATTCAATGTTTGTAGCTGTGGCTTTTTTTGATGTGATCCTTTTTATTATCAGATAAACTGGAGACTAATTTAATCGTTTTGCAGAGGGTTTGTTCTGCAAACAGAATGTATTTCCTGAGACTCTGTCTCCGGTGTTCATCCACCTGCATGCATAATTTCCAACCACAGTCAAAATACTGCTGGCATCATCCAGAGAATGTATTTTAGTTTGTAGTCATGTGCTGTGCCCAAACACATTGTGTTTCAGCTTGAGAACACAGTAAAAAGAAACACTATATATATATATATATGAAGTTAAAATTAGATGCCAGTAGTTGTGTTTGAATACTCTCCACCCTGTTTCAGCCTAACATGGAAGTATTATCTCAGATAAATTTTTGTGTCCTGGAGGAGTGTGGGGAAACAATCATTTTCTTTTGTTTTCATCAAATGGCCCTCTAAGAAAAGGATGCTTAAAAGCTACAACTGACCAACAAGATAAAATAAGCGCTTTTTTTAATGGAAAAAAAGCTGTGAATGTTACAATCAAAATGCATAGAAAAAAAAACCCAACATGGCTTTTAATTGTGGAAAACCTGCACACGTTAGTTTTCTGAGGATATTTTAAACTTTGTCCTCAGCATGCCACCAAACTGCTTTATATAGCTTGTGTCAGAGGAGCTGTGTTAGTAATTGATGCTGGGGAACTGGAGCCTGCTATGTCAGAGTCTCATGATTGCTACGTTTGTTGGCCTGTGTGCATTATTAACGGTTGGATAGCAGTCCCTTGGTGGAACATATATTAAAGGCTGCTTGTGTTAATTACTAGGAAGAAGCAGGCAAAAGTAGGTATTTGGGCTGTCATTTTTTGTCAGCCGAAGTTGACGAATCCAAGTCTAGTGAGTGCTGTAACCCATAATATCCAAGCACCACACAGCTGCATGCTGCAATTTGCACAACATCTATAGTCATCTACAGCAATTCTATTACGTGAGCAATGTTGCTATATATGCTTTGATTTATCTTCAGTTTTTTCAGTATTCTACCCTGTTTCCACTGAGGCAGAGGGATTATTAGGCACTAAGTGAAAAGAACAGAGAGGAGCCCCGTGTTCCAGTTCTTCAGTGTGTGGTTGATAAAAAGATGCAATCGAGCTGCAATCTCATTTACATACAATACATCAAGGATGAGAGCAGATTACTGCTGTCTAGACTGCCCAAGGCTGGAATTAGTTTCATTGTTCCTTCTATTAAATTAAAAAATAATGTGATTGTTGTTATGATTTCAGTCCTCGAGGGCAGGGAAGAAAGAGGAGCTAAAAGCAGTACAAGTGGCATGTGGATTTAGGGAGAAACAGTATTTTAATAGCCTTGATTCCTCAAGCATGAGACATGTGTCTGCAATACAGATTACCTCTAATAGCCCTCAACAGTGCATCAAATAGCTACTCGATGCACCTGAATGTTTACATTTTGCCTTCAGATGTCTTCACATGTATTTTCTCTTTCTGTCTTCTCATGTAAATTCCTCTGATAGTTATGTTGCATCCCCTAAATATCTCTACTAACAACACACAAGAAGCTTCTCACAAGGATGTAGACCAAAGGACATGCACAGTTTTGATGCCTGAGTAGCCCCTTCCATTCTTTGGGAGATTCAAGTGGGAATGATGCTCATGTCTTTATGTGATGTGGGATCAGACCCTAGGTTTCTTTTCTGTCATGTGCAATGCTTAAGTTTGGTACTGATTGTTGAAATGTTCTCCAGCAATACTGCAAATTCTTCTTCACAGAAAAGCAGATTGTACTTTTGGGATGAGGATACAGCTGGAACCAATAGAAGAAATTAAATATTGGAAGAGCCATTGCATACAGCAATGGTTTTTCTGGACTGAACTTTCCCTCACAGAAGTTTCTCCTTTGCATGCAGCAGCTCACATTCATAAGCATTAGGACAACCTGTCTCTGAGTCAATCAAAACCAAAATACTAGAAAATGATGTAACCTGGAGAAACAACAACAAAAAAGGTAAAATGTGCCTTTGAAGCAGGCCCCACCTTTGTGCTGTAAAGGGCTCCTGTGCTGGAAAGTTCTTGTTGGACTGGCAGCACTTTCCGGTAAGGAATCTGAAATCTCTGCGGGTGTTAATGAGGAATTTTGCTGGCCCTATAATGGAGACGACGATCCCAAACTCCTTTAAATCCAACGAAAGATTGTAACTGCCTTAAAGGGGTTTGGAATCAACCCATAAATTCTGTAATGGTGCTCCGAACATTTGTTGTCAGACTGGGTTGGACAACCAGACACTTGTTGATTTATGTTACAGCTCAGTCTCAGTTACAGCTGTGCCCACCTTGAAGCTCCTTATAAGTCCAGTACCACATGAAGAGACTAAGCATAGTGATGACAGGTCTATTTATAAAATTACGCTAAAACTCCTTGCATTAAAAAGTCATACTGAACATCCTCAATGACCAGATAGTTAAAAGCTGCAGGTAGCAGACAATAAAGCTTGGATGTTCCTGAAAAATACCGACTCACCTGAGACACCGGATGTGGCCTTTTGATTTTGATGCTCTTCCTCCTCTACTGAGATTGAATGTGGAGAGAACTAGGAGAGTTTGCCCAGGCAAACAATGAGAAGCAGGAAAAAAACTCAAAAAAAGTCTGTTTGGAGCAATATTTTGCTGGTGGGAAGTAAGCAGAAATGAATCACTACTTGTGTAAAAAAGAAATAAGGGGCCTGGTAGTGTTACTGAAATCCAACTGCCAGTGCTTAGAAGATTCCTAGAGTTGCTTTTGCCCTTCACTGTGTGCACTGGGTACACCTTACTTAAAATGTACCTAACGTACTGGGTAGCATCAGAGGTAGCTGACTGTTGTGCAACACAGTTTAAAGAGGCATCACTGATAATGCTGTTAGTAAATAATGTTTCAGGTGGGGTTTTGCTACTTTTGATTTTCTTTTATTCCTTTAATGAGAAGTACTGTTAAAAAGTTTACAAACTGATCATAGACATGGCTGAGTCCGAGACGAAGAGAGGAGTGTGCTTTCTGTTCCCTCTTCCCATCTTTCCATCTCCTTCCCCAGACTTTCTGCTTTTTGATTCTGTGTAGCACGAGGTGACCATAATGAAAGACTGGCCATAAACTGGAAGACTGTGCTTAAATTATATTCCTTTCCTTTGTATTGAGGCTGCAGGCTGCTTCAGTCTGGTGCTTTAAACTTCTGATTTATTAGTGGGCAGAAGCTGGGCTATCCCCTACAGTGCTCGTGGTCCCCACTCAGTAAATAGCAGCCGTATGGTGCAGTTTTATGAGTGCTTGTGTAACGTTCCCATTAACTGCAGCAAAGCCTTTTGTGTGCAGAGTAGTCCAAGAATTCCAGTGATAGAATTGATGCCCCTGTTAACTTACTGTGCTGAAGAGAATCTAAATACATCTCCAGGGAAGGTCGTTTTTCCTCTTTCTCCTCTTCTCCATGTTTAAAAGTACTTGATTTTGAATTACTTAGCACAAGAGTTTCTAAAAGAGCCTCTCATTTATGTAAGAAATGACTTTGCGTTTTTTAATGAACCACTTTTTCAGTATTCCTAAATAAGCAGTAGATGATAAAGACATGGGATAGATATGCGTAATGCGTCATTTTTGGTTATGAGGACACTAGAAGTTCTTAAGTTATAAGTAATGGTTGGAAGGAATCTCTTGACTTATTTGGACTGTGTATCACTGTGACAGGTTAACCATCATCTGCTTATTAAAAAATGCATTTATTTTTAAGGCTGTCAGCCACTTATTGTAGTATTTATAAACTATGAAAAGGAGGTCTTAATTGGAAGTGTTGCCCTGTTGGAATTATTCCCATGAACACTAGCAAGAATGTTTCCAAAAATAACATGTTTAGCAAAAGAAAGAAATCTCCGTGCTCCATGGCATAAAGCATCCTGAACTAGCACTCAGATGACACTGAAATTGTTGCTATAATGTTCGGAGACATTGTGTTCCTGAAACTGAACTGGCTTTCTTATTAATAACTCTTAATCACAGTGGAACATGAATATTGTGCCTTGTACCTACTGAAGTCACTGGGAGTTTCCCTACTAGGTTCAGTGGGAACAGAATGGGTTCCTCTGAGCCCTATAAAGACGCTGTCATGCAGCAGTTTGCTGAAGGCTTTTGATTTTTGGTTTATAATTTTTCTTGAGGTTGTATAGAATTACCCTAGTAAACTAAATTGTGCAGTCATTCCAGTTTGTGTATGATTATAGTTTTATTGGAGCTAAAAGCATTTCCCCTATGTATGTAATGTATTCTACTTAAAGAAAAAACAAGAAAAGTTGCCAATTGTTTTACAGGGTGCCTGTGTCACAGAAGCTTCCTGGAATGTGGCACTCTGGTATGTTGTGTAACTACTGGCCACTGCATCTTGTCAAGGTGCTTAAAAATCCAGGTTACCACAAAGTGACATTTCACTGAAGATCAAGAAAGAGAAAGGCAAAAGATGTAGCAGCATTTCCATTGGAGGGAGAACATAGGACTTCTCATTCTTTGCCCGCCAAAAATTGTTATGCTAAGTAATTGACAAGTGAGTTTGGGGATTTTGCAAAGCTCTAATGACCATAGCCACATTCCTCAAACTGTTAGGTCAGCTTCCAGAGGGACCCATTGCTGATTTCAGGAACTACTTGGAAAAACTGAGCTCCAGACAAACAGTGCAAACTGGGAGCTGAGTAATTATGGAGGTATTCAAATTTATGGCAGAAGATGCCTTTGTGTAGCACTTTATGGTATGCCCAGAAGAATCAGCCGGCAGGCAGTAATACCTTATCGGGCTGCTTGTTCCTCTTCCTGAGCTTGCTGCAGTGCGCTTTGGGATTGCCTTGCCTGCTCTTTTGTACAGCAGCACACAGCTCTCTTTGGTCAAATGTTCATGTCAGCTTTTAGCTGAGTAAAGTGAGGAAAAGCTGGTGTTATTTGCAAAGTGGCAAAAGACTAAAGGTTGAATGTACTCCACTTTAAAACTTTCACCCTGATTATCCTAAAAAACCCACAACCCATATTACTTCAAATTCAGAGCTCCAGCTTCTCAGGAGTGCTGCTTTAATTGTGCTTCTGAAAACAGAGCCATCAGTTTGAGCTGCTGTTGTTTCTGCAGTCCCAAGGGCTGACTGGCTGGCTGGCAGGGCGGTGCCTGGGCTCTCCAGCCCCTCTGCCAGCCCAGGCTGCCCAGGGCTCTGGGAAGGGCTGGAGAAGGGCAACTGGTTGTGCCAACACTGCAGCTTCTTGACACTGTCCTTGTGCAGCACCACAATGACAGCAGAGCCGGGGGTGCTGCCTTCATCTCCAATTGGCTATTTTTCTGTCACTGCTGTGTCAGCAACAATATCTCTATCTGCGTTATGTCTAGAGACACACAAAAAGCTCCACTAACTTCCATTTTCTCATCTGAAAGAAGAACTCAGTGGCTTAGTCTCATGTTACTCAACTTTGTAGCTAGAGTTAATGGACCAGGCCTAATTCCAAACTGGTTCTCAATTTGTTGGATGCAGCTGATGCACAAATCAAATAGTTCTGGCACCCTGACACTTCCTGTGAATGAAAAATGACACTAAACTAAATAGTTGTGTGAATTTCATCCCCATTCATGCAACCAACTAAAAGACAACTCATATTTGGCAACTGTACAGGAATGGGAGAAAAGATTCAAATCAGAAGAAAAAAGTAAATGTTCTTGAGAGAGGATTTTTCCTTACTGAAAAGAAAAAAAAAAACCAACAAACCACAATGGAAACCCGTGAGCTTAGTCCTAGAAAGATCTAGTCAGAAGAATGTAATATCTTAATGGGATGTTAATGTCTAAGGAGTAGAGAGCCTTGCAAGAGGGGGTGTTACATCTCTCTGCTGCTCAAGGAGCATTGCAGAAGAGTATTTTTGTCTCAAGATGAAGATTAACTTCAGATGCTGTTGGGTGCAGTTCTGGGTTGTATCTGAACAGAGCAGCCCTGCTCCTCTCCTGTCTCCCTTGCCATGGGACCCTTTTCTCGTTTATTGATTGCATTCTCTCAGGCAGCAGCTGTAGTTTATTAACATGATTGAAAACTTGCGGTATTTCTGTTGGGGCTAATTTTCTTTCTTTCAGATAGTTTTCACTCTATTTGCTAGAACTGGAACAGCCAAAGCAATGAGCATGTACCTAGAGTTTGGGGAGACAGGTCAGGGGACAAAGGCCCTGGGGTTCACTGGCTACTTAAGGGGATACTTGGGTGATCCACAGCTGTTAACAGAAAATGTTACAGTATTAGCTGTGTGTGAACACAGGCTCCTACACTGGTCTCTACATACTTTAGCTGGATTCTCACTATGTAAAGCATTACAAGGTATAGGAGTCATCTTTTAGTCTGAGACATTACAGACTAAATAGGTAGGATAATGAATGTGAAACAAAACACATAGAGACAGGAAAGAACCTGTGAAAAGTCACATGGGAAATGTGAATTTGGCAATGAAACCAAGTGTTCTGAGTCGAAGTGATTTTTCGATTGCACAGAATAAACATTCCCTTATCTCACCTAGTGGGCCTGAATATCTTGGCCTTAAGCAAGCATAAGTTTCTTGTAATATTTTCCAGTCTGGTTACAACAGTCTTATCCTAGAAGGACTGTGTGCTGTATCTTTCTGATAGTCTTTGTCATGAGATGTGGCATTGCAACTGGAATGTTTATTGCACTCTGTCATTATTTATACTCCATCGCTTCCATTGACTGCCTGTCCCACCCGCTCCCCGGAGATTAGCAGAGTCAGGGAGAGGATAAATGATTAGCAGCTAGTCAAGGGATGTAAGTGCTGAAAGGGTCAATATAAAACAAAGGCTGCCACATATAATTCACAAAGAATGTGAAGCATTGCTTTTCAGAGGCACCATTCGCATAGCCAGGATTTTAATGAGAATGGAAAATGCTAACATATAAATCCAGTCCTAGAAAAAAATATTAGCAACAAAGGTACCGAGTGGTAAATATTTTTACTATTAAGCCTGGTACTCTGTTTCTGACATGAACTATTAGAACTCCTCCTAAAGCTTGCATTAAATCGTGTCTTCAAAAGACCCTTTAAAACATGGTCCTTTGTTTGGAGAGAAATGTTAGCAAGGATGACTTTACAAATGTATGATGATGAACCAACAGAATATCTTACAAAACCTTGTTGTTTTTCAAAGTGTGCAATGCGGACCTGATCAAACTCTTACTGGAGCTGATGAAGGGACTTCTGACATCTGAAGAAGCTGGTATTTTCCTTCAGGAGAACATTTTTATTCATATTAGCATATCCATGTCATAAACCAGAGTCCCATTAAGTTACTTGCTGTGCACACAAAACAAAAGGGTTTTTGTGTGTGCACACTTAACTCTTGATCACTTAACTCTTGCTGCTTTCTTGTCACTTCTATTCCTCCTCACCAAGGGTTGCTAAAGCCCTTGCTTATGGAGTTGTGTACGTGGAAGACAGGACTGTGCTTCAGCTAGAGCCCTGGGTAAAGCCTCATTGGCTTAACTGGGCTTCCAAAGGATTTCAGGAAACCTTCCCAAGGATCAGCAGACATGACCCCCTTGCCGTATTCCTATTCCCATGGTGTCTTTTGTCTTTCTCCTGCTTCATGGGTGGTTTTTGGCCATAACAGACCTCTTGTATTCCCAGACTCCCAAGGTTACCCATTCCCAGAAGGTAATTTTGTCCTTGCAGATGAAGTGCAGGGCACTGATGTCTTTATAAAAAAGATACATGCATTATTCCCAATTATTCCATAACAGTCCATTATTCCTTTTATTATCATGCAGAGTACATTAAATTTTAATGTTTCACTGCTTCAGGCTGTTAAAGTCCTTGTGCTCTTCAAAAATAAGAATGCAGACTTTATTTGGTCTTTGTGAAGGAAAATTAGGACATCTTTGTGCTTTTTCTTTTTGTCTACTTCGAAAAGGTAATACATGTTGATTCTTCATTTGGAAATCTATCTTAGGCTAACTACTATGGGCTCCTTGTGTGGAAAATTGCCTAAATAGTCTCTAAAGCCTCTTCCATGATAAATATGAGTAAATATTGATTGATTCTTCTTATAACTATCACTTTCAGCCTTGCAGGAAATGGTTTGCTAATTCAGACTTAATTTGCATTTCAATGAAGTATTATGTAAAACCAAAACCAAAACGTGCCAATGAGACTTGCCATTGCTGTTGGGTGTAGCTTGTTGATTTTTAATTTGACTCAGCTTCTTGCTGTTGCTGGTGCTTGTTATTTGTAGGTACCAAACCTCTGTTTTATGGGTTTCCAGCTTCAGCTGAGCTTTGTGCAACTCTAGGTATCAAACATATAGGCATGTCTTGTTTGGGATATGGGTGACTGTTCTGTGGAAATGGGAGCAAACACCCTTGGGCCCTGCCTGCCTGTCTGTCCCGCTGCCCTCCATGGGCAGTGCAGCGCAATGTTCCAAGTGCCCAACTCCTGTCTAGCTAGTGCTGAGCTATCCCAGTTTCTTGTTTCTGATTTAAATTCTCTCTGCCCCAGTAGCATGAGGTTTTCAAATCACAACTGTGGTTTAGATGCTAAATTGGAGTGTCTTGAATGGTTCTCTTCTGATGCAAATGTTTCTCTTCTTGAGAAAAAAAAAAAAAAAAGCCATTAGGAGAAAAAATCCAAGCACTGTTTTGGAAACTAAGAATTGTGGAAATATTACCTAATAGGAAAAGTATCCTTAAAACCGATTCTACTCTGTGCATCCCTTTAAGGGATTATGCTGTATGCCTGCCTTCTGGTCCCTGTCTCAGCTCTTGTCATTACCTAGACATTGTTTCCTGTTACAGAGCTCTGTACCGGGTCTGGGTAGGTGTGCAGCAAAGGGAAATATTTCTGCCTATGTCAAAATACTTCAGGTGAATGGGGAAAAAAAAAATAATTGTTTACCCCTTTCATTATGATTCTGTTGGATTAGAAAATGTTATTTAAAATAGCCTTTTCAATACCAATCAGACCAGTTGTTTTCCTTTAGTAGTTCTTTCACATGAATTAAGAAAAATAGAGGAGTTAAAAAGGGTGTATAGAAGGAACATCTACTTTTCAGTTTAGAAAAACAATACATTTTTAATCTAATAATGCAAAGTAGCAGAAAGAAGCACAGCAAAAGGAAACAAAAAACCTTAGCTAAAGACACCATCATCTATTTCACTCAGCAGTTTTGGGAAGTTATCATGAACTTGTATCAGCATGACCACAAAATCTGCTTTGTTATGCTGATTGTAAGGGGGATGGTGTAAAGCTGAAACAATATTTTATTCATCTATCCAAAAAAGGCCTGTAAGCTTCTAGCAGAGTTTGTGACTAGAATTTTGCAAGGCTAGCAGGTGGTTTTCACACACAACTTTAGAAGTACTTGACTTTATTTGCATTAAAAATAGTGTTTTCAAGGAGCCTAGGAGTGCAGAAGCAGCATAAAGCAACACTGTCTTGGACCAGAGGAATGAACACGACAACCAGTTGTGTGAAGGGCCAGGTTTGACAAGTACTATCTCACAAAATTGCTTCCTGGAAGAACCAGGCCAAATGCACAGGTTTAGGATATTTTTGTATTTTTAGCTTTGCTTCATCCATGGTCAAAGATGACTTCAGCCTGGCCCTTCTAACTCAGATGTGTTAAAACAGATGAGAGGATAAAAGACATAAATGAGGTGTTAGTTAGGGGAGAACGGCTCCATGGCATTTGGGGTTTACTGCCTTTCAGCAATCTCCAGGTAGGTCTACCAATGACAACAATGATAGGTTTCCTTTTATTTATTTATTTACCAATCTGACAAACTCTTCTTGAACCCCGACAGTCAAGCTGGCTTTCTTCTTCTGTCCAGTGTTCTGGTACCTCTGAGTATGCACTGGTTGGGAGGGGAGATGGCAAAAGCAGAAAAGCTGCTCTGCAAGGCTTTGCTTTACATTAAAACAAAGTAAGGTCTTTTAAGCAATGAGTAACTGCTTCAGCACGGGCACTTTGAGTGAAATAAGTTGCATTTTAAATTACCTGATTTAAATTAGACCTCTTTGAAGGCAGACTGAATTCATTAATTTTGAAGAAGTAATATCTAGTTGGAGGTTATGCCCTGAGTCAGCTGGAAGCAATGTGAAGTGTCCCAACCAGTTTGATGACCCAGGCTATGCACAAACAAATCTATCAATAACATGCGGGAGAGAGACTAGCTCTGTCTTTCTCTCTCACTTGAATTGACTTGGTAGAAGAGGTGAGGAAGCACGTCCCGGGTGTTTCAGGATCAGTGCCTTATCTTTGCACTCTTTAGCCCATCCTTAGATGTCTGAATCATGGGCATATACATTTTTGTGCATATACATTTTTGTACATATACATTTTTGTACATATACATTTTTTTTCTTACTTATGGATGTAACTGCTTAACTGTAAGGCCATATGAAAATCATCTGACTGCTATATTGCTGATTACTTAAATAAGGGTATTTCTAGGGAGACGATAGCAACATTTTGACTTTGTTATTCTTTGGAACAGAACTGTGCTCTAAGGGCATGAGAAATCATTTTTTCACTTAAGAATTAGGGCAACTTTTCACATAGATCATCCATTCAATCCTGTGTTTGTTGGTGCTCACACAAGGAAAGGCTGCCATGCTGAGCTCAATTTCTCACTGACTGGCATTAAAAATTTTTGAACATCAAATATTTACTGATGTAACTTGACTGCTGCCCAAATTGAATTTCAAAGGTCCTTATCCTGCGGTTTCTATTTGTGCGTGCCTTCCATTGAAGTTACCTCCATGCATCTCTAATGAAACTAAACCTTCTTTCTGTGGCTATTTTTCAATCTTTCTGTGCTTTCCATTTATTACCACGATTTACAACAATATTGTGAGTATTATTAATCCAGATTGCAGCTAATGGGAGTTTGGCATGATTTACACTGCAGTACTGCATCTTGAATAGTTTTGGCTTCCAAGCTGAGAGAATTTGGCATGCAACTACTGGTCACTGCCCAGTGTTTACAAATAAATACAAAACACTTCTCATGCCCATTGCACCTGGGCCAAAGAGAAAGGAAAGAAATACATTGTTACGTATTTGAGATCTTTGAAATGGAAAAATGTAAGGAAGTATAGTCCATAGAGGATACATGGCTTAGGCTGAGCAAGGTACTTTGTGCTCAGAAATTCCTGCATCCAGGCCTCAGTGCTGACCCACCGATGCTCTGTTAACTGCCTGAGGCATCTATGTGAATGTAGCTTCTATGTTAGGGTGGGAATTTTTTAGCTGTAAAAGTAAAGAAAAGCTGTTTGAGAGTTGTGCATGTGTGTTCAGGGAGATTATAATTTTAACTCAAAGGCTGCAGTCGGTTTCCATTGCCAGAACTGAAGCTTTCCTTGAACAGTTTGGAAAAAACTGACTTTTATGCTATTTAGTGCCCAAAACCAGAGAGAAGAGGTGTTACTCTTTTAACTCTGTCATGACTTGCACCTAGGGTATATTCAGCATTCACTGCCCCAGGTTTTCTAGACGCCTCAAAACCTGCCTGTGCTGTAAGCAGGTAGCCTGAAGTGGATCAAAAAGGCAAACTGAAGAAAGATAAGCACTAAGGAATAGTTTCCATTTCTGATTTTGAAAAAAGTTGATCATAATCAACTGTTTTACAGATGCACAGTGCCTGACAGCCCACACCGAGATCTGCAAGTGGCCAGATGTTGTCTTGGCAGCTGTTAGATGAAGCCCCTTGTTCAGTGCTATAAGAAAGATGGGATCCTGTTAAGACGATGGCATTTTTATTTAAAGGGATATGGACTTGCTTGTCTAAGAAAAATAGTAAGATCTTCTGATGCTGTACACCTTCAGAAGTAACAGAATATTTTTTGCTGTATACGATTATTAAAAAAGAAGTACATGGACAATTTCCTCATTCATTCCCTCCTCCTTTTCCTTCTGTCTTTATAAAAATGCATCTAGTAGAGCAGCCAAGATATTTTTCAGTCTGTTGCTCATGGGTTTTTTCATTACTTTTTTTTGTTCTCACACTGCTTGCCCAATAGAGCAGCTGTTAAATGGAGAACTCTGAGAACTAGGGAAGGCTGTGGGTGTACCATTTGATTTATAATATTTTCACAGGAAATTGATATGTTGACTATTTTTAACCTCAGGCAAAGGAAGGCTCAAACCCAATCCATATTCAGTTGTAAATGGCAATCTTTTCTAATTTCAGATGGCATTATAGCCTTTGATGTTTCATGGTTGTTTCCTTTATATTGTTATCTCTTGCAGTCTTCCGCCCATTGTGATATCATGGGTTTTTCTTTTTTTGACTGTATGATTGTACCATTAAGAAACAAATTCAGCGAACTTTCATGTTGGCCCTAGGAGCCTACAGTGTTTTTGCTTGTTGCTTCGTAAGCGTGTGTTGGCATAGCTCTGTTGAAAACAATGGAACAACTAAAGGTCTGGCTTTTGTGCATAACACACTGTAATTCCCTATTCATAAGCTACATTCATTTTTGAACAATTTGTAACATTTTTTTTTATTACAAATGCTTGCTTACATCTTAGGGTGAATCAGTCAAACAGACTCTAAATTAAAATTTTTGGGTGATCTAAGCCCAGGGTCTGTTGCAATGCCATCTTCTCACAGCTTGGAAGAAAACAGCCAATATAGCCACTATAGAAATAGGAGATTATGCTTTCTTTCTCTTTCTTTCTCTCTGTCTTTTTCCAGGGAATTCAACAGATAAATGTACCTTGAATTTTTAATTTTCTAAGAGAAGTAGATGGTATAAAGTGGAAAGGAAAGTCAATAAACCATGTGGCCTGGATGGGTCATGCTAACAGTCAGGATGTCACTGTAAGGACAGGAAACCCTTAAATTAGAAGCCTCATTTTAGTATCTACTTTAATACATAAACCAGAATCAAAGGTGCTTATGATTCATACACCTGTAAGAATGTTTCAGCGGGGCTGTGAACTGCATGAAAGACATGAGCATGCTGACAAGAGGCTTGTTTGTCTTAGGGCCTTTTCTCACCCCATTCAAAATAATTAATTGGTATTATTCTTGGAGGTTGAAAAGACAAGACTTCAAAACCTGTGAATTAGACAAAATGCTGTATTTTGTAAACAGAGGCAAGTGAACTCCAAATTGAACTTGAACTTTGAGTGAGAGGAAGGCCAAACTCCAACACATTGGATCAGTGGCAGATCTGACCCACAGATTTGTCTTTCTTCACAATGGAAAAAAATACATGTTGAATTAGAAGGTGCACACCCTCCTCTCTTGGTGGCCACCACTATGTAGCTAAATATTTGCTTTTTAAATTCAGGGGAGGAGAGGAAAAATGAACTAATCTCATAAAGGTTCACCCCACCCTCTGCTTGGCTTCTCTTCCTTGGCAAGCCTTCCCAGCAGCAGCTGGCTGACTGTTTTTCTTCTGCAATTGTGTTCATGACATTTCCTGCAACTAGGTTTTCCTGAAGGTTTCCAGCAGCTCTTTCAGCTCCCACCCCCCTTTTTTGGCCTCTTCATCCACTAACCGTGGCCTGGTGCCTAGTTCCCAGCAGTGTAAGAACCATATCCCCATCACACATCCATGCATATCCTCTATGCTCCTAACACATACAATGAGTTTCTGTGGTTTGCTTGTAAGCCTGAATGATTTATGGAGAGTCAGTGGTTAGTGTAAGGGATGCTGAACAGCCATGATATAAATAGAGACAATCCTTCCTCAAGATACCTGTTCCATCACACAGACATAGAGTTTGCACTGTTCTCAGTGACAACAGGTTACTTTCCTTTTTTAATGTAATTGCTTTTTGAAGAAGCTGTATGTACCCTTCTCCACGTAGAAGGATTTATACAAAGGACCTAGATTAGGAAGAACTAATGTACAGATCCTGGATTACTTAGCATGCTGGTACTTCCCCTCTCCACACTACTGAAAGCTGCATAAACTGCCCTTTCAGAGGCTTTTGTAAACACCCAAGTGACTTAATCTTTTAGTGTAAAAGCCTACTTGTATATTAAGCTTTCTGTTATCAATGTCATTAAATCAATATCCTCAGTGCTACAGAATCCAAGTCACACATAAGGTGTCACATACAGTTTAACTTAAGAAACACAATATTGAGCTACAGTCAGTTCATTTTTCATAGATCAGGGAGTACTTTGAAGTAGAGCTGTTGAAGATCAGAGAGGGTTTATTTCTCTTTGTACCCAGCTTATATGTTGCGGGACTTTCTATTCTAATGATGATTTTGTTGAAGAAATTCAATGAAGTATCAGAAGATGAGAATTTTGTGCAATTATCATGAATGGTTCTGAAAAGCCTTGTGAAGTCTATGTCATGTGTGTTAAAACATGGGACATATACTTTAAGAGAAGCATATAGGCAAATTTTGTATGGACTCTTCCTGTATATGCATTATTTATTTATTCTTTTTCCATGTGGGTTTGCACATGATTCTGGACAGCTCAGAGACTGTAAAGCCTCACTTGGTGTAGTGTTTTGTCTAATGAGTGACATCTGTGTTTAGAGTTAAAGATGGAGAAAAACAAGAATTTGTTCCTTGCCAGAGATACTTAATTGAAAGTAAAACATACATCTGGGATTTATTTGTGTAAAAAGATACACAACTGAAATACTATGTCATCTTCCAACCTGACCCCGCAGTGTCCTTTTTATTTAGTACAGTAAGAATCAATATTTATCTAGAGATATCTTGCAAACCAGAAATGACAGTTACTGTACGATTTTATCTGTTATTACAGAAGATCTTTCTTTCTCGCTCTTTTTTTTTATTAGCCACGGTTTGTCTGTCACAGAAATGAAGTAATTTGCGATACGATCTGACTATGGATTCTTTCAGTTGCTTACTTCAGGAAAGCTGTAGACATGATGGACATAACATTATAAAGGGTAATGGGCAAACATTATGCTACGTGCCCTTGCTGCTGGTAAAACAGAATGAACTTCGCCAGCAAAACTCTAAATTAAATGGAGTTGCAGAGGGCAGTTTTTTAGCCATCGGTTATGGATGATTAGTTTTCTGCAGTTTCTGAACTAGTGCTCTTCAAGAATACTCTGAGCAGCAAGAGGTGAGATTAAGGCAATGAAACAGTTTCTGAAAGACACTCAGTATTTCATAGGTGCTTCATGATTTGGAAGGTGTGCAGGACCCCTGCTCTTAAAGGTGAGGCTCATGGTGGGGCACTTTCTGAAAGGAAGTTTGGAATTGGTGGATCTAGCAGGGAACATACCGGTTTGATCCTAAGCCCTTGCACGGGGCCTTCACAGGGCAGCCAGTGATGGGGAAGCACTCTCACAGATGAGAAAGGACTCCTCCGTATTAATTAATGTCACACTACATCTGTCTCACCACAGCTGGAAAGAAAGTGGCATGAGCAGATGGGGGTTATATCAGTGGGATATTTGCTGCTGCTGAGGAACGTAAATCAAGTTGCATTATCACGTCCTGGTGTGACACACTTGTGAGAGTGTGAGGTTTTACCATTTACTTTGCTCCCCTTGTGGAAAAAGGGGACAGGATGCCAAAGAGGAAAATAAAGACCCTTGGCAGCTGAGTGGCAATCCTTCTGCTTCTGTGAGTACCTGCCCTGCAATCTTAGCTGTTTCTATGGTGAAGGCTCAGGTAAAACATGGTGAGGCAAAGAACAAGAAATTTTGCCCAGGGATGTTGCTCAAGCAGATAAGAAAATTCCATTTATGTTTTCCAGAGATCTGAGTTAACAAGTCAATGGCCTTATCTACCGCATAGCTCCTTGAAGTGTGTGGAAATCCAGTATGAATGTATGGATGTCCTGGGTTAGGCAGAAGTGCTTTATTATCGCTAGTAAGGAGGGAACTATGCTACCTTGTGCCTGACACTCGTTGTTGGACTTGTGGGAGAAGAGATGGAAAATTGCAGCAGGGATTTCTTACACTTGGTTGAGTTTCAACATGCTGAGGCAGTGGTGTTTTTTTTCCTTCTTTTTCTAAAACAAGGAAAGCAATACTTGGTTATCTTTTGGCTCGACAGAAGAATTGTGTTGCAATAATCCGAGGGCTGTTAATTCACCAGTGATATGTTTGTGTTGAAGACTCTTGTAATTAAAAAATGGCCTTAAGGTGGAGTCAAACAAAATGTGGACTTCAGGGATATATGAATTAGAAAGGGTTGAACAGATCCTGGAAATCCTCTAGTTTGCATATTTTGTCTATAACAAACTATTACTTCACTCCAATATGATTTGAATTAGTTTGTCATGAAACTGGTGTAACAGAGTGGAGAATGGGGTCTCAAAGCTCCTTGAATGGAGGAGACCGAGTTAGTGGCTAAATCTGTTTATGGAAGATAGAGATAGAAATTATGTCATTATAGTACTAAGGTGTGTTAAAATAAAATCTTGAATTATGGCATTGCTCTTTCAGTTTTACTGTATGTTTTAAAATAATCGCTACTGCAGTAAGAAAATGTCTGTGCGTTGGCCATTGTAATGCTCATATTTCAGTGTGATTAATCCTAAAATGTGAGGTTTTTATTACTCAATGAGAATAAAACCCAACAAAGCCAAGTATCTACTGAACAATAACACCCCAATCGTGTAAAAATTAACATATATATATGTGCTTGTATACAATAAATAATTCTGGTTTACTATTTACTTCAATAGGACACAGATTTCTCACTCAGACTGCCATGACTTTAATCCAGTGTGTAAAATGAAGACTGCGTACCAGCCTTTGCTTATTTGGAGTTTCTGTTAAAGCTACAAAAACTGACAAAATTTGCTTTCAGTTATGGTGTGTTAATCTGGAATAAGTCTATTGAAGTTATTATAGCAATGAGAATTTTAAGTAGTTGAATAGTGGAATTTAGTCCTTTTAAAACATTCCTTCAGGGTTTGTGTTTTCTTTCTTGCAGACTCCCAGACAATACAGCCAAGCACTAAATAAGAGTAACAGAGTTCATCTTTACTGTGCATTTCTGGACTATAGGTACGTTACATGATTTCAAATTCTTTAACTTTGTTTAATTAAATTAAACATAGTTTGTGATACTATATATTACCGGTATTCGTCTCATTCTCTTTCATGGAAATAGTTAAAGAAATGGAGTCACTGGTTTATGAAACCCACAATCTGATGGTGGCTTCTTGCCATAGATATGAGACTTGTTATTCACAGACCCTGTGTTAGGTGGGTAATTGAGAGACTGAAAAATTTTGGAATCAAAACTGCAGGCTGATACAAATCGTGCTTATCTTGCTTTATGGGTATGTCCACTTGGGCAGGCGCTTGGATGTTTTCAGATGGCAAACCTCCAGCAGAGCCATTGTTTTCACTGGATCTGTGCCTGTGTCGCAACGTCATGTGAGATCAGTATTTCAGAGCTGTGAATTTTGGCCAGTGCATGGAACGGAGAAATATTATGCCCCTGAATGCAAATTAGAATAAAAGGGAAATAAATATCACCTTAGATTTCACTCAGAAAATAGGAACTATGGAAAAGTGGTAGCTTTTTTTTCTTTTTTAGCTCTGAATATATTTCATATGGTTTTGATTTCCAAATATGCTGCTCTCACTGAATTGATTGAGAAAGAATACAAATAGCAAATTTTGAATTTCATGGGGATTAACAGCTTTTGAACCATAATGGTATAAGTCTAATTGATGTAGCAATGGCCCGCAAAGCTGTGATCCCTCCTATCCGGCATGCACAGGGGAAGGTCACTGTAATTGTTTTATTGAAGTTTTATTTCAAGTATGTTGAACTGTCCCAGCTGTCGGCAGTTTCTCGTTGTTATGGTTACTCACAAATTACCATAAATTAGAAACAGATTTTACTGAAGCGAATTAATACGGCTGGGGCATTGTTCCTGTACTGTTTTCCACTGGGGCTTGGGCCCTTGAGGCTTTGCCTCAGGATAGAAACTGAAATATAAAATCTGTCCTTCCAAATGAGTTTTATTTGTGTCAAGATGGCCTTGTTCCCTAGAGCATGGTAGTTAAAGAATAAGCAATTGGTTTCTGACCTACAAGAGACTCTTTGAGAAGTCAAGGGGGTCCCAAAGGACAGAGGAATGGTGAGGTAATACCTATCCTTAAAATAAGCACTGAGAAAAATACAGATCTCTCAGTCTAGCTTCAGGACCCAGCATAATGTCAGAAGTAATAAATTATTAAGAAGCAGGCAGGTTTGGGTGGGTGACCGAGGGTGCCTGAGCCCATGGAGCCCCTCAAGATGTATGCCTGTGGCTTCTCTGTCTCCAGTCCACTGCAGGGCTGTGATAGCATAGGGGTTTCTGGGCTTTCCTGGCTCCAGGAAGAAGTGAACTCATGAGGTTTGCTTTCCTGCACGGCCCTGGGACCAGGCCACACAGCCAGCCCAGCCATACCCTCAGTGGTGCAGGAGCTGCTCTTGGTACCCCTGAGGATGAAGTGACAAAAACCGGTTGGCCTGGATGGGTTACTAGAAATCACACTCAATCTGAATGATGTACTTTAAAAGGATGAGTGGGACAGTGGAAAAGGGAGAGGCAGCAGATATAATAAGCTGACTTTTGCAAGATTATTAATTTATCACAGTTCTCACAATATATAAATTTGAGTATAGGTGAAATGCCATAAATGGATTGCACAATGTAAAGAGAAAAGGTGGTTGTAATTCATTAGTTATAAAACTGGGAAGGTATCTCTAGAGGCATTCATGTAGCAGTCTGATCTGGGCCCTGTTCCGGTCAATATTTTCCTTAACTATTTTGATGATGGAATTGAGAAGACATTAGCAGTGTTTGTGGGTGCTCCAGCCTGAGGCAGCTTTCAAATAACATTTGTCTCCCGTATAGTACACTGCATGTCAAATTAATCTGATAAAATGCATTTTGATGGAGATTGTGTTCCATTTTTGTGTGCTTTGCAGCAACGGAACTGGTGTTTGGTCTAATGAAGGTTGTGTGCGTGAGAGCGGGGACCTCAACTACTCAGTGTGTCTTTGTAACCACCTCACTAACTTCGCCATTCTGATGCAAGTGGTGCCTCTAAAGGTGAGATTAAGCAAAAGAGTAAATCTGTCTGTTAAGAATGAAGCACAAATAGATCAGACGCATCATCACACCACATCAGAAAGTGATTGGTACTTGGCTCATTTTTGCCCAACCCAGATTTATTTCACATCTTGCTTTCTGGGATTATGTTGAAGACTTCTTGACTATATCTATTATTTAAAACTTTTGGAACTGACATGGAGCATGAAATGAAATGTATCTGTGGTAGGAGGGAATTCTCTTTACTTTATTCTCACTCTTTTGGCATGATTTCTTAAAGTACTAGGCAGGAAAAGCACTAAATGTACAGAAAAGCATTGTACAGATGACCCTGGCTTTTATGGTTCATTTTCTAGAGAGACAGCTGAGATGTGGCTGTTTAAGGGTTTTGGTAACTAGGTTTGTAGAATATGAACAGCCGAGCTTGAACTCCGTGTGAAGGAAGGTCTGCTGCCAGCTAGCCTCTACCCTTGTCTCTGCCAGCTTTCCAAGTGCCTTCTCACTGCTGTTTCTTCACCTCATAGCCAAGCAGGGGCTTGTGTAGAAGGAGCATAAGAAAGAAAGTGATGCTTTAGACTTGAGAGTGAACCCCTTAAGTACAGATTTCTCTATGCTTGGTTCCTTTGACCAAAGAGTTGTCAAGCAAGTCTCTTTTGAGCTGGGTATGACCAGGACCTTGTGCTTGCTATTGATATTCATCACTGCTTTCAGATGAAGCTTTGAACATGTTACTCTCCTCACTAGAGCTGTTCTTCTCTTTGTGATACCTTACGATTTCTTAGAGATGGAGCAGAGCATCTGCTCCTTGCAGGTGAAGTGCTGGTTTGTGCCTGCAGAAGGACTCTCTCTACAAAACTTAGCACCAGACAAGGTCAGCCCCATCCTGGATCCTGGCAGACAAACAGACAGTACTGCCATGAGTGTGAGAAATATGTTTTTTACTGCTTTATTTGGGTATGCTACTGTCAGGGAGTATCCAATGAAGTAGTGATGAAGGTCTGCTCAGACAACCCTCAGTTAATAATGAATTTATAATAGAAATCATTTACAAAACATACATTTAACAAAATGTATACTAATCATCTGTCAACTTTATACTCTCTGGCACATTCTCTGCTTTCTACAGACACCATCATCATAATAGAAATTAACAGACTGAAGAAGAGCTTCAGTAGGAGTCCTGCTGTCACATTTATCACTGTGTGCTGCTAACAAGCATGGTGTCCTCTGTGATACAGCTGGAGGGGGTTTGTCAGTTCTGTTGATGTGGATACATTGACTATATGGCCATGTCTCAGGCTCCTGTTCACTGATTTGAGTGATGAGTTTGCTCTTTTAGACCAAAGACAAACAGTTTTTATCTAGCCATTATTATCTTTTTCATTTGTAAACCCCAGCTGGTTTCCAAGTACTATTTTTCTAGGAACTCTTCATATGCATAATAAATTGTGGCTTTGCCTGAAGACCTTCTTATCTTGTGAGAGAAAAGGAGAATGGGAGAAATGTGCTATTTTAAAAAGCAATATTCAGGGATTTAGCCAGGATTAAACAGGGTGTCCACCAGTAAAATGCCAGTGAAACGTTAGTCTGTTTTCCACTGGGAAATGGTTCTGAAAGGTCTAACTTTCAAATAAAAACAGACTGAAGATTGTCATGATTAATGAGATGCTGTAATAACATCTAATATTATGCAATATTAGTAATTAGAGATCAAAGATATCTTTTATCAGTCTTTGGAATCAAGCTTTCCTAAAGAAGTCTGAACTGCATAACTAGGAAAGGCTGGATATGGATGGACTGTCCAGTCATTTAATGGTTCTATTTTCAATATTTTCTCCTTTCTTAGTTTTTTGGTCTAATGCATTTGCCTCTGCCAAAGTTTGAATAGAGTAGTTTTGCATCGCTTTTCTTTCCTTCATGGTAATTTAGAAAACAAAGTGAAAGTGCTGCTGAGATGTTACATGGATATGTGAGATGCACAGACCTAGTCACTCTGATCTGTAGAAACATTCCCTATGGATTCCCTACAGTACTGTAAAAGTCTGTATAATAATTCTGGTGGGTTTTTTTTTAAAATGAAAATTAATTCAGATCATTTTATGTTGTATTTTGACCCCTTCCACCTAAAATCCCATTTTTGAACAGAAAAAAAGAAAGGAATTTATAAATTTGTGGCAGGAAAAGTGAAATGCTGAAAGGTGATAGGAGTATTTCCAGTACAGAGTCCCTATGTTCCTAGTGAGTGTTCCATGAGAATTTAAAATGCTTGCTGCAGCTTTCAGCAGAAGATCATGTAGGCTAGGTACAAAATATGCATTAATTTCTAACCTCTTAATGTTTACCTAAAACCAATGTTTGCATGCACCTCAATTGGCAGAATTTATAAATGCATTATAGCATGGAGAAATTCAGGTTCACTGGTCTGCAGAGCACTGAGCCTGAACTATGCCTTGGCACTGTTGCTTTGCCCTACCCTTACATCACCTGCACAAGCTTGATGCTATGGTGAGGTGGCAATGGGAGTCGGTCCATGTGGGCTCTCAGGTGATATTTCTGCTGACAAGCCAATGAAGGATGTCATCTCTTCAATGTCCTTTACTTCCAGTTCCTCTCGTTTGGCTATTATATAGTCCCTCTCTCAGAGTTCATCAGAAGATCTCATCTCACACCTTTGATCAAGATAGACCCTTTAAAATGACTGTTTAGGATTATTTTGTGGTAGTAATTCTTTTAACCAGTGAAAAAAATCAGTACCTTCGTTGTGTAAGTGGCATGAAGTTAATACACAAGCAAAGACAAGCTGCCTGACTTTTGAGCTACACAAGCAGACAATGCTCAGTTACAAATTCCTAAAACATTTGCTAAGCATTTTCTTCACATGTCTAAGCAATAGAGCCTACTGAATCAACTAGACAGTTGGAAACTTCTCCCAGGCGTCCTTGGAACCCTGTTAAGTAAATGTTAAAATGCTGTGGATTTTAAACACATATACGTGTTTGTTCACCATGTTCTGAAATTCATGAGCCAAGGTTCAAAGGCCCCATATAAATCACCCCTTGGAATACTAGATTGTCAATGCTCTAAGAAATTGCTGCCATAATGTTATATTTGATCTTGAACTTTTGTATTTTTCCTTTCATAAACGGAGTTAACAGATAATATGAGACAAGAAAAAGAGAGGGTGGGAGTATGGAATTGTACACATTTGAACAGCTCTATTTATATAGCTATTATATAGCTGTGACTGTATAAATAGAACTGAATGAAATTTTTCCACATGAAGACTATTTTTGACAGAGGGTTTATTTTTTGTCTAGATTCTGTTTCTTACAAAAAGGAGTCTGCTTTTCATGAAAAATGTAAATAAATTCTTGGAAATGTGTTGCCTGAAAAGTGGAGAGGTTTTCATCAAAAACTGTATTTTGCTAGAAAAAAGTGACTCCATTCTTCATGGAAATTCTCCTTTGGGTTCTTTATACTTCCATACTCCTATGGACAGTATTGTTTCACCTTCTCTCTATCATACAGATAAATGCAGCTCTCAGGGTAGCACCAGCAGGCATTCTCTCCAAGGGCACCATGACAGCCTTTAACTTAATGTCCCAGTCAACAGAACAATAAAATGAGGTATGAATAGTTCTTCCACCTCTTCCAGGAAGGCAGGCAGATGCACAGAAAACAATAAAAAAAAAGAGGGAGGTATTGACAACTCTAAAGAGATACAGTACAGACCAGTGTGTATGCAGCAGCTTCAGATGTGGGAGAACATCTCCAGGGAGAACGCTGCTGATGTGAAAATCCATGAACTCTTGACAGCAGTGCAGTGCGATAAGTGTTCTGCCTCTCTCAGCTCTTCTTCACAAGATTTATTTTCTTTTTGCTTAAAAAAACACCCAACAAAAGGCAAGTTTTCCATTGATGAGACACTGCAGGTTTTTAAAGAGTTTGCTGTTCACGAGAGAGTACAGCATACTCTAAGTTCATAAAAAGCCAGGATATCTCTAAGCAACAAATACTGAAAGTAAGTGACTTTCTGCAGAAGTAGCTTGCCAAATAAATAATGGTCATGAACATTTCTAATGACCAGAGACCTGAGCCTGTACGATCATCCTTATGAAGGATGGTGATTTTTCTTCTGAGTTATGCTAAATTCGAGCAAGAGACTCCTCACTTAACTCCATCTCTTTGGTCTTCAGACGGTTAAGTCTAACTTTTTCCACTTACAGAACAATGGCATGATCCAGACGCACTGTGAACCAGCCCCAGTGCCTCCCTTCCTGCTAGTACTGGTCCTGCTCATTTTCCCAACTTCACCAATATCCAGCAGATGCCTATATATCTGCAGTCGGATTTAATGACCTTAAAAGTCTCTTCCAACCAAAATGGTTCTGTGATTCTATGTTATATTTACACAGTTTGTGCTTTTCTTGTAGGCATAAATGCCTTCATGTATTCTCAAGATTCTTTATCACTGCAATTTTATTATAAGATACAGAACTATGTTAATACTTTACACACCAGGCTTGGGCAGGAATTACCCCATGTCTCGCATGGATTTCATTTTGTTTCAGTGGGACACTGATAGGAACAAAATTGTAAGATACCTTGCAACCGATTGTGCTTTCTCTTGAATACTTGAAGTATTGTGAGATGAGGAATGCTGACAAATCGTTTAACATTTAAGGAGTAGACTGCCAGGTGGGTCTAATTTCCAGGGAGCATAGAAATGCAAGGAAGTTTTCAGGAACAAGCTGCAAGATCTCGACTTTTCTTCTTAATCCTTACTCAAAACAGGTTAGATTAATTCAGTCACTCTTCTACTGTATGACAGCTGGAAGTAATCTTTGAAGACAGATCTACTGAGATGAAAAATCATTTTTATTCCAATATTTCAGAGAAAGAAATTGAAAGAGAGAGGTCACAAAGAAAAATTGTAAGTTCTGGAATTTTAACTTAAATGTGAGGAAATGAACGTCCACTCTGATACCTGTGTTCTCTACAGCACTGTGTGAAGAAAAAGAGCTTCAAATGCCTTGAACTGGCCAAAACTGAACGCAGATTACAAGTATAGTTGAACATTACTCTAGATTTTATATTAGTTTCAGCAAGAGCTCGAATGCACTGAAGTCACAGTGATTGTGAAAGAACGACATGAACAATGCTGCTGATTAGCTTGAGATCCATATATGCAGTTTAGCTGCTTTCAGTGATGCAGGGCATTAGCAGTAGTAACAAGTTTATTTCAGGAATTAAATAACCA
The DNA here is from genome assembly GCA_013400335.1 of Eurystomus gularis. Lineage (NCBI taxonomy): Eukaryota > Metazoa > Chordata > Aves > Coraciiformes > Coraciidae > Eurystomus > Eurystomus gularis. The sequence continues at coordinate 442,270 of VZZY01007612.1, forward strand.
TCTTGGAAAAACTTACGACCATGTGGTGCTCAGATGTCAGCCTGGCACTGACCTGTTAGCCTGCTGATGAGTTGGCCCACGTGGAACGCCAAAATTATTTGTGTCTTTATCACTCTGCTGTTATGACTGTGTCATGGCTGGCCCAAATTCATGCTTGCTTGCTGAGATTCATTTATCATGTTGATTTCAACTTGAGAAATGATAACATTTATTTGGAGTTTTGGAGATACATGAATAAATAAGTTAAATGAAGGTAAAATGCAACCGAAGAAGAACACAATGTTCCTGGAAGGGCCATGTTTAGCCCTTAACTGTCTTCGTGAAGTTCCATGGATGAAATTAAGGCCAGCACATGATCAGAGTTTGGAAACTCCATTGAGAAGTCTTTTCACAATTCTGATCAAGTTAGTAAGATTGAGAATTTTACAATTGCATCTTCCCAACAAAATATGTCAGCAGGACGTTCAGAGTAGTTGTGCAGATATTAACTAATGGCTGTACCGCTCCTCTGGGGAACTCATTGCTCTGATCATGCTTCTCTTTCTGATGGGGGAAACTGAGGTAGAGTAAAAAAAATCCCTTACAGCAAATCATTGCTAAAGCTGCACTCCTGGGGGTTCACGTCTGTCCTTCTCTTTCCTTGATCCACAGAACAGTGTTCCAGCTTCTGCTTCATCTGGTGCAGCCAGCACAACCCCATGTTGCCAGCTGCCCTGCAATGTTATAGTTAGGGAGACAATGGTGCATTAATAAAGCTGTGGTAGGAAAAATAAATAATCCATTTAGTTTGACATGTTTACACTGGTTTATGTTTGCTTCTTCTGGAGAAAGTCCAAGTAGAGGGCACCCAGGGTGATGTGCTCCCTGTGGTGGTTTTCTTGTAGTACTGTAGTGCGACAGTCCTCTGCTGTGCTGCGGACTTGAACCTAGATAGGAACAGCAGCATGGGAGATGAGAAGTTCCCTCAAGTAGGAATCCTCTTCTGGCACAGAGCCTGGGGAGATCTTAACCTCCAGTGCCACCTCCTGCACTCAGCACCCAGCGGTACCTCCTGTTCCCGTGCTGGGAGGGAGAGTGAAACTGGGAGGAGAGACATGAATGCAGTCGGACAGAGGGATGTCTCAAGGTGCTTCCTAGACAGCAGGAATCAAACCCAACACGGAATAAGCAGCATTTCAAAAGCACTCCAAAGAAAATTCAGATGCTATTATTTTATTTTGGGCAGCTTTGCTTCCTCTCATCAGTCAGTGGGGCCCTGTGCTCCTGCCAGGAAACGTGCCAGCCGTCTGGCAGGTTTTATTTTTATAGTGATCCAACAACTACAAAGCATGCCAGGTTATTTGTACCATCTGCCTCATAAATGTCATTTCAGCAAAAGGATGGTGGACACCTGGGGACCCAGAGTTCAAAAATCCTTTCAAAGGGAAAATCACTTTCTCCCACAGCAAAACAGAGTTTGAGGTTTGAGCCCCCTCCTTCAAGTGACCAGTGCAGGGCACAACCATAAGATTTATGGCTCCTAGACTATTCTTTTAAATTGTTGTTGATTTTTTCTTTCCTGTTTTTTCCTCTTTGTTTCTTTTCCAACTGTGAGGGTATAAAAATGACTACTGTAAAATTCACATGTGCATGGACATTTCCAGCAAAGTAATGGTGTAGTACAATCTGTGGTAGAAATTGTTCTGGTTTTGAAACATATTTTCTGCCTTTTTAAAGCTAGAAATTACTTAGTTTTTTTGTCACATTTGTAGCTCATGTTCCATAATTCAGGAGGGAGTTATCAATCAATACAGTTCCAGTGCCCACCAATGGGCTTGAAAGCAGAGGTGTTTATAAAGGGGAAAATATTATAAAATGTCTGATCTTGCAACTGAGACAACCCATAGCATCTTTAGGGAGCCCAGGATTTTGAAAAGGCTCAGGAATTTGGTGGTGATGTTCTATTTACAAAAGAAAATACATCCCAAATTTCTTCTTTGGGGCTATATGTGTATTTTTATTTGATTTTCCACTGTTACAGTTGAGCTTGACAGCAAGTTTTGACAATGTATGGCTGACCAAGAACAAAGTGCATCTATTCATGTTTATACAGGCTGCTTTAAAAATGTTCTAATGTTGTGAAATGCTTTAAAAATCTGGGGGCTAGGTGTGTAATTTGTAAGTTTGGAGCATTGTTTTCCTAAATGTAATATTGCAGTTATTAATCAAACGTTGCACTCAGGGGGCATGAAAATAAGAGCCTGAAATGAGAACCTTTTTTTATTTAAGTTTCTCAGCCAGCTGAGGTTCAGATTATATGCTCTAATAGGACAATGAAATGGAAATAATGTGACATTCTCTGATTTCTGCTGTTTTGTAATTTTAATATAATTACTTTCCTCAGCATGCTTTTCATTGCTGGAAACAGAAAAAGAATAATGCCTTAGTCCAGTAATTTTTCTTTTGTGTCGCATATTTAAAAATTGGATAGGCATTGCAATTTTTTTGGTCCTTGTTTATTACCATTGACAGTTTATTTAGCTGAAGAGATCTCTACAGACGGTTTAGACAGCCCTTACCCATCAGATGAACAAAGATAAATCAGCCTGTGTGTTTATTCTAGCATTGCTTTGTAAACTTTCTTTGCTCTTTCTCACTCCCTCCACTTCCCCCTCCATTTTATTGCAGTGAATGTTGTCCCCGTGGGCTCCTACACATCTCGCTGATGTGTTCACAGTATGATTGTGCATCATATTTCTTTTGTCCTTACTATGCTCGTGCTCACTTTCCTGAAAATTGAGCACTAATCTCAATTTTTAACTCAGAGCCATTGTTCATTCTTTTGCTATTTCATTCCTATGCCAGTACAGCTCTGTTGATTTCCATGGGAGGAAATAGGAGACATTCTGGTTCTGTCCTTAATCCCATAGAATTACTTGGAAAAACTTGGACTAATGCTGCAGGATACTAAACCTCTCAAAGTCCTTAGAGAATTGTTTGGCAGTTACTGAATTTCACTCAGCAGAGGAGAACAAAACATGACTTTTTATTTTGGAAAAGCACAAATATTTAAGAGTGCTATAATGGTCAAAAGAACTCCTTTGTTTGAGGAGCATGAAACAGGACTCTATTTTAATCAGAATGCTTAACAAAATAACGTAGACTTCCTTTCTATGATGAAAATGAAAGCACTGAGCCATTTGGCAGCTAGGTCTTCTTGCTGACTAAGGGATTTCCCCACGCAGTATAAAAATGTTATGATACCACACCTTTATCCATCACTGTTCTCTGTTGAATATCTTTAAATTCATTCATTCTGTACTCTTGAGTTCAATCTGTCTCCTGTATTGGCCTTTTTATGTCCTTACTCCCCAAAGCGTGGTGTAAGGGAAATTCAGTGCTGGGTACCTGGAGACTCTTGGCTGCAGTACAAGCCACAGCTAGCCACAGTCCTGAATTGAAATGGACATTTCTGAATCAAAGCCCAAGCCTGGGATAAGGGAGGTAGACATACTAATTTTCATTGAAATTTACTGGGAGCTGAGTATTTAATTATCCTCGACTGCTCTGAAAAATCTCAGACTCAGAGTTTGGCAAGAGACCATCGTTTCTGTGCCTGCAAGAGCCTGCTGGACCCACACTGGGGTTGATTCTCCTCCCAGCTCTCTCTGATGGACATGGGTTTGCTGTTAGTTGGAGAACAGGATGACTCTGCTCTTGCTGGAACAGAAAGTAGAGAACAGATGTACAAATCTTAGGTGAATGGGCAAAAGTAACTGCTTCAGTTTCACAGAGGATAATCTGCTGTAAATACAGCATTTAGCATTTCTTGAGAAACACTTCAAGTCTTGGGCCTGAAGGGCCAGGGTTTTTTCAAGGCAGGAAAACCACACTACTTTGTGTTGCAGAGAGCTGTAAGGACAACTTGCAAATATCTGCTTTTCTGATCCCCAAACTTTATTATAATTTGGTACCACTTCACAACTTGAGTCCTTCCTCCCTGCCATGCTTCCTTCAGGCTTCATTTGAACTAAAAACTTGCTGTGTGTGATTTGTAATGAGCAGATTACCTACTGTTTGATAACATCTTGCCCAAGACTACTTTATAAAGGCGACATGGACTTTTAAAATTACTGATTAATACCTTGGCAAAGATATTAGGAAAATTCTAAATGTTTCATGTCACAGTGAAGTTTTAAATGAGCAGCCAGCAGGCAGGGCTGGCTGAAGAGAAATCCTGAAAAGCCCCCTTCATAGCACTCTATTGCTGATCACTAGGAGTTGTGGACTTAATGGAGAATGGGAATTCAAAAGCAGTTCTGCTGAAAAGGGCTGATAAAGATGATTGCGCTGCAAAGTGTGACTCTCAGAGGCCTTTTTCTCTAAACTCATAGTATCTGATACATTGTGGCTTGAGAAAAGAAGTCTCTGAATCAAGGTAGACTTTTTTCCTGTGCGTCGTGATTGTGCAGTGCTGTTAGGTATGGCCCCACTAAAATCGCTTTTTCGGTCTCAGTGAGTGGATTGAGCCTCCTGAACTAAACACCAGTGTTAATTCAAAAAACCCAGTATTGTTATGTACCTAACAAAGTGCTTGGCAAGCTGAAGGAAAACAGAGATTTGTATTGTTATTATTATTTAATATATAAATAAAGGCCTCACTGGACTGAAATTGAATTTCAGCAGCCTTTCTGGAGGCAATTAAAACCATTAGCGTCATAGCCAAGGCCAGCGTTTTAATGTCTCTGAAACACTCAGGCTGCCAAAGTTAATTATTCATCCTTTTCTTAATTGGATTCAGATTGCATTTTAAAGGTGCAGCTTCAATAGGGTTGGCTGAGCCTTAATTTTTCACCCCCACCTATCTTTCCTTCCCTCTCCCCAAGAAATGTCTCACAGAATATTGTTCCAAGCCTTTGCAGAAAGGTTTGAGGGTGGATTTCAGCCCAGACCAGCAGCTGATCATCTCTCAGCAGATCTCAGACTGTTCAATAAGCAGGATTAAAACCATATCCCATTGTAAGTAACTTCGTGGTAGGCAATGCTTCTTTGAGATGGAAAGCTGACCAAAAGGGACACTAAAGTATAACTTGCTCTTTCATTTGGACTTAAGGCAAAATACAATTGTTGTGTCTTAAACTTGCAGCAAACAAATAACTTTGGGTTCATAAAATGGAGACATTATAGAAGCACATGCAAAAATATCATATTCTGTGTTTCTACTGGTAGGTAACGCTAAAATACAGATGATAGGCATGATATAGTTCTTAGATTGCAGGGCTCATTTTTTAAGGCTGTAACAAATTTTTTGGTTCAAGAACTTGTCTTTTTTTTTGGAATGAGATAAATTGCTTTTCGGCAAGGAGGTTTCAAAAGTAACTTAGACAACAAAATTACTGCTGTTGATGGCTAAATTGTGAAGTTGTAATTTGGTATATGGACAAACCCTTTCAAAGTCGGCTATGTCAAACCTTTCTTTAAGTGTTTGAAATCAGCCCTTTGTCTGGTGTGCCGCCTCCAAAGGTAGATGTAGAAGGATATTTTGCAGCATGGGAAGAAGAAAATTTTAGATTAGATCTTCCCCCAAATATCCCTTCCTCTGGAGAAAGCCAAAAGCAGTCTCTTTGCAAAGCAGAAAGCATGCAGTCAACTGCCTGAAATAAGGAACAGGAGTGCAAAGTTCACACAAAAGAAGGTGACATGTGGAAGGGGACACTGAGCAGAGGGAGCCCTGTGTTGCTCAGACATCTGCTCCCATCTGACCAGTTGCTCTTTTCTATTCCTGCAGCCCATCTAGCTTTTTGGTGGGTGGTTGTGCTGTGTTGTATATACAGCTGCTCATTAATGTTACATAAATGAGCAGGTTTTCTGTTCTAGATACTGATCAAACAATTTTGCATGTATAGCACACTGAACAAGTCTTTCAGCCTCAACGGACCTTTTCCAGATACGCCAGAGATGAAAAGTACCACCTCATTATAATAATATATTTTCATCTTCCTGTGCAGTTATTTTTAAACAGTGCAGTTAGATGTCACTCATTTTCTTGTTATTAACAACATCATAAAGGAAGAATATATATTTGGAGTCTGAACTGGTATCTTTCCAGGATCACTTCTCAGGCCATCTGGTTGTCTGTTTCCAAAATAAAGATGTTGAGCAATGCACTAACTTCTTTTATGAGAGAGAACAAGGGTAAGACTATAGACTATAATATTGCAGAGGGGTGTAACTACTGAAACCATCAGATCTTTGTCCATGCTATTAGCAACACTTGCGAGGTAAAGGGCGTTACAGCCTACACTAAAAGGGTGGGAGTTTTGTATGGAGTATGAATTTTTGATTCAACTTTCAAAGCTGAAACTCAGAAACATCTGTCTTTCAGTGTTCATGATTGCCAACACCCATGACTGCATGAGCTCGTTTCCTAGTTTTTCAGCTCGCTGCAGTGTAAGAGAATGACCGTTTAAACTCAAAGAAGCAAAACCTTTTAGAAGAAAAGAATAATTTAATGCAGATTGGGACAAGCATGAGAATCAGGCTCATGGGACTACTTCACAGATTGCTCAATGTTTTATTTGATACTTTTTAATGCTATTTTCTTTAGTAATAGCATTATAGCCTGATTAGCATTTTTATGCTGACTACAAGATCATCCCAAGTTACTGTCTTATATTCCACATCATGCACAGAGCCTGAAAATTTTCAAAAAGACAAGCTGAGGTAAGATGAAACCAGCTCATATTGGAGCATTGGAATTTATAGGAACTTGTTCTTAATTGATAATGCACAATGCTTTGACAATCCAGGTATTTCTAAAAACCTGCAGGCTTGTTATCCATTACAGTGTGAACATAGACACATGACATCCAGCTGTGCTGTAACAGCTGGGCTGTCAGAAGGTAGCAGAGACCTGATATTCTAGAGGTTCTCTCCTCTCCTGCACCATATACCTGTCTGCATACCCAATGAGGTTGCATACCCAAGAAGTCATTCCAGGCCTTTTTTTCCATGCTGTATCCTTCCCTCAGCAATTCGTATCACACAGAAAGGAGATGGTTTCACTGCTCTGAACAGGACCACGCTGTTGTACTCTAACCCGAGAGTTCAGGTTGAGAACAGCGATCGCAGGCTCCACCCCTTCCTTAATAACCACATAGGGTTCAAAACTACCCACAGGCTTTCCATCCCTCACACTAGGCAAGATGAAGGTGTGAACTACACTGAATGTCGCTTTTGAAATACTTGTTAACAGACTGACACGGGTATTGATTTAAGAGCATAATCAGATTTTGGCTGCATTTATCAGAGCAAGAGCAATTTCCAGTTCATAGATGCGGGGAACTATGTAGGTTATTTTATGCTTGAATGAATCTTTTACATTTTGTTGATAAGAGGGGGTTTTTTTCCCTTTTTTGTTCCTAAGTGAAACAGGCTCCACTTGGGAGAACCTGATTCATGCCATGTCTTGCTCTGCAGGGGTTCCTGGAGGCAGACAGAGCTAAAACCCAGAGAAAGACTTTCTCAGAGGTGTGTTAGTTATGATAGAAATTAGTTAGAAAAAGATGTTTGTGTGATCCTTATCTTCTCTTGGATCATTATGGAAAAAAACAAAGGCTTTGATTTTTGCCATTTCCACTAGATGGACCCCCTGTATCTTCTGTACTTGTATGTAAGACGTTACCTTTTCTTCGCTGAACTTGCCTGCCTCTCTCTGCCAGTGCAGACACTGTGATAGACCACCTCTGAATGAGCACTGAGCAGCTTTGACTTCTGCAGGGAACATTTTCTGGCTGCAGGTGTTGGGAATGAAAGGAGTGAAAGAAAGCCTTGAACTGCTGGGAAATACTGATTGCTGAGTGACTTGAAGCTGGAAAAGCTTCCTCTGCTCCCCTCCTCCCTCTGCAGAGCTGCAAGCCACCTGTAGCAAGAGAAAGCAATGTGTATTGGAGCAATCAGGAAAGGGTCCTGCATTTTGGACATGAATATCCCTGATGAAGAAATCACTTCTAAACTGCTCAATTTACCACCCAAGTTATTCCTATTTCTGGAATAATCTGTGAAGAATTGCTATACGTGGCTCCTCTGGGAGATGAGGGCTGATGAGAGCTCTTTTGTAGAAATTTTATGGACCTTTTAAGCTGGTCCAGTGTGCAGAACCCTTTTGTTTCTGTAATTGATGCTGTCCGAGTCAGGGAAAAGAAACGTGTCTTTGGCTGAAAGAGAAAAAATACTAAAGAGCTGCATCATATTTGTTAGGAAGGGTAACACCATAGCAACAGTTGTCTTTCAATGCTGCTGCTGCATCACTTCATGGTTCTCAGATTGCTGAGCGAGCCACATTCTATTCTGCTGTAAAACTTGCTGCACATGAGCTGATGCTGTTCACAGATAATTACGAGAAAAACATACATACAAAGCACACCTTTTTGGTCTGTATTTAAAAGGATGTATTTTTTTTCCTCACAACCACGTGGCATGTTATTTCTTTCATTTAAAAGGATTTTTAATAGGAAATTTATTGATAGAGTGGTTGGGTTTGATAATCTCTAATGAAATTCTGTGTTTGGGGTGAGTTTTTATTGTGTGTGTGTTAAATAATAAAAACCCCCAAACTGAGAGAAAGGATTTTTTAATTTTTTTTTTTAATTAGGTAGAGTTACTGTGAAAAAATTGGAAAATATATTGTTCCTTTCAGTATTTTTCAGCTAGGAATTCAATTTATAGCACATAGACACTGAAATAAAAATATATTATTTCAAGCATGAAAATTATAACTTTTTGAGAGACTACACTTTCTTCTTTTTCAAATGTTCAGTTTTTGAAAATGCCAACTCTATCCAAATTCAAGTCACAAAAAATGTTTGAAAATTCTTCTGAGATGAGAAAACTTTTTCCTGCCTAGCTCTGTTCTCCTGATTATATATTAATGCTGCCTGGCTCCCTGTGTTGGGTGTGGCTTTCTTGTAATTCTTGTATGAGAACTTGCATGGGAAATTAAAGCAGACTAACTAATTTAGGATGAATGGTCAAAACACATTATCCCTCCCCCATTGATTCCATCCAGGTTTTAACATAGCCCCTGGTGATGGGCAGTATGGAGTTACAGATTAAATGTTCATGAAAATGGAATTACTTATACGAAAGATGCCTGTATATAAAAACAGAGGCTGAGACGAGAGGCTTCTGCTCTGACTGCTCATGCTGGGTCTTTTCTGTGGTTTTCCATTCTGTAGATGTCAGTCCATCTTCTTCAACAGAGACTGAAAACATGATACATTAAACAAAACAAGTGGGCTATAAATGGCCTGTGATTTATGGGTCATCTTGGTTTGTCAGTTCTCACTGCTGTGAAGCACTTCTGGTATTTGCACAATGATGTAAATTATTGCAGCGTGAGAGCATTAGCAAAGTGCCCTGTGAGCTGTGAAAGATCCCATTGCTGACATTGTTTGTGCAGCCCAATAAACTGCTCTCATCTCAGTCTTGATGATATCACAGCAGCACAGGAACCAAATTATTTTGAGGAAATAACTGATTTATGAAATAAAAGAGAGAATCAAAATGCCACAGGCACGAGGATGTCCTGGCTGTGTGACTGAGTTTGGAGTTGACTCTTCATTCCCCATGTTAGAAACAGCAGCAAGTGATTGTGAACATCAGCTTATATATTGGTGGATGGAGGAGGAAACACTATGTGCAGGGGGGTTGACCTGTGGTTCTGTAGAGCAATAAATCAATTAATCGTTTTTATCTCATTTTTTTTTTTCTTTGTGTACAGCTAACAAGAGAACACCAGGTGGCCCTCTCCTCCATCACTTACATCGGCTGCGCACTGTCCATCTTCTGCTTGACGATCACACTGGTCACATTTGCTATATTGTCGTGAGTAATTTTAACTTAATACCTGCTGAGCAACTATTGTGCAGACAGCCACGTGGTGCATCTCAGGCCACTGGCTAGGATACCTTCCGGTGCCTAGGATAAAAAAAAAAAAAAAGGCTATTAATTCTACAACCTTTCTTAATTAGATTCTGCGCATGCATTTGTAACAGTTGGTTGGTTATTTCTAAATTACTTTCATTTCCTGAAATGGAGTGGTCTTTATTTAGCAAGCTAATTTCCATCCTATGAGGACTGAAATTTTTTTTTAATTCTCTCATGTTTCACTATAGTTCAGGAATCTTGCAAGGAGGCTGTAGGAGGGCTTGGTCTGGAGCTCAAAGCAAGTCAATACAACAAGGACTGCAGGATTACCTCCCCTTCCCCTTGTACATACACTTTGGATTTGCTTGGAGTGTACAATCAGTACTTCCTTCTGCTTTTCAACTATCTTGTCTGTAAGGCAGTGTGATTATAAAGATGTACCCAGAAAGGAAGGCTTGGTCAACGTTAGCTGCCTCACTTCTCCTTCGTGCAGCTTGTTTGCAATTACATCATATAACCCACATTTATTTTCAAGTATCTTGCTGTTCTCTGTTGGGCTAGTTTTCTAATGTGTTGTTTTAGTAGGATGGAGGACACCATAGGCAATGTGAAATTCATTCTATGGCTTGTATTTGAACCCTCTGGATCTTGGCAGCCTCCTGCCTGTAACACAGCAGCCCCTTCAAGAGCTCTCTGCGCTGGGAAGGTCTCTGCCATGGGGCACTTAGGGTCTCTTTCCTATTTATATTCCAATATTGACAACTGAGTTTGAGGCCCAGCTAGGCTTGGTACAAACATTTCCAAAAAAGCTTTCATAGAGATTTCTGTCTAAATAAAAACCAGAAAACCTGACAAAGGGTGAAGTAACTTGTCTGAGGTTGTGCAGCAGACTGAGAGCACAGCGAGGAATGGGATTCTTGTCTCCTTTCACACACTGAACTATGTTCTTCCTACTCAAGAGTTCAATTTTTTATTTCTGTGCCTAAGCATGTCTTTTGGACATCCTGTTAAGAGGCCAGTTTCTAGGAAAAAAGACTTGCTGAAACCCAGTAAACTGATTGCAATCTTTGTTTGTTCCAAGCCTCAAATTAATTCCAAGTCTCAAGGTCCGTGTTGGTCATAGCTGGATTAAGTGTGTAACGCGTGGCAAAATCCACTCTTAAATAAGTCCAGCATCTGCCTATCTGGCATTGCACTCTTGGCATGTTTAGGCTAAGGGGAATGATCTGCTCCATCTTTGTCTGAGTGCAAAGCTGGATGTTATTGTGTTTAGAAAGGAAAAAGGAGCAAAAGGAGATGGTATTGCTGCAACAGGTCTGAAAACTCCTCAAGAAACTGGAGGCAAACAGAAGACTTGGAAAGAGAGCTTGGAGTCAGCTGACTGTCACAGGGTTAAGCAACCCACCTACATTCAAATTGCCAATTAAAAATAATGTGATTAGGTTTTCACTGGAGAGCAGGACCTCATTAAACAGCTGAAGTAAAATTTTGCAATGTACTGTTAGATGACCATGAGGTAAGTGGAGAGGAATCTGGCAAGTCCTTTGCTACTCCACACACTGGCAACGGCAGCTGCTTCCCAGGAGGGCAGTCCTGATTGCCTTCTGGGTAACGATGTTCCAGTTTGTGACTACATGAAGTTCCTTATTAGAAAGCCATTGGCACCAGGCAGCGCACCTTCTCTCTTTGAGTTACTTTCAGGACATCGATACTTCTTGTCGGCTCCTTCTTCACTCTCTTCTAATGGAGCACTGACTACAACAGTGCTGGAAGAGCCGGGGTGACAGCAAGCCATTGTCTGCATTGTCCAGTCCATGTCACCCTGCTGCAAGGGGCACACACGATGTGTCACCAGCAGTTGCAAAAGTCATCACCATCCAGCATGATACAACAAGAATAAGGGCATGCACACTGTTGTGTGGAGGAAGCACTGCCATCCACACAGCCCAATGATCTCCTGAAATGAGCAAAGCTCAGGTAGGTGCTGGCAGGCAATATGGATTGAAATTATAGAAAACCTGTTATAACTGGTACAGCTCTTTTTTTAAAGAATAAAATTATTCTAAAGGCCTGAAATGTTCAGATAAATGTTTCTGTTTGTTTTCTACTGCCTATTTCTGGATGAGAACAGAAACACGAGATCACAAAACTCCCAGGAAAGCATGTTCTTGTCAGATTTCCAGCTGTTTTTCACAAAGCCAAGAGAGATATGTTCAAATGATGTTGTAATCAAAGTCAGGTCTCTGTCAAGATAGGCACTGCCCAGCCGTACAAGTAGCTATATTCCTGTACTCAAAAGCTGCTAATAGCAAAGGCAAAATTGTAACCAGTGTCTTTTCGTGTTCCCTTATTTCTAACACAGGCAAATACCAACAAAATAAAACCAGAATCTCTGTGGCACGGTGTAGCTGAGGTGGTACAAGGTGCAGTATGCTTTCTGTGAGGTGCAGATCTTACTTCCTTGACAGCACAGCAACATTCAGGATCGAGCCCTTTGTTAATATTCTATCACAAGCTATCAGCAGAGCTAATTAATGTGCAAATCAGTCTCTCTGTTGCTTTCAGGATGGCAGCAGAATATCAAAGAAAGCAGTTAGGTACCACTCCATTCTGGTGGAAGGAGTTCTCAAAAAACATCATGATAACGCAGCCAATGAATAACCAAAAGCCAATCAAAATGCTTACCGATAAATCATAAATATGTCGCTTCTTGAATACTGTTTTATTCATGTGTCTTTCTGTCTTCTGCCAGGTCTGTCAGCACCATCCGCAACCAGCGCTATCATATCCATGCCAACCTGTCCTTTGCTGTCTTGGTGGCTCAGATCCTGCTTCTCACCAGCTTTCAGTTCAGCCCTGGAACTGTAAGTGCTAAAAAGAGTGATTGTGGTTTTTTGCGAGGCACCTCCATGGAATGAATGCCACGTGCCGCAAACAAGAGAGTGTTTTGCATGTGAGATCTCTTTTTTAAAAAAGCTTTAGTCGAAAATGGCATTCTACAACAAGGATAAAGCCCTCTGTGCATCCAAATAGTGTTATAGTATCTCGCCATGTCTGGATATTTGCAAAACTGAGAGAGAGATGTATGAATCAAACAGAAGAATCACGATAGTGATGGAGCACGTTTTTCAGTTGTGTGCTCAGGTGGCATGGCTGACTTCTGCCTGACATGGCTTATGCTTTGTCCCATGCATTCTCTGTATGGAAAACTGTAGGACTTCTGTACTGGATAAAATGGTATGAATTTTCTATTTAGGCAAGGTATTTGTGTTTCTGCTAGAGTTTTGGGTTGGAGGTTTTTTTGGGGGTGGGGGGTAGTTTGGTGATGGGTTTCTTTAATCATCAGTTCTCTGCTATGGTACAGCTTGCCTTTTTTTTTTGTTCCATGTTAAAAAAATAATCTCATTCTTGTTGGAAGACAATGAGCTTCTTGACAGAGCTGTGCCAATTTCTTCTGCTTTCTTGGAGAACAAAACAGAAGGTCTTTGTTTTTTTCTCATAAAGTTTTATTTGTGCGGTAGGAAAAGCTATTTTTCTGAACAGCAGATTTATTGTATCACTGTGTAAGAGTTTAATCCGAGATCCTCAGTGTCATAAAACATGTATATACTTCTCTGGGCATCTAAGGCACCCATTTAAGCAAATGACAAACACCTGCATATTGCTTACGTGGTGCTTAAGCTCTATACATGCATAGTCACCTTTTGCCTGATCACATAGATCAGAACTTGAAATTACAGATTGATTTTATGGATCTGCTACTACAGATGGGAATTCCTTAAGCAGGCTACAAGGATCTTAACCATTAAAACTGGCATCTAAAACAGCTGGGCTAGATTAAGATGAATATGCCAGGTTAACAGTATTGTGTATCAGCAAAACCAATTTATTTCCATCAATTTGTTTTAAAAATGATATTTAAAGTAACATAAGGTCCCTTGATTAAAATTCTGCTTGCAAAATTCAGAAACAAAACCTAATTGTAAAATAAACTTCCAGTGTGCCCTGTTTTTGTAATGGCCAAAGCTTGGCTACTTTGGTGACCAACTGTTGCTCCATATTACTTTTGACAAGCAGTGACCAGTTTCTATTAATCTTTGATGCTTTTTGTTCTCAGTACAAGTAAATTGAGGTTTGCTTACACTTCATTTTGCCAATAGAACAGCTACTTAAATTTATATTCAACTCAGATGGGATCCCTTGAACATCTGTTAAGTTTATAAATAACAATAATGTCCAGTTTTACATAGGCTATTATTACCTGACGATCTAAAAGCACTGTGTAGAACTAAGTTCGTACTCTTTTGCTGTTTAACATTCAGGTAGGTCCTGAATGAGTAAGATAATGGGCAAGGGAGAAAATGTTAGGGAACAGTTTAGAAGGGAAATGAAATGGAGACAGCGGAGAGCAGCAAAAAATATAACTTGAAACCGAAGGCAATGGAAACCAGGCGTTAAAATAATCCTGAGTATAGAGCTCAAACTCTGCTGAAAGTACATAGGCTTGGGAACAATAAAAGTCAACAAGACCTGTTTCATGCCGCGGACTTTCCAAAGTGAAATACCTGGCAGAATCCATGGTTATTTTAGCCCTATTTCCTCTGTAACAGTAGTAATTGTAGGGCACAGCACTATAAAGAACTTAAAGTTGAAATGCATGATGTACAGACTATCTATCTTCTACACTTTTGTTTTTATTGTTTTAACCTCTTGGGATCAGAAGTGTTGTGATTCATCCTGTTATTAGTCTTCTGTCCTTACTTTCTGTGTGCTCTTTTCTCACCAGCTTTGACATCAGTTTTAATACCTTTAACTGCTGCTTTAATTGGACTGCTAAATGGCAGCTTACAAAAAGAGAGAGGCAGTATTTACAGGAGAAGGTGTAAATTTCTTAATCGTCTTCTTCTGTGAGGTCTATCTCGTGCTAAACAGTTTGTAAGTGCCCTTGCATGAAAGGACAATTGGTGCCAGTTTGCTTGAGGAAATACAGTGCAGTAGGGAATGGCATCGTAGGAACAGGCCCTGAGCTGGCATCACTTTCTTGCTTGACTGCCTCTGGATTCTCCATTCTTTTTGCATCTCTGTCTCTAGGGATATTTAGTTTTTTATTCCGGATATAGCATACAGTATTCCACCGGTAATTTCAGATGCATTATTTAATAATTTACTATTTATACTGCAGCAATTTTCCTTTTGTAGAGTAGGAGTAATTTTTAACCACAAAACTCTATTTCCACAAATATGACTTTGCTCTTTCTAATACATCCAAGAACACTTTTTTTTTAAAAGATGGTTCTTGATACCCTACATCAGTAGTGCTGAAACAGCAGTCCTAAATGATCATGGCATATTCCAGGAGGGCAATTATTCCTGAAACCAGGATTTCTTTCTTCTAGAGAAAACACAGAGCATTTTCTTCATATACTGCCAAGTCCCTAAGATATCTCTGCTATCCGCATGTCAGTCTACTGACTTCCCTTAGACTTTCAGAAATACAGGGATTTGTTTTTCAGAGTGGTTTAGTTTGTGCTATAGACTACAGAGAACCATTTTTTAAACTGAATCCCAAACAGCACTGTGGTTTTAAAAATAATTAACTATCTTCAGTCTACTAAAGCCTTCCAAAGACCTGAGTGTGTTTATGGGAGAAAACGAAGTATTATTTAGACATAGAAAAATGGAAACTGAAGTACAGTGTGTGAGGTAACCCTGTGTTTTTCTGGCACAACTGGAAAATTTAATGTGTCTACAATTTGCAGTTCTGCATCAGTGTATTGAGCTGTATCTCTCTTAGTATTCCTGCATGGCATTGCTTAAAACCCTTCCAAATAGAGAGAAGAAATTAGCTACTTTTGTTTATGATGTATGTATCTGCAGAAATTCCAGACTGTGTATCAAAGCAGCATATAGATTGCAGGGAAGGACATCTTCAGAGGGGTCTGTATAATGCAGTAAGATTGCCACGTAGAGGTAAAACACTATTATGAGTTTAATTTAGAAGATATATGCAAATTTTCCTATCTGTTTTATGGCTGTCTTCAGTAAACAAATGACTTATTTTCTGAGAGGCCTTTCTGAGAATCTGCTTTACTTTCTCAGCAACTATAACATGATAGGGCTTGCTACTGGCTGGACTGATTTTTCTATTTCCACAGACTCATTAGCAGTCAACTGTAAGAGTAACAGTAATGAGATCTGTCTTTTTACAAGTATTCTACCAAAAGTAGTGTGCATCATATGATACAGCAAGGGACACATGCTTCTTTTTAACACCAGCTTTTCAATGCCTTTCTCAGGAAGGCAATTCTGTCATTTAAGATTATCTGCAAAGCAATAATTAAGGCACAAATATAGAATGAGTAACAACTTTGCTATGGATTTTATGTAAAACTCTGCAGCTCAGTATTATACACAATTATATACAGACCAGCCTCCTGCTACTTCACTAGGTTTTGTTTTTCTGCTGTTTTGTGATTCATACTGTTTGGCTGCTCAAAAATTGGAAAGTATCCACTTGACAGAACTAGCTTGTAAGTCAGCTTTATGCTGCATTTTTATTTCCATAGACTAATCTTTGGGTAGAAATCAAAAGGCATTAAAATGGATTTCATAGCCTTATGATAAAATTAACTGGAAAGGTTTTTACAGTTTTTGTCAATAAGCAAATCTGACTTGTCACCAAACATAAATACGAAAGCACCTATAGATCTTACTTACATGAATTAAAACCAAAGTTACTGCTTTTTAATTTGTGTAGTCACAGTGGATTTGAATTAGAATGCTCTTGCACTAGCACAGAACTAGCTTAGTACAAGTCAGAATGTACAGGAAAGCTTCAATTTTCATTATACTATCAAGTCCTGACATTTTGATTTTCATTAGCGTACAAAATCTCAAACCATCAACAAAAAGAGTAAAATGCCAGCACAGGGCAGCTAAGCTAATGCAACAAAGGGAACTAATGGCTAACATCTGAAGACCACCATGGCAGCAAACTGGTTCCTACTGCTCATACTTCCTCAGCACCCAGGCTCCACCTGCCTGGATACCTTACCATAACTTGTCCAGGTGAGGAAGGGAAGCTTTGAAGAAAAGAAGAAAAAATGAAAACCAAAACCATGTTCCATTTACATGGACCACATTTAAGCAATCCCTCTGAAATTCTGTAGGTGTCACAGAAGGGATGTTGCAACTACAGAGCAGAATGACCACGATCAGTATGCTACAAGATGCAAAACTGAGATAGAGCTGGGATTCGTTCTAAGAGCATGTTCAAAATTTGCCTTAACTGAAAGCAAACCAAACAAGGTTATCTTGTGGTAAGATCATTGGCAGTCACATCTGTTCAATTACTGTATGATGAGCAAAACCACTTGTGGTGAGACATCCTCGAAAAGCAATTAGTGGGGAAAGGAGAATGTGCTGTGCAAATACATGAGGAGTGGGGAAGAAGAAAGGATTAAGTTTTCTTCTTTTAGTAAGTTTGGCTGATAGGAGAGAAACATAAAGATCTCTTTAAGGAGCAGCTTAAGGAAAAGTCAGGTCTTAAGACCAGACTGCATTTCCTGTAGCCCACTGTGTAAACATTGAGGCTGGTGTAAATGAGACTCAAGACTATGTTTTTACTTCTTGCTGCATTGCCTTAGTCATGGCATTCCTCTCTTTTGAGGCAGCACTTGTTTTATTTCAAAACATGTTATGGTTTAAATGAAAACAGATAGTCCAGTTTACACCACGTGGGCTCACTTTCTAGATGGTATTTTTCTGTTGCTTAAACTTTCATATTAGCTCCTATTTCCAGATTCTTGAGAGCACATAGTGAATAAAGGACTACTAAGAAATATTCAAATAGTCTGTAAACACCCTACAGAAAACGCTTTCAGTTCTTTGCCTTAATCACTAGATGTGTTCTTGTCAAGGATGACTTCATTATCAGCTGGTATGTCAGACTATGGGAAATGAGAATTCCACCACAGAGCAATCAGGATCCAAGAGCGAATGACAGCTTGCTATAATTTTTTGAAATGTCTGTATTAGTATTGCTGATGGAGAATCAGATGAGGCTTTTACAGAATTTCTAACCAGGACAGACAGACAATGGAATAAAATGTGATTTAATTTGTGTGTTGTCCTATTTTTGGTATGAAGAACAGCAAAGCAGGAAAGCCACATGGCGAAGTGTAACCAAAGAGCAGGTTCAACATGGCACTTTATTTTAAAATTTCCATGTTTTGCTCAAGCCTAACTGATCCACTGACTTTCTACCAGTTCTTTGTAGAAAATGAGGCATGAATTATACAGGTTTTTCTACCATCACAGAACAGGGAGCAGGCTACAGGACAATGCTTGTACCCCCACTTCTTTGGCTTAAATATATTTACTACAGGCTTGGCAACAGGATGTCAGCCCTTCAGTTTTGAATTCATAAATATGTTGTAGCTTTTAGTAGGAGTATTGCTCCTACTGTTATAAATAAATAATCTGTTTGGATTTCCACATCACATTTGGCAGTGTATTTTTTTTGGTTGGTTGGTTGTTTTTGTTGTGGGGTTTGTGTTTTTTTTCATTAAAAGGTAAGAGGATTTGTTATTCTGAAACTATCTGAAAATGCTGTAGAAAAACGAAATTCTCTAGTGCTTTCTTTCTGAGACTGTTTTACTCTGATGATTTAGCATTTAGCATTTAGCATGTAAATGTATACAGAAATATATAAAAAAAATGGAAAACCAATGTGACTGCATTGCAAAGAAGTAATGTGTTAATTTTTTGTTCTTAATTTAGGTGCCTTGCAAGATCTTGGCCATTCTTCTTCATTTTTTCTTCCTGAGTGCTTTTGCATGGATGCTGGTGGAAGGATTTCATCTTTACAGTATGGTGATCAAAGTATTTGGGTCAGAAGAGAGCAAGCACTTATATTATTACGGAATTGGATGGGGTAAGCATTTAGTAGCTGCTTGCTTTAAGTCTCCTCACTGTAGGACAAGATTATATTCACAAGCATACATAAAATTTTCATCTTATGATCGTACTTCTCCTTACTGTTGGATAACAATGCATAATTTTTCTGACTGTAATCATATTTCCGAATGTATAGATCCTAAACCTAATTCCAGACCTCACTAGGCCAGATCAGATCCTTAATCACCAAATCAATAACAAGAGTGTAGGAGGGAGGTCTCACTACCCTGTTATGTTCTTTCTTTGGTTTTAACTGACAACACTGGCTTATTGTGTCTCTGTTCTTCAATCCACACAGGAAAAATTGGCGCAGTAGCACAGGAGTGTCACAAGACATCATTAGTTGATGTTTTGTGCCTTGAAATCCTTAGATGAAAAAGGCTGCAAGGAACCTCAGTATTATTACTAAGAATAAAAAAGTAGTCCTATGACACAGGAATCTCACAGATAACAATTCAAAGCTTTTTAAATGCGGTAACGAAAGCATAATCTGTATATACTGAGGAGTTGAAAATGAATATTTTGTTGCAGACTCTTCACTGCAGATGAAAGCTAGCTTGCTTTCCCTGCCCTGGACATAACAGCAATGACACTTGATAAAACCTTCATGTTTAGAAGAAAAAGAAAACCTCACACATTGAGGCAAAAGTAGAGATGTAAAAAGATAGCAAAAAAATATTTATGTAATTACAGATAATTTCAAAATATGCTAAAACAGGCATTATCTATCTCCCCTACAAATTCATTTGAAAGCTGACTGAAAACCAATTATACCAATAATGCAGACCTGCTGTAATCATAATTGGAATATTTAATACCTATTGGCACCATGCAGATCTGGATGATATTAATGCTGTTCACTTATATATATATATATATTTCAACAGCTGCCTACTTGTCTTTTTTAATGTGGCCTTTTTATTCTGTACATCATTCCTCTTTCATTTCTAAATCTTAGCAGCTCTATCTAAGGGCCATTTGAAACAGTCCTCTGGCGAACAGTATCTCCCAGACTAAGGGGACCAACTGCAATTGAGTTAGAATTCTTCTTCTTTGCTCTCATTGTTTCTCTGTGACAGGTCAAAGAGTATCACATACATGTGTCCTTATCCTGGTTGCTTTAAGATAGATTTTTTTCTCTTAAGGAGTGGCCAGTTTGTATGCCAGCAATAGGCACCTTAAAGCTGTGGTGGTTGAAGAACATAGACACAAAAGTAAGAGAACCTAGGCAGGCTGAGGGTTGAAGACATTGGAGATTTGTAGGTTCTTCTAGATTTAGTGCTAAAAGTAGTGAAACCTGCTAGAGAGGTTTCTTTTGGATCTATTTAATCCAGGCATCATGGAATACACATCTAAGTGGATCAAACCAAAAAAAATGTTCTCATAAGCCCCTGAGAACTTTCTCCTTCAGAAATATTACGTAAAAAGCCACAACAGTTAATAAATTATTTAAGAACTGGCATTTAATTCACTGGAGTATTTGCTTATAGCAGATGCTTTGATTAATTCAATTTACAACCAGTCATTAATTACACTATGAAAATAAATTAATGATTTATATGTGCTGCAATGCACCTTAACCCTTTTTTTTCCTGGCATTTTGTGTAAGGTTTATTTACTATAAAATGGGAGTGATCTACAAAGTGATTTAGAAGACACAAGGATAAACATGGCATCTGACTGTGATATGACTTGTACTAAATGTTGCATTTTCCTCATTTTATTGCAATATGATTGCTACCACTCAATTAGTAGTAATTAGCACAATGAGTACATAGTCTGTTGGTACATAACCCAATGGGATGTTAAATGTGGTTACTAAAAGGTCTCTTCAGTGAAATTTGGAGTAATGTTTTGGAGGATAATCCCTCAGCCACAATATATATTTGTGATCAAAATAGATGTACTTAGCAAAATAAGGGAGGCACCAGCAGTAGAAGTTTCTATATCTGTTCTTCCAGCAATGCTCTTCTTGGCAAGGATTGTGTAAGAACCCCGGTGGCAAGCTCTATTTCTTAAATGTAGCAAAGGTACTGTTGGAGGTGGGTAGTGGAAGACGTCATCCATAGAGCAGTAATATATTTCTCTGCAAAAACCTTTCAAAACCGTTTTATGACAAAAATTTTTATTTCGGAAAGCACGAGCCAGTTATTACTCCTATAATGGAAAAAAAAATGTTTTCTGAAATCCAGTAAATCAGCCACATTGCTGGGAAAGTAGTTTGTATTGCTTTATTTTTTCAGTATAGCTCATAATATTTACATTTGAATTAAATGTTGAATTTCCTTAATCACATCTGACATCATGTCATTGCTGCAAGTGTGTCTAAACATTGCTGAAGTAATTTAACTAGGCAAGTGCATTCCAAATTGTTTATCTCTTGATAAACATCAGGGCAACCTTTATTCAGTCAACAGCATTGCCACTCACTGTCTGGTATGTAACTCTAATGCTTACTCACTTGGTAAGAGATCTTGCTGAATAATGGTGATTTAGAGAGACAATCCACATTGCAGTGTTCCCTACTTAAAAGCTTAAAGGGACACCCCAGTTTGTTGGTTTTCCACTATCTCTTTTGTTAGCATATTGGCACTGAATATGGATAGAAATGTTTAATTGGAGACCAAGGGTCAGTCCTGCCCTCAGCAGCAGTGTGTACTCACACTCTGTGGGTAGAGTTTGCGTTGTTCCTTCATGAAGCTGATGAAAGTACAATAGAGAGATGTTTTATATATTCCATAAAATTCCTCCATCTAACAGTCTAGCAAGTCTGGGGAAAGAGACTAAAAGGATTTTGTCCTAAAATTATTTTGTTTGGCTCTTAAAATTAGGGTAAGTTTGCATTTGAATGCAACTGTCAAAAGGAAGTTGAGCATGCTTTGGCAGGGGGGTTAGACTAGATGATCTTCAGAGGTCCCTTCCAACCCTTACTATTCTGTGATTCTTTGATTCTTGTGCCGTCTTGAGACCATAATAGATACACATTTTCAGTATTTAATAAAAATGGCCAGGTTTTTTTTACATGTTGGCTTAGCTAATTATTATACTGACCAAAGATGGTTGAAAGAAGTTGAAGACAAGGGTGTCTCATCTCACGTTAGCCAAAACAGATAGTTCATTTCTTTGTTCTTTCATTTTTACTGAAGTGTGAAGGCATTTGACTTTTGTAAACTCATAGTCCCTGGAATAATGACAAACCCCAGTTCTGAATTTAAAACACCAGACCCATCATTCTTATTTAAGCAGAAAAACTGGGCTAGGTATATATGTAAATTTGCAAAGTCTGTATTAATGACAAATTGAAACTGGAGGCAATGAGAGGAGATAGGGACAAGGAATTCTACACTGAGTGCCACTGGTCTCCTAACATCTATTGAGATTTCTGAGAGATATTGCTCCTGTAAAATGAGTTCAACAGTAATCAGAGAGACAGGATACCAAATGTGCAGAGCTGATTGAAGTTTCTGTGTATTATCTTTAGTCCCAAGGGTGCTAAAATTACCTCAAAGACTGCGGTTGTCAGGAATTCAAAAGAAAAATAATTTGAGGAACCTTTAAAACTACCTTGAGATTGATGGAAAAAACCCCCAACTTTGTTGCCTTGGTGATTCAGCATAAAACACACAGATCATTGTAGAAAAGCTTTTCCCACCCACCCACTTTTAGGATGCTGATAATACAGTTTGTGATACTAAAGATTTTTCTGTGGCACTTTGGCCTTAACATGTTTTTCTATTTCAGACATTTTCATTTCCTTTAGAGACTGTTCTGAGCAGTTAAAAGACCAACATTTTTTAATTTGCTGTTGCTTGATGTAGTCTCAGACTTCTACATAGGTATGGTATAACCTGGCAGAAGGAAAAGAAAATCACAGAAAGTTAACATCTACAAAACAAGTGGAAGAATATATTTTTCCCAATGAAGTAAGGTAGATCTTTTCAGCACTGGAAGGAAATATACTTTCATTTGTGTCTAATGCTTCATCTTTCTTAATAAATTACATATTTAGCCTTTTAGAATTCATGTCCTAAAATTGCTTCAAATTGTCTGCCACAGAGTTTCTACAGCCTGTTTTCTTTTGCTATGTGTAGAAGACACAGAGCTTTCAAAATAGAGCACACAGATTTACAGGCATTTTCCATTTTATTTGTCATTAGTGCCTCAGAAACATAACACAAATGGATTAGATGTGAAGTTTAATGCTGACTAAGAGCACCTAGCTAACATTCATTTTTGGCTTTACCCTAGTAACTGTATTTGGGCTGAATTCAGGGAAAATTCTATCTGAGCAAGGATTGCAATATTGGGCTTCCTGTGCCAGGTATTGGGAGTTTATGCCTGCTCTACAGGCTGGATTTTGGTGCTGAGCTCAGGAGGTAGCTTTGAAGTAGCTGGCTTGGGGACCCAGAGAACTAGAGCTGGAGCAATGCACGGCTCCACATGCATTGATTTGCCCTGTTTGAATGTGATGCTGTATTGCTCTAGGACTCTAGGGACACCAATGACACCAGTGCAACAGATCAGCTGCCAGAAAGGTGTGCTACAACATTTTCATCTGATACCGTGCTCTGGAAAGCACAATCTGTTATATCATAAATTTGGTGATTTGGAGTAGGGTTGGTGAGCGTATTTCTAGCATCTCCTAGTACTAAGAAAACATTCAGATACAGTAAAAAACCATAAACATAATTTTTTTGTGGCTGATAGCTAGTGCCAGCACAACATTAACATGACCTGTTATGGGTGCAGACTAAACTTCACGGCTCTTACGTAATTATTACTGACAAAAGATTAAGCAAACACTTACTTTTGTGTATAATCTGTAAGAATTCTTCAGTCCAGATAAAAATCTTACGATCTCCTTAGGCTAAATATATATTATTTTCAATCTTTATGGAATTTATTGCATGGCTGTTTGTTAAAGGAAAAATACTCCAATTTCACTATAGCAAAAGCTTGATTCTGCCTCCATTGCCATTATCTATTTAATATCTTGTTAATGCAAAGAAAAGGCAAACACTGCACTATAGGCTGCAGACCATTTTATTCTCACTAACTTAACAGCTCTTTTCATGCAGATGACTGCTCTATGTTTCATCTGCATAACTTTTATTATCTTCCAAAGGAACTCTGTATTTAATTTTCTTCTTCACTGCCATTTAAAATTGATAAAGAGTCATGCTAAATCCTTTGAATATCCAGCATTTGTCTTAGGGAAATAGGCAGACTAGACATATAAAGGAGAGTTAGTTGGGCACAGGTATTTTTGCTTCTGTGACAAAGTCCCTGCTGCGGGAAGACATTAGGGACTTTGCATCAGAACTTGTATCAGGAGACAGTGTCAAGGAACAAGGTCTACTCAGCAACCAAAGATGTGACTAGGAATGTGTAGACAAACCTGTGGGACCTTTAGTGCAGGCAGCTCACATACCCATGGCAGACCAACTTTCAGCAGATACGCTTATGTCTGTGCTTAGTTGCTCTTTTGCATGTAATTATTCTTGATTTTGTTCAAATATGTGCAGGAATTTCCTTTCTTAAATAGACAAATGGGACAGTAAACTAAAATCTTGTCTTTGCTTAGGTCTTACACAAATGTTACTTCTAAGGTGTTATTCTTGATTTGGACAAGTATGAGAGAGTAGCATCAAGTTTATGGGATATTAAACTCCATCGTGCAAATTGGATTTCAAAGTCTAAGACCTAAACAATGCTTGTAGATGCTGCTTCTTAAGTACTGAGTAGCTTACTCATTTATAAATACAAAGTGTTTCTAGCCATAATCATTACAGAACGAAAATACTTCTTCCAAAAATTATAGCTCTGTCATTACAGGAAAATTTCACAGAATTTCATGGGGATGATATTGGTAAGATTAAGCAGAAATTGCTTGTCAGAGAATTTTATAAAGCCTCATGCAGAAAATTGAAACTTTAAGCTATCCTGTATAATACTCTGTCCGGGACCTGGTTATTAAATTCCATAAGATGATAAAAACCCAAACCTTCACATTTTTATTAAATCATACAGGAATTAACAGACAATAATTTAATATTTAAGGGGTTGAAGTTTTACTCTATTCAGAACTGTTGGCAAGAAAAACCTCTCTTTCCCTCCAGGTCCTGGCCTGGAAAGGAAAGCTGTGCTAAAGTGGCACAACAGGATATCGCAGCGCTGGGGGCCAGGGACACGCAGCTCCACATGACAGCAGGACCATAATTGTCTGCCCGTGTATAATTGCCACAAAGCACTCCTCCACCTTCCAGGCTGCAGCACACTGGAAATGTCAAAACCCATCTGGAAACGTAGTGTACTTTAAACACAGGAATCTTGTAGAGCTATTACATATTTATGTTAAAATGAGTCTTGGTTGGGCAGCTGAGGGGGATCTGAATTAGCTTCTGTCTCTTCATGACTGTCTCTCACTGCTGTGTGTGATGCTCTGGTTAACTGAATGTCACCATTTCTGTCCTCCTGACTGCTAGTCATGCACCCCTGTGAGAAACTCAACTTCGTTTTCTAGATTGTTTTGAATTCTTGAGCAAGGTGCACTTACCTGGGGGAAAGTGGTAAAATAAGTCTGATGTTGCTTCACAGGGTATCACTGCTTGAATGGCAAGAGACAGGAATTACATAAACAAAAACCAGGTTGAAAAAGGACTGTGGTTCTCCATGAAATTAGCACTAATTCAGTCTAACTGCTAAACTACTACTTTATTGAAAAGTCGCATTGTTTGTTTGACATTAATTGATTAAAACATGTTGTATTGCACAGCTGCAGGTGGATATCAAGTTGCACTTAATTCTAAATATACTCTGAGCTGTTCTGTTGTCCATAAAAGATTCAGCTGAACTTCCAAAGTTTACTGGAAGATGTACTTCTGTTGCTAATATTGCCACTGACTTTGCATTTTTGCAGGCTGCCCACTGGTGATTTGTGTAATTTCTGCAACCTTATCCCTAGACAGCTATGGAGAAAGTGGCAAGTGAGTATGGAAATGTCTTCATTCCAGGTGCAGTAAGGATGAAAAGATCTGATGGGGAGAAAAACTCATAGATCTGTTAACAAGGTCATAGTGCTGCAAGGTCCCGCTGAAGAGTAGGGGAGAGAGCCTATAAAAGCTATAGGCAGATTCTTAGGTCTAGAAGCATCGGGTTTGTTTTTCACTGTGGAGATGATGCACAAAATGCTCCTGAGATGTTTTGTCTGTTTTTCCCTTTGGCTGCAGAGGCAGAAGGTGTCCTGCAGTGAGGGCCCTGCTCACCCCACGCAGGGTAAAGTGTGGGCTGAAACATTTCCTACTAGATGAGAATAATCTGTGATTAAAGATATTTAAAGTTTTGAAGTTTAAAAGTTATTTAGAGTTTGAACTGCAGTTAAACATCTGAAGATCTAGAATGGATATTGTTAAAAATTTTGAAAATTAAGTTCCTTTCTAATTTGGAAAACGAAAAGCAAAGAAAAATAAAAATGTGGTAGGATTCAATACTACCATAACATAAGCACAAGATTTGGAGCAAAGATTGCTTTTTGTGTGTGGTAAACTAGCTTGTATTGTCACTGCTGGAAGAGAGACACGTGAGGCTGACAGCATGTTTCCCAGCCTCTTCGTCACCACCAGCCAGGCAAGGCAGGGATGGCTTCAATTTGTCTTTTGCTACAATGACAGTGCTCACAGCAGTGAAATGACTGCCTGTGATACAGGAGACAAGAACAACAAATAGCAAATAAAAACCTTTCCTTTCATCTCATCTTTCCACCTCTAATGCTATTTGAAGGCGTGCTGGGGCAGGTTTCTGTCACTCTCTCTCTGCAAGATACAAATCAAAATGACATCCTGCCTCAGATTCCCCAGGTGTGAGGGGAAAAGGAGCTTCTTATGATGCTCTATCGTGTTTCTTGCTTTCAAAATTCATCAGTCTTTCTGCACTCTCTTTTAGTCTCTTTTTAATTAAGAACATTACTAATTAAAAGATGGTGTGTTTCATCGCAAATAATTCTGATTTTTCTCTGCAGTTGCTGGCTTTCATTAGAGAACGGAGCAATCTGGGCTTTTGTGGCACCAGCGTTGTTTGTAATTCTGGTAGGTAAAACCACGGCTGCTGCTGTTTTCTTGTTGCATGTCTGTGTCAGCCACACAGCAGAACTCGCTGAAGGTCTGATGTCAGTCCTTGTGTCAGGCCAGTGAAACAACAGAGAGGAATGGTCCAGAATTACTTTGTTCCTCCTCCGACTTTTGTGTTGTACATGGCTGTATATTAGTTTATGCCCATTGATTCTCACACTATTAATTTGACTATTTCAAGTCCAAAATCCAACCTAAAATACCGGGACAGCCCTCTTCTGAAACAGCCCTATTGGGACCATTAATAACTGTGTGCAACCAAGTAAGGAGTTTTAGTAATTCCCAGAAAGATCCCCCAAAAGACCAACTCTGTGGTTTGTGTTTCATACACACCTGTAAAAGCTGAAAGGCTGATTCCACCCCACTGGTATCTGAAGCTTTTGCAAGCACCCTCAGTGAAGATGACCATTGGCAGAGTTTGCAAGCAGTCAGCAGCTCGCAGGAATGGGTTAAAACAACTGCCTGAGCTGTCACCCTTTGGGTGAGCCCAGGGGAAGGTGCCTCCATGCCTGTCTTCTTACAGTGACAAGGAATATGTCCTATTCCTCTGATTTTGAATTCAATGTCATGTACGGCAGTTTGTCCAGCAGATCGAGGCAGGGCTGTTAAGGCGAGTTTGCCGGGGTTCAGGTGGCTGCTGCAAACCCCTCTGCCAGCTATAATGAGTGTCATCTTTACAGGGGAGCATGCAGGTCCGTGGCCCTGATGCTGATACATGAATGCTCTACAGCAGTTTAATTATGCCCACGCATTAAATTACAGTGAGTTGTAGCTTAATCACTGTGATTAAGGAGTCAGAGGTGTTTGCAGGGATTAAGTGAGAGATTATTCCTCTTCAGCACTGTTTCCAATACTTTAATTGATCAGGTTGTCTATGAGTTTTACTGCAAGTTATAATGTCAGAGTGAGAGTATGAACATGGAACAGACTTACTGATTTCTGAAATCAGGTTGTCTTTAAAGCTTTACTTAGATTTCAAAGACATAAACCCAAATCTAGACCTGAGTCTGCCTGCTGTGCCGTTTAAGGAGGGTCAGGTAAAATCAGATTTTGACTACTTGTATGGAGGAGCATCAAAAGGAGCTGCTCACTGTACCTTGTGCTTCCCTGAGAAAGCTATGATTTCAGTGGAAAGCACAAAGAAACTTCCACAGATTTCATCACACAGAAAAACCCCACAAATCTTGCTTACAAGCCAAAGGAAAGAAGGAGAGCTACACATTTACAGCTAGTGTTTACCATTGCGTATCTCTGTTACTATTTGGCAAACAGAAGGAGGCTCCTTGGCTGACCTTTTCCATCACAGGCAATTTTACACTGTGGCTGAGTGGATATTCTAGCATTTGCCCAGGAGACAGTGAAATCAGCACCACTTACAGGCAGCCCAACCCAATCCAGCACCTTCCACCCAAGGTACAGCATCTGAGAAACTAGGCTATATAAACATATATTAAAAAAATAATGAAAACAATTGCTATATTGATGTGACAGAAATTGTCTCATGTTAGCATTTTAATCAAATTATTAATGGCAACACTGGCAAGTCCCTGTGCAGTAAGAGCAGAATTTCTTTTACCTAAGTGAAAGCATACACATGTAAATAAGAAGTGTTCATCGCTAGATAAGAGCTGGCTAAAGAGTCCTGGACTTTGTTCCAACAAACTTAATTCCTTGTTGGCCTGTACCTTGGACCATCTGTACGTGAGTTTATATTCAAAGATATGTAGATATTGATGATGGGAGAGCAATTAGCATAATCTAATATTCAAAGGTCTCCTTCTCACATTAGCACTTGCCTTCTGGCCATTGTTCAGCAGCAAAGGAGGAAATAAGATGCAAACGGTAAAATAAAATCTTTCCCAGCTGCTGTCCAAAGATTACTAATCAAAACATGCCAGATAGTGAAACACTTACTCACCTGAGTGAGCACAGCCTTCAACAATTTGCATGTGTAGCTGCTTGTCAGTGAAAGTAAAGGTTTAACTTCCTGGCTCTCGCTTATGATATATCATATTTGTGCAGCTCAAGTTATATTCTTGTAGGGATACAAATATTTTAAGAAAGAGAAAGAGTGAGCTTACAAGGTTGATCCACATAGAGCAATTTGTTAAATAGGCTAAACCCAGCTCTGCCCAAAATAGCAGCAAGCTAGCTGACAAATTATTCTCTCTAGGCATTGAATATGCTAGCTGAAAAATGTGTTAGTGTCTACAGGGAAATAACAAGGCTAAACCCTATTTTCTGTGCGCATGTGTGCCTGTGCTCTTTAAATAATAAATTAGCCACTAGTTGCATGAACTAGTCTTTAGCTCTGAAAATCCTTCTCAAAAGCAGTTTTTGACTACTTCCATCCACAGTTTCTGTCTGCCAAGAAAGAGGATTATGCTGTGAAGAAAACAGGGGAGCTGCTCTTTTTAACTCCAACTCACTAGAGGCTAGGCAGACACCATCTACTTTTGTCCTGCCACAGCCTCACAGGCAATATAGACATCATGGAGCCTTAAAACAGTGATGTGGTGGGCGTGTGACTGCGAGAAAATAATCACACATACTTTTCTAGGGAGTAATTCACAGAAGTTCCCAGCCCTATGTGGATTCCCATACCCAAAGTGTTCTTTCCTTGGGTGCTGAGCCCAGGGATGTGATGAAGGAAATGGCTCCTTCTATGTGTAGGTCTTTTGGCGTCTACCTGCATCTTAAGGTTTAAAGATCACTCTTCCCCACCCTGCAAACCACAACAGCCCAGGCTCTATAGCATCCACTTAAGGTAGCTTCATAAAAAATTGTTGTAATTAATTTGAAAACCAAGCTAATCTCAGCCAAAGTTGGACTGGGACATGTCTTAAACAGAAAAAATCTTGACAAAGCACCTGAATTTTTGGAATAAGACATTAAAACTTCTGGCAGAAGGCTCTGTTTGTTATTGACCATCTGCTGCCTTGGTGTGTTTCCATAGATATGGCAGAATTAAGAAAACTCTGCAGAAAACATCTATGTACAGGGAGCAGTGGGTGTGCTGAAGACAGTGAACAATCTGTTGCAGGGGGGGAGATGATGGGCCATAGTGGCAAGTCCTTTCTATTGGTTTCCCTCTAAGCAGTTATCTTCCTGGTGCTTTTTTACAAGTCTTTTGGATAAACAGCGTTTTGATGGAGCTAAATGATTTTCATAAGCATATCTCTATCCATTCTGTGCTGTGGGGACATCAGCTTTTCAGTCAGTGTCTTCAGATGGAACTCTGTGGAACTTGGGTTCCAGGCTGAGATTGCCATCACTATCTTTGGTTCGTAGTTGCTTATGAATATATAAGAAAATATTATCTCCTTTGTACCTGCTGATCATATATGATTTAGTAAGTTCTGTTGCCTGTAAGTTCTGTATTTATTCATACCTTTACATACCAGTGCAGGATTAGGATAATTTCCATATACTGAACAGTATTTTACTCTGCAGGTAGGTCCACTGGTTGGAAAGTGACAATTTGTGTCCCTTATTAGAAATCATTCATCATGGGAAAAGGTGACAAAATTGGACTCATAGTGTTTAAAGGCCCTGAGACAGTAGGATTCCTCAGAGTCATTGAAATCAAGCACATACTTCAGCACTGTGGTGGCTTAGAGCACAAATGAACAGACCACAGCTGCTAAGCTTCTCATTCATTCTTATTAGCATCCAGTTATGAGCACTTTTGCTATTTTAAAATTAAATTCCTTCATTATTTTAAAATTAAATTCCTTCATTATTTTAAAATTAAATTTCTTCTTGCTTAACCAACAGGAAAGCATGCAACATTTTTTCAAACAAGGTACAGATTGTAAGGATTAATATTAGGAAAGAGTAGAAGTCAGGGATCTGTTATACCTTATATTTATTGTTTATTTTGTTCTGTATTTCCTTTCCAATCTCAAAGTTTTCCAGTGATATTCAACTCTGACTGGTGTGATACTTCATGCATTAATATGAAGCCATGAAGCCTAAAATAACTCAATTTACTCTATTCCATCTGTAGTTTCTCTGGGACAGCTAAAAAGCAGAATCAGGCTTTCAAAAATCTTTCTCCCAAATTTTAGCACTAATTTCATTTAATCAACTAGCAGTATTTGAAAATGCATAGTACCCTATAGTGATTTCTGATGTGCCCTTGCAATGGGTTGCAACAACTTGCAGCATCGGTGTGCTACCAATGATGTCATGATAAGGCTCAAATTAACTCACACCATGAGAGAGTGGGTTAAACCTCACTGGAGATTTAGACCGTTAGAATCCTTTATAACTCCCTGTACCATTGCCCGAAACTGAAGTGGAGCCTAAAATAGTTTGTGGTTTTAGAGGGAAGCTGGTCAATGGATTTAATTAAGGCAATATGTTTTATCCATTTTTTTTTTTTAGTTCCTCTGTGCTGCCAAGCCTTTTCTTGGCTAGCATGCAACATACCACATCAGAGCATTTTACACATGGGATTTCTGCACTGTGCTAAAGAAGAAACAAAAATCTCATGAGACCTGGAGGAAATCTAGGTGAAATCCCTGGAAAAAAAAAAGCTAAGAGAGGAACAGAATTTGTCTCACTGTATCTGGTCTGACAAAATTTTGATGAGAAAAGATCTTGAAAGAGGTCCTATTTACTCATTTAACTCTCTTCCTGATATGACAATTTTTAGTCAGATGAAGTTGTCACTAGAGTAAGCCAGAGCTCCCTGGTGTCATTGGGATCTTTCCATGGGCTCTGGTGGGCTTTGGATCAAGACTACAATAACAGGAACTGGCAGCTCCTGCTGATTTCACAGAGACTTGTGAGTGCCTGCGGCTGGACAAGCTGCCTTGAAAGGAGTCCTGTGAGTTAGGAAACAAGCGCTAATATTATTAGCTATGTTTTTTTAAAAGTAGAGTGTGGCCAGTACCTGCAAGGAAAAATATTCCAGTTTCCTTTGTAATTTTAAGTCAGAATAACTGAAACTGGCAGGTAACCTGGCCTTTCAGAAAGGTAAGAAATATGAACTATGCACAGTTCCCTTATCTAAATGTTTATTCTCCTTGTTTGGACATTCTGATATAGGTTAAAGAATAATGAGTGTTTCCTCAGCTAAGCACTCTCCTATTCAAATAACTGGTGAAGTATTAATGTCAGATGCCAAAATAATCACTGGAAGCACAATTCAGTGGCTGTATTTTGGTTTCCCATTGTAAGGGCAGTGGAAACATCTCCATGCTATAGTTACTGAAACATTAACAAAGGAAGACATTTGTAGCCTATCTGTTTATTTAGGCTGGAGGAGATTGCACTAATTTCTCAAAATAACTAAGCAAAAATTTTCAAGTGGTTCAGGAGATTTAAATATAGAACTTCAAGACTTGAGTCTAATGATGTGTTGCTAATTTTACAAGTATCTTGGTTTTTATCAGCAGTGAGATCACAAAGTTACATTCTCATCTTTTAAACATATTACTAATGCACCCTGGAAAGGATATAGTCATACTGACTGTACAACAAGAGAAGCTCAAGGCCTTTTTACATTTCCACTGTAGACCATCCAAAATACCTAGGAAATTAATTTCTGATTTGATTTCTTTTTATACAAATAAATTAAAATTCAGCTAGAACTTCTGAACAGTTTGTGATTTAGAAAACTGTCTAATTTGCCTCCTTTGACACTATCTTACTTGTGCTGTTTTCATGTCAAGCTCTCAGGGTTCATGTCCAGTTTCAGTGAGAGTTTGCAAAAATACGAGTATTCATAGCTGGTGCTTTTCATTCATAACTTTCATTGACTGTCGTAAGATGTAGGAAATTCAGAATTTGAAGAATGAGATTTCATCTTTCTTTTTTTCTTTCATTGGGTTTTGGAGGGGGAATATTTTAACATACATTATTTAGGCATAATCTGCATATTTTTAAAAATGCTATGCAAAAAGCAAAATCTAGGAGTGTCTTTTTTAGACACTTTTTTAGAATTTGGATGGAAGAAAGTATTAAGGTTTAACACCTGTGAGGCTGACAGGAGTGTGCTGTTGTCTGCAATCATCAGAAAAAGGGATCATGGAGCATCTGTGTCAGGACGAACCTGAATTGCCAGTGAGACATCCTCAAGGACATGTCAAAAGGGGAGACTGATATTTTGGATAAAAGACTAAAAGAGGCTGCTGTAAGATAAAGTATCAGGAAAGAAGCTGAGGGTACAGAGAGACATTTTCTGTGTAATACCCATGAAAAGGTGGAATAATGATAATCATCATTTGGTGGCTACGCAGCAGAAAATTGGAGACTTTGGAGGAAAAGGCAAAGAGCGAAAGAAAAGAGGAAGTGTAACTTTTTCATGTTCATCTCTTGCTGCTTCAGTCTACATGCATATTTAGCATATAAATGGGTTTCTCATAAATGCTCATTGCCACCTCAAACAATTTATAAAAGATATTTGCAAAATATGATTCGGTGGGAATAGGGAAAATGGTCCCAAGACCGTTGAATTTCACCTCTTACTTGTCTCTGTAAAGCTGATTGAACAGCAAGTGCACTTATATTTGAAAAGCTGTCAGGTTCCACAGGGAGGGCTAAAAAGCCAACGGCAGAAATGAACTATCACGGCTATGCTCCTACTTTACACCGGGTGATGATCTGCCCTTAAAAATCTAAAATGAAAAGAGTGGTCAGAAGATTTGTAAAATGCCAAGGAAATCTATCATCACACTTAAACGTTTTTAATTCACCCTTTCATCCTCAGAATATTTATGTAAAAATAGAGTATGATTATTGAGTATTAACTGAACAACAGCACTATTTGGAAGTCTTCTCTTTCTTTTTGTTCTGTAGTTCAAGATAGTTTTGTTCTTTATTCTTAACTTGATGCTAAATATGAGTTTTGTAGGTGATGTGTAACTTTGGACAGGAAGTGGGAAATACATCGTACATCTTCACATTCTCTTCTTTTTTTGTTCTTTAAACTCAAGGTGTTTGTACAGCAAGATGGTCTTTGATACATTTCCTTTAACTGAGAAAGATTTCCTTCTTTCTTCACCTGTGACTCCAGAGCAAACTCTCTTTTAGAAATTTTCGGTCTTTTCAAGATTTCCCACTTTTCTGGTTGGAGTTCTTTTCATTTTATTGATGTTTCTGCTGGGCCTGACACAAAAAAGAGCAGGGCTTTTGAAGAGCAGAGTTCAGGTTTAATGTATTTTTCTCTCAGCTAGTTTAAAATAATCTTGTGCTTAAATTGCAAGCAGACATTGGTAGGAAACAGGAATTGTACACTTTGAAGTCTAGTGAGAAGGGTGCTTTCTGACTTCAGTCTGAGCGCATGCAAGTACAAAACCAAAGAGCAGGCAGACATGTGCCCCCATTCACTAAAGTTCTCATCTAATTTGTTGGCTGGTAGTAAATTATTAGAGTATTTATTTGTACAGTAGGCATCCTGAGCACTTCTTTAGCTGTGAAGCAATGTATCAATACAGCCTTACCCTAAACAGGCAAGGACTATTCCTGAAGGAAAGAAAGCACAAGCAAGAACCACCCACTGTGGGCAGAGGGAAATCCAATGACAAGAGTCAAACTGTACCAGTCCCAAACTGGAAACCTTTTTTTGCCAAATAAACACAAGTTGCAAAGTTCCTATTTTCTGTTTTATTTGTACAGTACACTCCTAGGGCAGTTTGCACCTCTGACACAGTCAGTATTGCTTTCCTTACTTCTTGTTCCTTCTTCTTCTTCAGGTCAACATTGGTATTCTCATTGCTGTCACAAGAGTAATCTCAAGAATCAGTGCAGACAACTATAAGGTGCATGGAGATGCCAATGCCTTCAAGTAAGTTTTTCTCATTCAAATTATAACAAGTTAATAATCTCACACTAGTGATGTTGTATTGTAGAGACATGTATCATGGCCTTCTCCCAGAACACTGATATCATTCCTCTTTACTAAAAAGCAATATTTAAGGTAACATATCATTCTCTTGAATGCAGCCAGCTAACCTGTATTTTATGAAAGCTGAATGCTGCACAGGATGAAACCTGTGGCTCAGAATGGGCTAAAATGTTTTCCTGCTTATTACAGTCTCCAGCATTTGCTAGTTCATGATCTTCCCTTTTATTAATGGAGACTTTCCTCTTCCTGCTATATTCAGTGATAAATCTCACTCTCACAGAACATCATTAATCTGTACTGGAGTATTGCAACTCTTCTGCTCCTTCAGGGGATAAACTTTGATTCTAGCCCTAGTTCAACATAATATTTAGGCATATGCTTATCTTTAAGACTGTCTTGATACTACAAAGCACACAGACTTATGCTGGTTTTAAATGTGTGCTTAAATTCAAATGGGTCTTTATATCAAGGTGCCTTGAGCCTCTTGGGATGGTGGCCTCTATGAGAGTGTATCGTCTTTAAAATACTGCACTAATAGGTAGAGGGGAAATGTAAGGTAGACACATTGCTCCATCTGAATACACAAGGACAATTTCTGATTTCTAACATCTATGGGATTACATATGGGTAGCTAAGAAGAGCTTAAAGTAAGATGCTGTATTTTGTGTCTCCTAAAGGTGCTTTAGCCCATATAGGAAAAGGACACTATATATAGTTCAAGGGATATGTAACTCAGGTAGAAGAAAAATGTGATGGTAGATTGTGTTTAATGTTTCTGAGTCACAGGTTCTTGTATGATAAGGATTTGGTGCCATTGCTCTGAAATGGTATCATAAAGAATAATTTTTATGCTTGGATTACTTATGTAATTTTAAAAATGCCATTAAGTTATAAATATGGGTGACAGTTACCTAATTTAAGTTAGTTTTGTTATTGTATACTTATCCAACAGGAAAAGAAAAACAGTAAATAGGTCTACAAAAAAATCTATAAGATAATTACATTGTAGTGAAATGAAAAGACTGGAAATTAAAATGGCTGTTTCAGATTTGGCTGCATCCCTGTGACCTTCAGAAATACAAAGGAAATATAGAACCTTCGGAAGCAAATAACTGTGTATTATCAATGCCAATTTGTATACACTATTAGAATTATGAAGACAAAGGAACAACCTCCATAAGTAGGAGAGGAGCTACACAGATTACTCTGTGTACTTAGATAGTCCCTTACTTGTATTACAAAGAATTGATTCAGTACAGACTGTACCCTGCACACTAATGTATATTAATTTTTAAAAAGAAAACTATGTGTGTGTACATAAGTGAAACAATATATGAATGGTTGTTCTAGGAATGAGGTGAAATCCATTTAATTGGGGGTATGTGTTCTTAGTTCAAATATTATCAATTGTAGATTTGAAATGGTGGAGCTCAGTACTGAAAATTAGACTTCCCCAGACACCCAGGCTGAGATGCTTCTTGTAGTAGTTTTGCCAAGTAGTTTTTAAAATACAGTTTTAGGATTAAACCTGACAAAAGTGATGGTGGTGGAGAAAAATTACAGTAAATGGGAAGATATATCTGCAAGCATTGAATTGTTAAATTATTGGTTAAGCAGGAATACGTTCTGATAGTACAGCTTTCCTCACAGAACTAAATTAATTCAGTAAAATATAATTGAAGATAAACAGAACATACAGAATAGCTCTTTTTCTGTACATATTGTTACAGAAATGGCTTCTCAAAAGAAATTTGAAATGAGAAGGGCATAAATAGCTGTCTAAATCAGATCTTAGAGAATATTTATATCCTCATTCAATATAGCGGTGAGGCGTGATGAATTAGAGTTTCTGGTACAGAGGATGTCATGGAGAAAGTAACTGGTCTGTTGGAAAAAAGAGAAGTATAAAGCCTTTGTAACACTGGATTCAATTTTCTTGTCATCAGTACTCCTTCTATAGGTGAGAAGTTTGTATGTCTAGTGTGCAATCATTCTGTCCGTGGTATTGTTTTCCAAAAAAAAGAAGAGAACAAAACAAAAGCAGGTTCTGTTCTGACTGCTGCATGGGAAATATTTTTCATAGTGAAAAAAAAGGTGCCTCCAACCACTAGAGGATCCCAGATGTTGGTTAGAGTTTTTTAACCTGTGTGAGTGGATAAGCACCACAAAACGAATCAGTGACAGAGCACAGAGAAATCAGACAAACGCAATAAGCTCTGTAGTTTCTGTCAAGTCGCTGTCAGAAAGGACCACAACGTAGTTTTTGAATCAACAAGTTCAACTGGCTGAGGGAGGAATCACTGATGACTGCAAAATGCTTTGTGGAATATGAGCCGTAAATAAAGGGCTTGTCAGGCATCCATCTGAATAGTGGAGTTCATTTGATATTAGCTGTGGGGGAAACTGCAATACGTTAGACAGAATTTATCAAACACCACTTGGAAACGCAGCTGAATTAAAATGGCACAACATGACTTTCATGAGGAAAAAAAAACACTTTGTCACCGTGTTGCAGTTGTTCACTGCAGTGAAGTGGTACATAAGGCAGAAGTGGGTTTTTTAGGACTGTGTTTGTGGTTTCAGAAGGCCAAAGACAGAAAATGAGAACTGCAGTACAAGGAGCTGTGGAGAGGAAGCCTGCTCAATCCAATAAACTTGAGAGGGAGAAAAAGAGGGATTTCAGTGCTGTCTTTTCAAGCTGGAATGAAATTTAAGTGGAAGGCACAATGAGAAACAGTAAGTTTCTGTCTGCAACAATTTGGATGATAACACTTAAACAGCAGGGTTTCGAAGTTTACAAGTGATAATGAACTGAAAGGCATAGCAAAACTGGCTGGAGAACACCAAAAGTGCCTGCAGCAGAAGTGTGAGGGAGGTGCCAGCACTTGCCTTTCCTTGGTAACTCAGGCCAATATTTATATCTGCCTTTAAGCACCTGACTAAGAGGCCTCACACTTGGACTTGTTGTTAAACAGCCGCTGTAGTCTGAAAATCCCAGCCTACAGGTTTTATAGAACAGGCTCGTCATCAGGCTCACCTCTTGCCAGGCTTTGCTGCCAAAGGAAAAGTTTAATCATGCTGACAAGGGCAGGCTTCCATTTCTGCTGGCAACCTGGATGGGAGAGCACCAGACCTGGATTCATCTCCCCTAACTTTAGAGCTCCAGAAAGCTGACACCACCTCCACATGGACTTCTGATCAGTGGAGAAACAGGTGCTTCTACCATGCAGTTGATCTCGTCTATTAAGTGTTCATGTAACTTGCCTTAAAAGTTCTGATTTCTCCCCAGTGACTGTGAGAGCAGCCTAGACTGCCCAGCTCATGCTCAGATACCATCTCTGTGCATATCTCAAGCCAGATGTGATAACTCACACCTCCGAGGCCATCAACCTATAACAGAGCAGAGATTACCTTAGGAAATTGTCAGAACAAAGATGCAATTATGAGGCTCGATGATATCAGTTAGAAAGGATATTTATTGTTAGAGAAGTGCTAGTACCGCAGCGTATTTGGTTTCCCTAAAGATTAAGTTACTTGGCAACGCAAGTTGATATTACCAACAAGGCTTGTTTCTCTTGGCAACAGACAGCAATAAACTGATGTAATTATTTAGAGGAATTGTTCCTCATTTTCCATATGGCAACAGGTCCTCTCAAATGTTGACACAAATACGAGTATAGAATAAGTATCATGGTGAGCCAATGCTCCACTCTGAAGGCAGTGCCTGTTAAACTTCATGTTTAAAGGCCAAAACAGAATGGAAAGTTGTGAACAAAGTTCCTGATTTATTGTAAGAGTAATAAATTATTCACGTTCCCCATTTGCATTTTGCCCAGAATAAAGTGCAGTACATTACAGGCTGATTGACCTCCTCAGGTTCAGATGTTGCTTGTCACAATGGACACATCAGACAGCATCTTGCTGAGCATTTTGTTCTAATTTCAGAGATACTGGTGTGGGCATGTATTTTAGTTTGGTTTTTTCAAAGTCAATAATAATAGCACCCCCAAAATAAAATACAGGATACACTGAAGAAGCAGCATAAAAGGGTAAGTTCATTTGATACATAAACTGAAAAATGCCTAATATTTTAAGGCAAAATGAATATAATTAATTAATCAGTACATGATCAGAGATGCTAATTATTACCTAAAAGACTCCTGTGGCAGTCTGAACAATAAGTATTTGGTCGTTGTAGAAATTTTTGTGTGTGTGTGAGAACAATCAGTTTTTTAGTGTCTGAAACTTTAATTCCACCAGGGCAGTTTACTTGTAAGAGATGAGCAATGGATTATTATCAGCTCCTATTTGCTACCTACATTTTCTTAAAAACATGTTTTTTGGTATTGTTTTCTAAAGCATATTTTATGTATGTTTAGAATATGAGCTGTTTCACTTAGTTGTGGCTGATTATATTCTAACCTGTTATTAGATGATTAACTATTAACTCTCAGCAAAATAATTTTGTATAGTAATTCAGATGCTGCCCTATGAGAATGTTTTGCCTCCAGAAAACAGATCTTCAACCAAAAAACTAATTTGAATGGTTTAGTTTACAGAATGCTGAATCAAATACCTTGAAACATTTCAATGCATACATACAACATTTGTTTGCATTATCCATTCTTGGCTGGGCCCTCTTTTGGGGAAATAATTAATCATATGTTTGAGTTTAAGCATTTCAGTAGTCTCTCTAAGCTTAATGCAATTAAAGCAGATTAGTTTAGTGGAATTGCTCACGTGCTTGAAAAGGCACATGATTACATTTCTGAGTTATGGACCGTTTGAACTCTTTCTTACTTAATTCTGCTGCATAGAAAATCTTAATTCCACTCAGTGCATTCATTAACTCTTATTAGGACCTAAACAGAGTTTTTCTTGCTGCTCTACCCCTTCAAAGTCTCATTTCTGTGTTTGCTTGTTTCTCTGTTACAGTGAGAAAAGATATCTAATGTGACAGTGGTTTAGAAATGTGCACATTTCATTACCCATGGGGAAAACTCTTCCCTAACTGTCTATCACAGGTAGTCATTTGATTACGTGAATTACCTGGCTCCTGGATTACAAGGGTTAAAGTATAATACAATTTTCATAGATCTTAGTTTTGCACTAAGACTAATATTAATCATAATAGACGAATAAATGCTAGGCACGTCTCTGTTGCAGGAATAGTAGTTTTAGTCTAGAACCAAAGACACCATGCTTGGCCATACCACTGTGCTTTCCCAGCTAGTTCAATTTTGCATTGTGTGGTCTAGAAGAGACAGTTTCATTAACAACTCTTCAATAAATTGCAAAGTGCTACCATTATTGAATACTTTCTCACTGCTTGGTCTAGAATGGTCAAATGAGTTGGAAAAATCTCTATCTTTTTTATAAAGTATACACTTCCGAAGCTGGTGGACCAGAAGCAATAGCTATCATAATCATCCTTGGAGAAAGCAATTACGACAAAATTAGAAATATTTCTTAGCTTTTTATTCTTTCTTTCATTTTGCTCATTTCCTTCATTCCTCAAAGCTCCATCTTCACCCAGTAAAACAATAAAACAGCCTCTTAGTTCCCTATTGGGTGAAGAAAAAACATTTTTTCTGTTTAGTTAAAGGAATGACTGAAAATTGGAACAAAAGGCAGTAGCTGCAAGTGCATGGGAGCAAAACGGGGTTTCAAGCAAAGCTCAGCAGGGCAAGCAAGTCATGTAAGCTGTTGTATTAGTTTTTTCTGTGTTTTTAATA
Organism: Eurystomus gularis; assembly: GCA_013400335.1. Taxonomy (NCBI): domain Eukaryota; kingdom Metazoa; phylum Chordata; class Aves; order Coraciiformes; family Coraciidae; genus Eurystomus; species Eurystomus gularis. Next base: position 482,850 of record VZZY01007612.1, read on the forward strand.
TAGCATAAACCAGTTTTGATGAAACTGAAAAAAGAGTATGTAGGTTTAATGCAAATACATTCCTTATATTGGTTATTCGGAGAAAAAAAAAAGCTGTACAGAAGCATTTTCCCTCTGACAGATAAAAATACAAGAGGGTTGTCCTCCAATAGCTCATGATGCTGCACACATCTGTACGGTTTAACCGTGTAATTGACCATTCCTAAGCACTTTGCAAAGCCATCTATTATGTCTTGGCAGCACACCGAATGCGCTGTGGCAAATTGCTCATCCGTTTAATCAATGATCCATTCCATGCCATGACTCTGCATCGGTGTTTTACTTTGTTTATAAACATACTGCCTGCCTTTCAGCCGAGTCATCTTTTGTCTCGGTTACCAGTCTTACAAGTTAGTGCTGATTGCTTTGGTGCTTTTAACATCAGGCATTATTCTGCAAGATACTGGGTATTTGTTGCATTTTGGTCTTGTGATTCTATTCCTGTTTCATGTCATTTGGTGTCCAAAGACTTCTCTTTCTAAGGATTATTTGCAGCTGTTCATATTCACAGAATGTACTTGTCAATCACAGCACTTGCTTGAAGCTCTTGTGAGAGCTCTTCTGCCGAAGGAGATACCATAATCTCCCTCCACAACTAAATTCCACCCCTTTGTGATACCATTAGAGAATTTATTTTCCTTTTTTCTTTTTTTTTCTTTTCCCCCTTCCAAGAGGAGTGAGGAGCAAGTTACAATCTGCAGACCCTTCTGACAGTCTACAGGGATTCAAAATCCATACTAGAAAATCCTTTCTGGGTGGCAAGATGCTGCAGTGCAACCCTCAGAGAAACAGAGCTCCTGCTTGTGTGTGCTCTGTTGAAAAAGAAAAGAGCTTTTTCCGTTTGCTAAAGGAAAGCCATCAGTTAGGAAGAGCGGTGTGACAGCCCAAATCTGCTTCCAGCAATTCCTTTACTTGACAATTTCTAATCATGTGTAAGGAATCACATTCATTGAACATGACTTCCAACAACATGAGCGATGTACCTCACAGAAACTCTTGGAAGGAGGAGAGTTGACTGGCAAGAAAGGAAATAATTAAAATGAAAGTATTAAGCAATGACAATTAGTGAGCTGAAGTGCTACTGCCAATGATAATGTCTTCAACCTAATTAAATTTTTGGCTCATTGAATATGACAAATACAAATGCAGTTTGGGTATCTCCTTATTAGAGTTGAATGTTGCCAATGAGAGTATTAATGAGGAAGTGCTAATTTTTTAGGAATCATAATGGCAGTAATGGTAGTGCTTTCTTTACCTCAGATGCTAAGAGTCATAGCACTGAAGAGCGGCTCCAGGACATGTTTTGATTATCCAGGCGCTTTTTGGGAGCGATGAAAAAAACCCTTAAATGTATGTAAAACACAGCTGCAGAGAGGAGCCTACCTTGCAAAACCACAGAGAAAGGGACAAATAGGCTCGATTGGATGAAAAAAAATAAAATAAGTTTAAGCTTCCAGCAGTGGGAGGGGAGTTGCAAAGCAATGGAGGTGATCACCTGGAGAGCTGCTGAGCTTCTGTCTTTGAACAGCTTTCAGAAGTGATTGCTCCAACGTCTGTCAGGGCTGGTTCTGGTGCCAGAAGTGACAACTGATCCTGTCTTGTGGTTGAGCTGGACAAGATGACATTGTAAGCTCTTTCACAGTTTATTTATTTTTTTGTTGGTTGTCTCCCTCCAAAATCATCCTCTGTGGGAATTGTTTTTTGTCTGTCATTTCCCTTTAAACAGGATTTACTCCTCCAGAGTGATTTGGGCTTGTTGATTGTGGGCTCCAAAGAAACAAGCAGCTCTGATACTCCTGTGCCTGTTTTTCTTGTGTTAGGAAGGGCAGTAAGACACAACATATAGGTACAAAGTATACTATGAAAACTTAAGATGTGCTGGATATTCTCAGTGTAAAGATATAATACCCTTCATTAGAGATGCTCAGGCATGTTTGTTTAGATATCTGAATGTCAGAACAGCATGAGGTTTATTAAAACTTGGTTATTAAATCCCTATGATGAAACCTTGCTCTGAGCACAACAGAATCAGTAATGGAAGGGTATAAGAGAAGGGGCCATACCAAGCCACCCTTCAGCTATTTGTCATTTTCAATGTCTAGAAACCTTTGCTGTGCTTATTGATCTACGATCGAATCAATTTCTCGATCCCACCCTTTCAGTCCCTGATAGACGCTAAGAGCAATCGTTGCAAGTGAATTCTGTTCTCTTGCAGGAGCTTGAGGGTGCCCTACGTTGAGACAAGGCCTCCTTAAGTCAGGATTTACAGAGCATTTAATGAGAACAAAACTCTCTGCTGGCCCCATGCCTAAGGCTGGATCATTCCTGATGAGTCTTTTTTTTGGTATACAAGGTGCCAGCATACGCAGGAGTTGGGTCAAAGATGTTGTTAGTGATACGACATTGTGACACATGGGGACGATGTGGTGCCATCTCCCCCACCCCCGCCAAAGTTGTCTAAAGAATAGCATGTTAGATTTAATTTAGAATTATAATAACAGAAAGGTTCAACTTTTGAGAAGCTACAGTGAAAACAGCTTTGAAGTTCACATTCTTTTGTTCTAAAAAATTCCTAATTGTTTTTATGTTTCAATCTTTCAATAAATGATTTTAAGCCATGAAAATCCCGGCGAGAGGAGGACAGTGTTATGAGTCATAGCTTTATGCCTGGTACCAGAGTAACAATTAAATGCTGGTTGTTCATCATGAAATAGTACAATTGACTGTGAACAGCAATAACTTCAAGAGTTTGCTTGAACTGCTACATTTACATACTTGGTCCAGTTTATAATCCTAGAACTCTATGTCAGCTTTATGAGGAATAATAAGACAAATATTATAATTATGCTATTGCATAAAGTAAATGCTTATTTAAACACGCACCTTTTGCAGAGCTCTAGGCAACCTTGTAAATCTCTACCCAATCTGACACTGCCCTTAGCTAAGTGTGATTTACATATTTTCTCAACAACATGCTCTCAAAATAAAACTAAATAAATGAAAATGGGGCTAATTGCAATAAAGAAAAGGTCCTATTTTAAAATCAAAAGTCCTTTTGAACTTTTAGATACTATCTTCAGGTAAGTAATAAAATGGCACTAACTGTAGATCAGTTACATGTGTTTTGGAAATAGAAATTGGGAATGATGCCCAATTCTTTTCAACTGAAAGAAATGTGAGGCAGAAACATACATTTTACTGAAAGAAACTGAATAAAAAACACTTTTATTTTTGAAATTATATTAGAAATAATAAAAAAGGCAGTTAAATGCAATGGTAATTGAAAGCATGAGAATGTCAGGAGTAGTGAAGTACTATAATCACCCCGTGAAGAGCCATGTTCTTTAATTCTCATGTGTTTTTTGTCCCCAGTGAGTCTCACGTAGCTTCTCCATCCACCCTCCCAAGTTAATTGCCTCATTTTAATGAATATATTAAAAAACTAGGGAATATCTGAATACAGTAGCAGAACAAAGAAGCCTTGGGTATTCTCAGGCGAATGGACAGTAACGATTCAGATTACTTGTTCAAAAAGTAAGCAGCAATAAGCAGACATACATATGGATGGAGCTGCATAAAGGTGCTTGTCTTGAGCTATTGCCCGAGCCCGCTGTAAAGAACATGAAAATCAGAAAATCTTCAGCTCAGGAATTAAAAAAATAAATGACCACACAGTCTATCTTTAATTTTCATAATCATAGAATCATCCAATGGTTTGGGTTGGAAGGGACCTGAAAGATCCTCTAGTTCCAACTCCCCTGCCATGGCAGCGACACCTCCCACTAGACCAGGGAACCACAACTGTACCCAGTACTGCAGCATCTTACTAATGCAAAGGGCTTGAAACAGTTCCAAAAAAGCCAAAAGGGCCTCAGACACAAGCGCTGGCATTGGGGCAGCTCCCCAGCAGCCACCTGCCTCCGTGGCCAGCCCACATCCCACGGGACAGCTGGATGGCACTCTGCAGACCTGCTGCTCCTGGAGACTTCACGAATATTGCAAAGGGGTGAGGGAGAAAGGAGGAGGGGAGGATGGGAATCAAACCAGTTAGTAAAACATTTTGATTTTGACAAATTGGAGAATAATTTTTTGCAACTTTTCTGACTGGGCTTTTTTGCAAGTAATACAACATGAGCTATGACAGCAACTATGACAAACGCAATAGAAAACGTATGTTGCCTGGCTTCTTTAATGCCAGCTTAATACCAAATCAAGTTCCTCACATTACAGCATCACATAGCTGAATGCTTTTCTGCCATTTGTGGCATCCTCCGAAGCAGCAGTTTTTAGAAACCAGACAGCAAGGCAGCGTGATTGTAGTTGTACTTCAGCAATTCTTTCCTTTCCCTTATGTACATTTTAGGCAGGTGATCAAGCAAGTATATGGCTATTTATTTGCCACTACTGCAGTTAAAACTTGTATGAACCATTACACAGAAAATTACTTTTCTTCCTCAGTTTATATGCCTGACCTTGATAGCTTTGCTGTTCACTGGTACTGTTGCCATGGAAATGGGAGAACGATCTTTCTGTTGATATCATTGCATAATTAGGGGTCACTGAGACTGTTTAGGTCAAGAGATCGTTTTCCAAGTTCAGCTCCTCCCGGGGGGAGGGTGAATGTTACTCCACAGAGATACTGTGTATTGGCTGATGTGATTGTTACTTTGTCATCCTAAATTGAACTATGACCACCACTGACTTCAAGCTAAGAGCCAGAAATGTGTGCCAAACCTACAGATTTCCAATAAACCCAGTCTCTGTGAGGCTGCTTTTCCTGGGTGTTCCCAGGCATGCTGAACTACCAAGCAATGAACTTTGTTGCCACTTATCAGCTCAAGAGTGGTAACTGGATGTGTAATTGCTCCTGGCCATTCTGAATTGTGTGTAAAACACAATCACTTATACCAGTAAAACCCTCAGGAAACGGAAACCTGAGTCTTTCCATGGTGTAGCTAGCTCACAAGTTTTTTTCATGATGGCTTCTCTTAAAAAGCTTCACCTTTCTACAAGGACAGTTTAAAAAAGGACAAATAGGAGCTTGTCCTTTCCAGTGGACATGAACAACATATTATTTCTCTGCAAACTTATATACGCAAAACCTGTCCAATTTTTGCAGACCACGTTTTCTAGATTACCAATCATTGTTATTGCTTGCTTCCAGAGTGTTTCAAGAGGACCTCAATTTTCTTGAAATCTGATACCCAAACCCTGACATGGTGCTCCAGCTCAGGCATCACCAGCATGGAGCCAAAAGTAGGGGCTACTTTGTATTTTTAATGTATAATCATCCTGGTTTGATATCCCAGCATAAAGGTAAAAAAAAAATCTGAATGGGTTAGATCATTGGCTGCAGTTTTATGTCTTAAAAAGGCAGTTTTATAACTGTATTTCATTATCATTAATTAAATGAAGCTGGCTCTATGTTAACATCTAATTCTGTGCTTTGGACAATGCTTGAGATGCTTATGGGAAGAAAAAGGCCCCACCCACATTAGCCTCCTGGTTTGGCAAGCCAAACTAGATGTATGTTGCCATACTATTCCCATTTCCCAGGCTTTTATTTTTACACAGAGTTTTTTTATTTTTGTCTGCCTATAGTTTTGAGCTCTCTGAGCAGGTCTGCATTTTTGATATACCCTTTCTTTTTCCCTACGTGTCCTTTCTGAACAAGCTGTGCCCTTTCATATCAGTATTCCAGATGTGAATTTGTCCCTCAAATCTGCTGTTATGCAAGGAAAAGCAAACACTATGAGGTCCTTTTCATAACTTCTGTAATTTGACAATCTCTCTTTATTAGCACTGGGTCTGTCATCTTAGTTTACTGCCAGGAAAACAAAGATTTTCACCGCATGATATAATAACTATAAGAAAGCTTCAGATGGTTGTAAATAGCATGATAAGACTAATTTTCAGTGTATTGTTTCAAGATGACTTGCAGAGATTTAGCCAATTAAAAACAGTAAGTGTTGGGCTAATGTAGATTCATGCCTCACACTGACAATATACAGAGGGATAGTCTCTAGAGATAGATGTCACAAGATGGAAGAAGTCTTGCATTGGGAGCTTTGAAAATGGGTAAAACAATTGAGACTGTAGTCAAAGAAATAGGTGCAAATATTGGAGAAAAGAAGTAGATGACATCTAGCCTGGTCCATCTGGCATCCACAGGCAGGATGTAGCCCTTTGGGACATTTTCATTGCCTTGTCCTTGGAAGAGGGAGGTAATGAGTTTCCTGGGAATAAGCTGTCGTAACAAATTCCTTCTCCTGGGCTGGCTCCAATGCAGAGCTAGGCTCTAGGTTGCTGTTAGAAGAAGGGGGGAGCCTGAAGAAACATCTGTTTTCACATATGGAGAGCATCCAGAGCAGCCACAGTTAGATTATACTATTAATATGTTGCTCCTATAGGTAACTTTATGGTCATAGTTGGCAATTAATAACTTGATATCTTTGTCTGGTCTAGAAACAGAAATAATGCCATAACTTTTTGAACCCAGGACTATCTCATAGCTAACTGTATATGGATAAACCCAGATCCTCCTGTATAGTTTTCATTGTCTGGTTGTGAGGAAAAAAAGTGCCACTTCTTGGTGCTTGCTTTGTAAAGTGCAAACTGAAGAAACATGAGGGCTGTGTTCCCTTTGGAAATAAAGCAACACTTAATAGTAGCATGCTATGTAAAAAAGATCTGACTCATTAGAACATTGCAATTTATTTCTTTTTAAAACAACAAATGAATCCCTCCAGACTTCCCCATCAAACAGCTTTTGAGAGACTATTAAAGAAGCCCTGAAGTGGAAGTGGGTAGTATTTTCTTCTCTTTTTCCCCACTCTTACTTCCTATAAAATAACTCCTGAATCAGCTTTTAAGGAAGAACCAAACATTGTATGAAACAGGGAAGTGAATGGTTTGTGTTCAAGAAATCCATAAATCTTCATTATTATAAGGACCAGAGCTTGTTCTTTCCCTTTTTCTTTTAAGTAGCTTCATTTTCCACATGGTTTTCTGACAATGTGATTATTTTGGCTTCTGGCTGTGGTCATCAATACCAACTGATGGGAAATTTGTTCTGTTGTCAATTACTAGAGTCTCCCAAAAAAACTTTTTCAGCGGCCACATTTGCTGGAATTCCAAAAAATTTAACATGTGACTGCAACAAACAGTTGACCTTTTAGTCCACTTGGATTTTAAAGAAATGCACTATTGATTGTGAATTTATTGTAAATGATTGTACCCAAAAGCATTGTATCATTGCTCGCCTATGATGGCACTCAGCAAATCTTAAGTGATCATTTAGCTTGAAATATTTGTACTGCATGTTCTTTTAGAGGTTGCTGTGGGAAAAGAGACAACATATTCCATTACACTGGAGCTGTTCCTGAGGTTCAAGTGATGCTTCAATAGAAGAAAAGCATGAAAGGAAACACAGGGGGGACACACAATATTTTGATGATTAAAGCAAAAGCATGCAACAAGCAAGACATGAATTCACTAGCAGACTCCCAGGCACCTTTCAAAAATGACTTCACTAAGAACAGAGAAGCTTTTGGGTGTCTCTCAGGAATGAGTCCACATCTGACTGGGTATTCTGGGGTACAAAGCCTCTCAGTGCAGGTGCTATAACTCCTCATCCAAACCCAATTATTAATACTTCTTGGCTGGATGTGGAACATTCTTCCACTGTGAGAATAAGCTCTTATTGTTTTCTTTGATGACTCAATAGCAAGGTTCAGTGCAAATTAGCTCTAACCTTGGGCTTGGGTATGGAGAAGCAGAGAATGCTCTCTCAGCAGCAGTGTAATGAGAAAATTAGTGTCAAAAATGTTGGAGAAAAGAATTTTAGGAAGAGAAAAATCCCACTGCAAATTCAGATCCCCTGGGAAAATCATAACCATTGAAAATTCATCTTGCCAGGGCATTGTATTTTAATTCTTTATATTCTTTTAATAGCTTGCACTAAAGATAAGGAGAAGGGCATATTTTAGTACTTATTACTTTCTTTGGGAAGTATTTTTTTTTCTTTTGTAGATTTAGGATCAGGAAGGAATGGAGTTGACGTGGTACTTGATGTGTGGGAGGCCTTAGCAAGTCAAGGATTCCTAAATCCCTGGTTAGGTGCTCAAGTCAAAACTCAATGCTGGTAGCCCTGGAATTGCCTTTTCAACATTAAAATTCTCAAGGTACAGCCATTTTGGGTCATGGCCATAATTTTGTCAGGCTTGATGAGGGTTTGAAGGGAGACTTGGATTTCAGTCCCTGCTCCACTGAATATTTAATATAAAATAAGAAAGATTAATAAAGTAAGGATTAGGTAGGACTCCCTTGAGAGAGAAGAGTGCTTCACGACTAATCTGTGTAGTACACCTTCTCTCTCTGACCCAGTGACTATTTAATTATTTAATGTAAGTGGAACAGGTTCAATAGGCAAGAATGAGCATGAAGCAGGGAATCAAAATGCTCTCTGGTAAAAAGGGAACTGCAATCCCTTAGGAAGGAAAGTGATTAGAGCCCAGACCTCCTATATTCTGGGCAAATGCTGTTTCCACTAAAGGCAGCTTTAGCTGTTGGGTAGACTTACAAGAAATGGCACTGCTTTGGCAACATCTGCCTTCTCACGAGGGTCAGTGGTGAGGGGGCTGGGTATTGTACACTGAGCATAACAAAAAAGGGGTAATGCCACCCCCCTTCCCCCTTACATGATAAAAATAAATCTGAATTTAGTGGCTGTTGCAGCCTATATATATTTTTTTTTCATAGCTACAATACTTTTGACAAGCAGCATCTTTCCTGGATTATGAATGGCACCCACCAGAATGCAATGATCTGGAGTGTCTGTAAATATTTCTTATTTAGTTTCACAACATAACTTTGAAAGGCCAAATTACACTTGATAAAATGGGAAATGGCATCATTTTCAGTGGTTTTGTCTTTTTCTCTTTTTTCTTTTTTTAATTTATTGCAGTTATACCTAGTAATAGCCCAAGATTAGGCTAGGACCTGTGTACATGCTAATTAAAAGATATTCCTTTTGCCATCAGCCTTATTGTCTATGCAGCCAAGACAAAGTGCTGGAGGAGAAAAAGGTGCATGTGTATTTTCAGGAGTTCATGAGCTACTGATCAATGGCAGGAGCAGAATTAAAATCCATGTCTGTCCTTTCTGAGATGGGAGCTCTACTTGCTAGATCAAGATGTCTAGCAGGGTTTGGAGATTCATTTCATTTTGAAAAAAAACCCCAAACGCCTACTTTCAATGTCACTTGAGTGCAATGTACGCAGTAAATTGGTTGTGAAGTTAGAAGGTGTCCTGAGGGATTTGACTCGCAAGCCTGTGCTTTAACTACTCTACTGAGCTGCTTATACCACCTACAGTGTGTTACGCTACTGAGAGCTGGCTGTTTTTTATTGAGGAGTGAAAGGAGCTTGATCCCATAGACTCCAAATTCCATCAGTGGCTTTGGATCAGTCCTGAAGATTATTCTGTATGTTTTCATTGCAGTTCACTGCCTAGTTTACTTAAAAAGATGAGCTGTTGTTATCAGGATTCTTCCATTTGTCTGTTTGATGTTGGTGGCAACTCACCATCTAAATCCCTCAGTATTGGTTTTGCTCCTCGGAGACTTCAGGTAGCACAGTGCGCAGCGGCACCACACAGCACTCCCAAGTGCCATGGCCAGAAGAACAACCATTCCTCAGACACCAGCAGGAATAGAAGCCTGAATGCTGGTCAAAAGGAGTAGACGAGGTGTCTGCTGGAAGCACTGCTGAACTTGAATAAAAAACATTTTCTTTCGTAGTCAGAATTGCTGCCTGTGGTTTCCCAGCAGCTCTCCAGCTTCCAGGTTAGGGGTTAGTAAACACTACTTATAGCAAGTGGGAAGCTGAAGGTAAACTCAACATTTCCCAGCGTTAGTCTGAAATGTTAGTTACAAATTCTTGGATGTATTTATTTTTATATAAAATACAAAGGTTATTGCTGACAGCAACTGGTGAAGGGTTTAAGAAACGAGAGAAATTTTAGTTAAAAGGCCCATTTGTCAGGGTAACAATTTTGGTGAATTGTTGTGAAGGATTTTTTCTTTTTTTAGACAGTGTTTCCTCCAATTATTATATACTCTCAGTTCATGGGTCTGAATTTAGTTCTTACTTTAGCAGGCATCATGACTGAAAAGTGGATGTGAGAAGTCTTAAAAGGATTAATGCTCCATATACAACCAGTAAAATTGATTTGTGAATTAGGGGTCCCCTTCACAGAAGTAATAAAGTTTTCTTTCTGCAAGCAGTGAAATTTCTTTCTTGTAGCTGTCAGCGTAGTGGTTCTGCATCAGTGTAAGATATCGACAGTGTGCTCAGGGCAATAGCAGAAAAGGGCAGAGATTAAATAAGGGAAAGGGAGCAATCTCAATCGAGGAGAGCTGTTCCAAACCAATTGCAAATACAATAAAACTATAAGACCCAACTCTGCACTTGGAAAAACGTTCCTAGTAACTTCAGAAAGAGTGCAATGATTTTATAGGATGTCGGTAATGAAAATATGTCTCAGAGGTGCTGAAACCTGTACATCTTGCACACTGGCACTTCAGTACAGCTATGATAATTAGCCAACTCAGACAACTTCCCTTCCTGTATTGATTGCTGAGTGCACTCTTCAGGATCTCAGCTGGTGTAAAACACTGTCTGACTGAGCAAGCTATACAGAAACTATCAAAATCCTGCACTGAAGTGAATGCTAAAACAAAAGCAACCAAACAAAGCCAGCTGAAGAAATGTGGAGTGGAAGATCTCTGGTGAGCAAGATTTACTTCTCAGGAATTAGAATTAAACTGTAATAACAGGAAAAGGGAAGAAAAATCCCTTTTTCCAACAGGAGATTTAAAGATGGAGTGCATGTTACGGGCAGCTTGACTAACAATTAGTGAATAAAGTTAATGCTGTTCTTGAAGAAGAGTATTTGAAAAATTTTCTAAGGATTTTCAAAGGACTCCACTCCTGACAACGGGATTCATACATGAGTGCTCAGGTGAGTGGGACTGTGTATGAACTTATAAGGACCGGCAATGTCTGCAGAGCAGAGGATGTGGCACTCTGCAGCAGTAATTCATTGCTACTTGCTTTTTGCGGTACACAACCGTGCAAACCTTAATGAAGTCAAATAATCACAAAGTGTTTCTTGGTGGCCAGTGCTTCAGAGGTCTCTGCAGCCCAGCTGAAGAGAATAGTTAGTGTTGGGGCAGCATGAGCAACAACCTGAACTGCAGACTGAACTGATAGATAGGCTATGTACAGCTGGTAATATCCCAAAGGCTATTCCATACATAGTGGGTATAAAAATTTAATCAGACTCAAGATATTTTTATATTTTCCAGAAGTTGTCTATATTGCAAAGCAATAACAGGTACATACTTAAGAAAAATACATTGGCAAAAGGAAACAAGAGAAAGGAGAAAAGAAATCTTTTGAGCTGATTTTGCTTTGTTCCTAAATAGTTAATTCCAGAACTGATCATTCAGTGTATATAGATGCAGAGAGACAAAAAACTCACCAAAATTAATGCTATTAGACTGCAGAAAAGTAAGAATACCTGAGCTTTTAAAAGTATATGAGAGAAGCAAGCTGTTGCATTGCTTCTAATGTCAAAGGCCAGAGCATATAGGGCACAAGAGCAAAGAGATTTTAGCAAGGTTTGTAAAGTTCTGGTGGGGCTGGACCTCATTATCTGCAAAGTAAGACCTGCCCCAAAGTATCGCTTCTTCATGTCACCAATTTCATAGACGATATAAACCTCAAGTGATGGTAGTGACTTTTTTAACATTGCACAGTTTAAGTCATGCAGTGTTCCTCCTCAAAAAACAACAAGTATTTGATTGCACTCTGTACCTTAGTGTACTAGAACTAATCTACTAAAATATTGATGTAGCAAAGAAAAATGGGAATAAAAAAAATAAAGTATGTGCAGTGTGTTGGAATTAATGTGCCTAGTGGAACATTAACTTTCGTATTTCTAAGACTTTTTAACCTTGCCACCTTAATGGGGTTCTGATGCAGCATTTTACGTTCAGTATTTTTCTTTTTTTAAAGTTAAAAGTCAAAGTGAAAGAAGGATTTGAAGTGGGGGGGGCAGGGATAAGTGGAAGAAAATAAAAGAGAACCGGGAACAATAGAGCTGAGTCCTTTGCTTGGAGAGGAAAGGTCATAAACACCTTGAACTAGTAATTTCATACATAGGATGAAATTCAGAGCACACAAGCATAGAAAGCAGTGCAATAATTAAGGAAAAAAAAAAAAAAGACTTGATGAGATTTAAGTGATACATATGCAGACCTAACCCTTAAATGAATTTCACCCTCATGTGACTGCTCTTCTAAATGAATGTGCATGAAGCATTAATACATTTGCATGAAAAATCCCACGTCTGTATTTTGCTTTCATTTTTAGCTATGTATTTCTGCTGCACATGTGCTGAACCCTGTGCTCAATAGTGAGCAGTCTCCATTAATACATGCTTTTCAAAAATATAGAAGGCATTTCTGCTGTTAAAGGCTCCTCCATATCTGAACTGTATGAATGACTTTGAAAACGCTGAAATGGAGTAACTAACTCTATTCTGCACCATCTACAAATTACAGATGAACCTTTTTACGCTCTGGCTCAAAAAGAAATAATAAAAACTTAGTTATGGCCGCAGACCAGCTGGAGAAAATTATATTCCAAACTGCAAGTTTTATAAAAATTGAGAGTGTGAGAAAAAGAAAAAAGGGTGGTTCGTAAGGGACAGTTTTACAAGTGTAGCTGTGTTGGGCATATGAATCATCAGCTGTGTAAGGCTAGAGAGGACAGCTAAACCATCATGGAATCTGAAGGCACCTCATCCATCTTCCAGGTGTTCATGTATCCTCCCCCCGACTCTGCCCCAAGTCCTGCACAGCTGCATTTTCCTGAAGGCACAAGGGCTCTGTAGGATTATACAGGTCTTTCTGCACAAAGCTGACTGCAAGAGGTGGTCTGCTGGCAGCTCTTCAAGAGCTGAGATGATGAACTTTAAACTTAACAAAGAAAAAAAAACCCAAAGCTTGCTTGATTCACGAAAATAAACTTGTATCAGTTGTTTGAAAATTGTGTCTTTTAAAATACATTTTTTGAATTAAATAGGAGAGCTCAGGCTTTAAGGTATTCCTTCATTTTCTGGCTGAACAAACTCTTTGCAGAATTAAATTGAATTGTGCAGAAATATTCATGGCCAAGGACATAAAGATATGAATCAATACAGAAAAAAAATAATATCAAGATTCTTCACCATCCCAGATTTCCTTATAAGCCTGAAGCCTATGTGATCCTTCAACATAGACGTTTAATCAGGAATATAATGAATAGTGTGCTCAGGTCATTGGAATGAACAAGGTGTCTTGTCTCTACGTTTAATTAAAAGATTTCTTCATTGAATTGTGTTGTACAAAATTCTCATTTGTTTTATGTTTTTTGTAATTACAAGTGGTCCCTTGTCATGCAGCTCTATGCACGTCTTTCCTAAACCTGTACTTTATTCTGTACGAGGGGGTAAAAAGCACAAGTAAGACATTAATCTCCCTAAAACAACTTTCTCTCTTGCATAGGTTTCCAGCTAAATAGAAATCTGCTAATTTCTGACAAAAACATAGCTGTAGCTATGCCAGTCCAGAGCATGGACTGACTTAGTTTCTCACTACCCCTGTTACCATTACTGCCCTCTTGGCTGCTTTATCTATAATTGTACCATAGAGTCAATTCACTCAAAGATTTCAAATGTAATTAATTGTAAGCATGTGCTTAAATCCCACGGACTACAACAGGAGTTCAGTAAGGGTTTACGAGTGCTGTAAGTAGGGATTAGGTCTATTTGCCATGTTGATTCAGGATGTTTCAAGTGGGAACAAGTCCTGTCTTTGTGCTTCCTGTCTTGTGCCACCAAAATTGTACTTTGCTGCCCAGGAGGAAGAGTTTGTCCTTTGATGGCTGTCACTGAAAATGTGGTGTCCTGAGTGTGCAAAGGTTTGATGTCTGTACAGCCTTGACAGGCAAAATTTTGCTGGGCTGTCTAGCTAGTGATGTCTCGACAGCAAGAATATTTTGCCCTGTAGGAGTCACGAGGGTTTCTGAGTGATTATAGAGTGGACAGACACCATGAATGCTTTTGGGTTGCCCAGTACTGTGAACTAGATGTGTAACACTTACTGGGCAAAAGTGGGTGCTGTCTTATTATCTTGATTATCTGTCACCTGGCCCTGCTCTATTTGACACATGCCTTTACTGTGTCAAACCGATATAAAAAGGAGCTGTGGAGGTGTTTATTGTTTTCATCAGGGCTAAGAACACAAGGACTGGCATCCCGACTATAAAGGTCAAGCAGAGTGATTGTCACTGAATGATGTCTCTGAATACATACTCCCACCTTCCAGCAAACAAAAGATGAGGGACTTCCCACACAAGCAGCTGCATCTGAATTGTCACATTTAACAACCCACAACAGAACTGTCTTCTGTGAATTTCTAGGATCCTTTTTAGATGTCTGTAGCATCCTGTGTCAAGGCCTTCCATAGAGTAATCCAGTTGTCTTCCTATTTTATCTGTGCTTACTCTAGAAACACTCTGTAGGGCTATTACTTCCATACTCTTTAAGTCAAAATTACAGGGTATATGCAGACACAAAAGTACAATTCTTTAGAGCAATTCTTTAGCATGAATCAGAGATGATGCTCTGAGGGCTTCATAAGGAGAAGACAATTCTGTGAAATAAGAATAATCTTTGTGAGTTAAATTTTGTCAGTTGCGTCTATCTTTCTTGGAAGTGGCTTAGTGGTACTCACTTGCAGAGAGAGATATTATCAATGTTTATGTCAAAGCAGAAAACAGGTTCAAGTATTGCCCATACCTTTTCTGCAGAGTTCTAAGTGCTCTGTGAGGTTTGTCTGCCCTTAATTCCTGTTACAGGTGAAGCAAATGAGCTCCCTGTGGAAAGCACATTGTTCCTTGGTGTTTAATGTAGAAGGCTATGAATACCTGAACAGACTGAAATGCGATCTTACAATTCTAAATCCAATGCCTTTTTTTTTTTCCTCTGTGGTTCCCTTCGTTTGCTCTTTAGATCAAATCTGGTCCATAGAATTCAGCTGCTGCAGAAAACTTTCCATGATCATTTCATTCTCTGGTATGCTACGGTTTTGTTTCATCTTCCACTATACCAAACATCCTGTACACAACTCATTAAGGCAAACCCAAAAATCCCTCTTGTTTTCTCAGTGTTACTAGCTTTTCAGCTGTCACCCCACCTTTTACTGAAATTCTGCCAAGTCCTCCCAGCTAAGCAGAGTGAACATATATCAGTAAGGATCTCCAAGAAACACAAGCTATTTCAATATTTGGCATACCTTTCTCTGAATCAACTCTGAACAAAGCAGTAGCTGAATAATACCAGAGTGTTAGAGGATTTGCGTTTGGCAGAGGTACATCATATCTCTTCCCACTTGTGGTCATGCTGCCTTAGTTTCTCCCCTCTATTTTTGACTCTTACACTTGGCTGCTTACTGATAAAATGATACTTGACTATAAACTGAAGATCTGACTGCGGTAGTTATATGACCATCACTGCATCTCTTCTTCTGCACCCTCAGTTACTGACTCTTGATCTGTATTTATCCCATGTGACACTGAAGGTCAGTTATGCCCATTTTCATACATGAGGAATGAGTAATTAAAAGACTTGCCCATTAAAAAATCTCATGGCAAAGTGAGTCGCAAATACTCTGCCTTGCTGCCAGGACTTAATTGATAAACTCCCTGGTGTGGGGGCTGGAATTTGTTCAACTGTCTCATCACATTTCCTATTTTTGTTTTCACTTTCAGACTAACAGCTAAAGCCGTTGCTGTTCTCTTACCAATCCTGGGAAGCTCATGGATCTTTGGGATTTTGGCTGTCAATGCCCATGCATTAGTATTTCAGTATATATTTGCTGTTTTCAATTCACTCCAGGTAAGTACCTGGTGGGAAAGTTTATGGTTACTGAACTGCTGCTGAGATCCAATAAATGGCTCATTAAAAATGTTTTCACATGGTTCTGTTTACTAGATTTTTTCTCTGTTCCTTCCTCTGTCTTTTAAGTCTGTGCTGACCATACAGTAGTGGCAATTATTTAGTCTCTGTATGAACAGAACTTTTATCCTACTCCTTAGTGTTTCCAGTAGCAATAATTAAATAAATGAGACAGTGAGCTTGAGAAATGAAATTCATCCTTCCAGCACCATGTACCACAGGCAAGATTCTTCAGTAGACATACCAGAACAATTTTTCAGTGTCAGTTTGAGGCTTCACTACTGAGACTAAATGAAAGCGTACAGAAATTTGTGGGGACCGTGCAGCGTAAGGAGAAATGTCAAGCTATTCTGCATGCTGCACATGGCTCTTGTGTGCAGGCAGCTAGACCCTAGTATTGTTAAAACAGCAATCCAGAAAAACAGTTCTGCCCAAGAGGAATGTAAACATCTGCTTAGCTTTAAGCAGACATTTCAGTAGAGGCCTAAATCTATAGGCATGTCATAATTCTTTCCCTAATAATGGTTACAAAAGGGAAGAAAAAATGGACTTCTGTCATTATGTAGCATTATGGTCACAAAAAGAGAGCAGCAGAGTTCTCCCCATAAGCTGGTAAGAAAAGTTTTAATTTTCATCCAAGCTAAAAAAAGTAAGTTTGACTGAATACTACCCAAAATAATTTTTTTTCTTTTTTCTTGGGGGGGAACGGGGGGAGGAAGGGATGGGCCGCTTTCAATTTCCATTGGACAAAAAGCCCAAAGATTGCAAAATTTTCTTCATGCTAATACCTTGCTCTTGTAATGTGATAAACATTGACCTGGTGTTTCCCAAAGAGCACTTCCCTCTGCCTTCCCTCTTTGCAAGCACAGAAAAAAAAGGTTCTACAGGAAAAGGTCCACACAAGCCTCATAGTAATGTAACAACGCTGCAGGTTTCTCCAGTTTAATGTGGGGCACAGCTTGGCCTACTCTTCATTGTTTATAGATCTCCAGCTACTCGATACCTGCTTTAATACAATACTGTGAGAAACACATTATTGTATTTCATTCTTCACCTTTCTCCCTTTTATCTGTTTTCAGGGATTTTTCATGTTCCTGTTTCACTGTCTTCTGAATTCAGAGGTAGGTAACCAAATGGTGTTAGCAAATTTGGTGTTACTAAATTCAAGTAACATGAGTGTAAAACAAGAAAAGACTTTCTCCATTATTGCTGCCTGCTATGCCACTGACTTCTTTTTACTTTCAATTAATATATGACAGTGACTTTGTGACTTGTGGCATTTTGACCCATGCTTACATTTATTGTATTTAACATAGGGAGGTTTAAAAAAATAAAAAAGTGAAGGCAGCTCAAGACTAAGGAAAGAAGAATTCCTGAGGGGTGAAGGGGCTGTGCAGGGCACGGGCTGTGCTGCTAAGGGAGGATGCTTAAATAGTGGGAGCAGGACTCACTCTGGCAGTCCCCATTGGGAGGCCTCTGGCTTCATTGCATCTCCAGTTCCAAAGAGAATAAATTATTCTCAGCAAAACATACTTTTGGCCATTGCTCATGCAATCCTTAATGGGAAACCAAACAGAGTAGAACATATTCCAGGTATTTTTCTTGGCAGGAAGTTCAGGTTTTTATAGCGGACTAAGAGGGATCTTTTTTTGCAGTAAAGCTGTCTTAGAGAAACTAGGGTAAAGACAAGGCAAGGCTTATGGAGACCATCTCTGCTGGGCTTGGAGCTTGCAGCATCCTCTCCTTCCATGGCAGATAGCAGAAAATGCTCAACAACATGTATTACTGATAACAAAAGTTTGTTATGAAGACCATTTATTTCCAGCATGCTGACAGGGGTACTGCTTAATGAATGTCCACAAAGCTTTGATTCTCCCACAGCTCTTTCTTTGGGTGCTACTAAGGAGGTCTGCTCCAGAGCCTGCTGTTTCTTCCTATGCAAAAACAGCACTCCAGCTCTTCTGTGGAGATATTATTATTTATTAATATTTGCCAGCCTAGTCAGTCTTAGAGCATCAATACAATCTTTGCCACACTCAGTTTGGAGAGTAAGGACTGACTATGAAATTCTTGATCTTTATTGAAAAGCCCCTTCCAACCTCTGCCATTCTGTGATTCTGAGATTCTATAATGGGAACTGTCATTTTTGGAGAGCATTGTATGCTGTGCATATCAAAAATACTTCTTCGGCTAAACCACGAGAATTCTTCTTGAGAATTTTGTTCTGACTATAGATGTAAAACTGTAAAGCGAAATCTGCAGATATTGCCAAGTGGCTGGTTAAAAAAAGAGAGAGCTTTATTCCCAGTGTGTCTGGACAAGGAATGCACCTGCACTGTAGAGAAGCACAGGAGAATGGGTTTGACAGGACCTGAGCAGCCTCTCCCATAGCCTATGTTCAGTGTGCAGTGTTGCCCCTAACAGCTCAGTCATCAAAGCCCCTTGTCCTCCCTCAGCAATTTGACTCTGTGCCTCACTATGGCCACTCCTAAATTGTAGTTTTCATCTTTCTTTCTGCAGTTTGAGCTTCTTATTTCCTGCCACTATACGTGTAAAGGCTAGATGGTTCCCTTCCACAGGAAAGGGAAGACTAAGATTTCCCTGTCTCCCCCTGGTCTCCTCTTTTGATCAAACAACCCGAGCTTCTTGTAACAAGCTTGACCTGTGATCATCCTCACTGCCCTCTTCAGGGCTGTCTCCAGCTGTTCTCTGGTTTTCCTAGGATGCAGGACTGTAGCTGAGACCGTCAGTGTAGAACAGGGAGGAAAGAGTACTTTGTGTGTTTTGTAGCCTATGCTCCTGCTGACAAGATGTGCTTTATCACAATGTTATAACACTGGTCAAACACTTCCAGCTGGTAATCCTTGATTATTTTCACCTTGGTACAGAATTTTCCTACATCTTCCCCCTACCTCTGTAGGGAATTTCATCCAGCATCTTTAAATCATTTCAGTTTTCAAAAGCCTGGCAGCTGTCTCACATCCTTGTGACATCTGGGTACCACCAGGGCATTGTGAGCTCCACGGAAAACCTGCCTAAACAAGGGGGGCTTGTGGTCCAGCCTGGGGCTGTATATTTACTTAGAAAAGGTGAAAGTGTCCTAGCAAGCTGCTGAAAATCAGTATAATAGCACCTTATAAAATCTTTCAAACCAAGACTGCAAATACTAGAGATGTATGCTTGTATGCCCTGCAGTTTCGGGTTTTCTGCTTTTCTTATTCTTTATTTTTAACAAGATGAATGGTAATACAGTCATACCTTGGACATCTCGAAGGATGCAATAAACCAGAAAACATGAAGATGTTGCCAATGAAATGAGACATAAGTGAGGTTATACAATGCTTTGTATTTAAAGTATGGATACTTGAAAAGTGAAGTTAAATTTTAAAATAGGACCATAAATACAAAGAAAAAAATAGGGATGCATTGTTTGTGGGTTTTTTAGTACAGTGACGTTAATGTGGAGAAAGGATAATGGGGAAATGATTGTAGGCTGCACCTGTAAAAACAAACACTTTTTCAAAAGAAATCTTATACTTGGCCTTTTTTTCCCCCAAAGGTTAGAGCTGCTTTTAAGCACAAAACCAAGGTCTGGTCCCTTACCAGTAGTTCGACTCGCAACATCAATGTGAAACCCTTCAACTCAGATATTGTGAGTATTCCTCCTTTTTTTTTTTTTCTTTTCTTTCTATTGTACTTGAAAGTGTTCCACATTAAATTCTTTGGGAAAGAACAGGACACAAGAAGGCATGTGGGTGTTTTTAGTACCTAACATAATACACGATGTAGACAGGTGGAATCAGCAAGTATTAAGCTGCAGCTCTAATATCTGTTTTGAAAGCTAAGGACAAGATTCTGCTTTCCGGGGAACTATCAAATAATAGTAAACAAAGGTTAATGAACTCTGGAGTATGGTTCTATGGGACTGGTACCACCAATCGTAATGGACTTCATATTTTCATTCAAGCAGCATTTTGGCAATGTGTTTGCCTGATGAAGATGGCTTTTTGATAGGGCACTTTTGTATCTAAGCCTGAGGAATAAACTCTTAACACCTGAATATGCTTTTCTAGCTCTCCTTAAATTTTCTTGAGGAAAAGACATTTGTTTTTATAAAGAGCCAGACCTCTGAAGCAATAGGTATAATTAAGTGATCGCTGCCAATCACCTTAGACCCTGGCAATAACTGTTTAAAAATCCTTTATGGCATATGCTCTCAAGACTCCGTGACAGCGCTGTAACGCAAATGGATTCTTTCAAGCTTTTATTTCATCCAGACAAGAGTGGTTTAGCAAAATAAATAAATCTATTTTCAATATTATTTTGCTTTCCAGATGACTGGTAACAGGCCAGGCACAACCCCCACAAAGCTGAACACCTGGGATAAAAGCACCAATTCAGCCAACCGCATTGATTTATCAGCAGTCTGACAGTAATACCAAGCTTCTCAGTGAAAATCAAGCCATACATTTCAGGACATCTGACACAGTACCCACCAGTTTTTTCTCACTGTTTATAGCAGTAGAAAACTGCTTTTTTAATCACTGCCTAATAAATTGGAAATTGCCATGTTGTTATGTTGAGTAAATAGCCCTCATCTACTTGCCTTTGAGACTGTAACACACTCTAGCACTTGGCTATTAGCGATATCTGTAAAAATAACCAGCACGAATATACACTGGATGGTTTTGTCAGCAACGATGAAAACACTAGGTATGCAAAAAGGGCTTATTGCTGTTGGAATCATTCCAGCTCCCAGAACCGAGGAAAGGCAACATACCTCTGGAAGGATGGACTCTAAAATGAAATGCTTCCCATTGTGATGTTATAACAGGGCTATTCTGGTCTTGCTGTGCGCTCTCTGTTTACATTTATTACCTTACAGAATCCGATTATTGAAGTGGAGCTTATTCAAAATACATAGTGTGGTGATTAATTTAAATGCTACAAGGAAGCCAGGACTTGAGGAAGAAACACGTTCCAGCTACTCCACGCCCAGCATGGGCGCAGAGTTAGCAAAAGCTAATATGCACACGTCTCTATGCATGTTAACGGCGTATGTAACATACTTCTATCCATGGCCTATTAGTATTTTAGCTATTCTTGTTTACATTGTACCTATAAAGACAGAAATGGCTAAGGTTGTCCTATGGCAGTCCACAGCACTTCCATCACTGGTTTGTGTCTGCTGACATACTGCAATACAAAGTATTTGTATTGCTTTACCTGAAGCTTTTGGATTCAATCAACAACTGTCCATCAAGTGCATCTCACAAATGCGCTGTAGCTTCTAGTAATCAAAACCTGGCACTGACTTATCTTTCTCTTTTTACCGGTCAAATCAAGATACTGAATTCCAGCCACAAAAATGTCACACGATGACATACTGTGAAGACGGCCAAACTACAAATAGGTCCATGTATTGTTACCTACAGACATCTTTTAAATAGGCCTCTGCAGAGTCTTTTGTGGTTTTAAATTCTTCTCAGCACTTAATAGCTTCTGCTTTAGTACTGCTATGAAGTATCTTTATGGAGAAAACGAACCAAAATGAAAAAACACTGTAATTTTTCTTTTGACAAGTGTTTTGTAGGTTCTCAGAAGGGATGTTTGGAGCTCAAGGGTGTGCAATCTGGGCTGTGCCAACGATGCACCTTTCTACCCTGGGGGTAAAGCCAACTGTAAGCCCTGGGAGTGAGCAGAGCCCCTAAATCTGTGTCTTGCTCTAGGATTTACTCAGCAGACAGGGTCTTCAGAGCAGTTTCCAAAGACGAGGACCCCTTTGCAGAGTAGCTTTGCAGCCATGTCTCCTTATTTCCAGCTCTTCCTTGTTTGTGGTAGCTGTCTCCTTAACAGATTGGGTATACTAGTTTGCAGGAATCACCAAGGTCATCAGCTTTCCTAGTACACTGGGCTACAAAATACTACAAAGGGGGAAAATAGACAAAGCTTCAACCCCATTTTTTGCTAAGAGGTCTTGTGTTTTGTTTTATTCTTAACTCAACGTTTGTATCTTCAGCAGCTCCGATCATTTCTGGTCCCAGTGAATCTAGCAAGATATCTGCTACTGTTCTCCAAGATAAAAGGTATTTGTGCCCTAATGTGCAGGGTGGAAATTGTTTATTGGATAGTAAATTTGTAACAAAGAAAATAAAAGTAAATTGATCTTCAGGGAATAGGAATCATTCATCAATTAGAGCTCAATTTAGTGACATGTTTCATCCAAAAGACATAGAGTTGAAATTTTAGAAAACATCAATGCATTTCATTTTTGATTGATCCAAAACAATGTCTCCATGTTTCCTTCCTGCAGTAATTAAAAATCATCTGTTTCAGTTTGGACCAGTCTTTTCTGCCTTCTCCCCTTCCTGGCCAAGATGTGTTGGTATGGTCACCAGACTGAAACGTCACAGTCTACCCAAGTTTGTCTGTAGCTATGAATTAAAGCATTCTACAGAAATTATCTTAGTTTCACCATATATATGCCGGATTTATGCAGCTGGAACAGAGCAGAATGTGACACACTGCGTATCACACATACACATACATGAAATATTTTGGCTTCTAACTAAGTACCTCCAGTTGTTGACAGCTAACTCTAAAAGGTGGGTCAGTAAAAGCTAAATATCTAAATAGCTATATCTGTGTTTTGGCTTTTATGTCTGCTTTTTTCTTAACCTTTTCTACATTGGACTGTCTTACAGCTGTGCAAATATACAGACTTCTCTTGGCCTGAGAATGATTATATTTTTTCCCCAAAAGACAGAGTAGAAGGAGCTCTTGGAATGTATGGAGGAGATTGTAATAGAACAGTACTGTGATAACAGAGTTCAGTGTTTGTATTGTGTGCAGACAACGTATTTAAGCATATTTTTATACTGGAGCCTGTGTTTTTTTGTTGTGGGTTTTGTTTTTTATTTTTTTCTTTACACTGTGACCATGGATATAGATTGAAACCCTCCTTGATCGTTTATCTTCTAATCGTATTATAGCACAAACAGTTCTGTGAATGAACCAGAGGACATATAAAAGCTTGCTTTTTTTTTTTTAATCTTAATTTTTAAGATTTTTTCCCTTCTACACTATTTTCATTGCCTGCATTTCCTCCTGTGCTGATGTATATTGGTGACCTGTGCCACTACCCAAGGTCCAACACGTGACATACAAATGACAGAATGAAATGCCAATAAATATAAAGGGCTAAATCTGTCTTTCATCCAGGGATACCTTATTTTAAAATTGTTCAACAAAAATAAGAGCAGCATGAAAATGGTTTTGGTTTTATACTTTAGAATGTGACACAGATGTATTATATATTGAGGGAGCATTTATTATCATGTATCTGCTGAGATCCACTGTGGATAACCTGCATCCCATGCTTTAACTTTTTGAACATTACTTGTGATGAAGCAGTTTATCTTGTTGTTTTTGTCACATGAGGCTAGGAGCTAGAACACTGTATTTATAATACTAGGTTGGGGATGGGGTTTCTTCTGTTTGTGATAAACTAATGAAAAGCCCACAAAGTATAAATGTGTTCCATTGCCATCTAAGTCCATTATTTTTGTTTCATTTAATGTATTTTTGTTGTTACTGAATGCAGCAAATGTACTGAATAAGAAATGTTCAAATGAATCTTTAAACAATCTCTTCCTGTCCTCACTCTTTTGAAGCCTTAAAATCTTGCAGTTTATTTATGGGCTTGTATATAGCAGCTATTGCAATTTTTTTTTTTCAGGACAGCATCATTTTGTCAATGGTATGAAATCTTAATTGAATGAGATGTGAGTTTTAAAATAGGTAATGTAGCAAGAATGACTTTGCCTGTAAGTAGTAAAATAATTTAGTTTTGTTGTTTTTTTTTTCCTCTCAAATAAACAAGAAATCTTAATTTCCTAGAAGAACTTTGTATTTGTGCAATTTTTCTTTTGACATGGGTTATAAACAACAGCATAATGATTATGGCTCCCTATGAGTACTACTGTTGTGATTAAACAAGCAGAGCTTTTCTCATATGAGAAGTACTACTGTATGCATCAGGTGCGTCTAGGTAATGTGCAGACAAAATTTTTGTATTAAAGAATATACTAAGGAAAGTAATTCCCTGCCCTTTAAGAAAGGAGCATATTTTATGAAGCAGCTGCTGCAGATTATTTCTTCTAACCCAATTATTCCAGCAACCTGATCAAGGTCAGTTCCTAGGTAAAGAAAATACCATTTATGACAGATTCTGTCTCAGAGGGGAAGCTTCTCATTCTACCAGATCTCTGCATATAGCAGCGTGTGTATGAATGTATATATATTTATTTATATACATACACACGTATTTTACATGTATAACTACATATATATTTACTATATATATACTTACTATATATATACACACACATATACACGTTTCAGAAGTCTCTTCCTGTCACCATGGCAGCAGCTTCTTCTTCTGTGGCTGGGGACAGATAATTTGCTGGCGAGAAGAGGGGTACACAAACAACAATGAACTTTCCCTGGCAGTCTGCATTCTCCTGCAGCCAAGTAACTCTAGCAACTATCACTTGCCACCAGTTATCCATGGTTTGGATGCCTGGGAGCGCAGGCATGGCCAGAAAAGATGGTGTTTCAGAACTGCCAGGGGTTTTCTCACTGCTGTGCTGTTACCCTGCTCTATGACCTTTAGCAGATAACTTTTCCTGACTATGTGTTTAACCCATCAGTGAAATGAAGATAATGGTACTACCCTCTTTGTAAGCAGGTTGAAACGCCTCGTTGGCTAACAGATCATTTGTTATTAAATACTAATGCTACATAGTTATTTTTGTTCTTTCAGCTGTCTGGCTCCAATGCTGAGGACAAAAGCATTGCACGGTGTGGCCTCTAAACTGTCACCTTGTCCCTCCAACTGTTATGTTACATATTTATGCTCTGCTGTGTCCTGTTACAATGGAAAGCAGCTGTTAATTGCTGCAGCATTAGGACAGAGGTTCCTCCACTTTTTTTCTAGCAGCTGCAGAGATGTCTTCGATGATGCCCAGAGCTGCATCAAATAGGTGAGATTCCTCTTTACCTTCAGGACAGCCAACTTGTAGCCTTACCAGGAGAAAGACATCTTCCAGGACTCTTTATTACAGCCAACACAGAAAACCAGCACAAGGTTCAGGCCAGACTTAAGCTTTGGCTCCAGGACTAGTTTCACTCTATAGCAGGGCAATGGGTCATAATTAAGTGTATCACAAACACTGATTTATTAAAAATGAATGAGTATTGTATAAAAACTTTATTGCTATTACACTTTTATCTGAAAATGTAAATCCAGAAATGTTACATCTCAAAGAACAAACAGCTCCAAAAGGGGTGCAAGCCTGCAGATGACATGTTTTCAAGGTTAAAGCTAGTTCTAGTATGATTAATAGTCTGCCAGCTGCCTCCTCTATGTTGCATAGCTGTGTAGATGTGGTGGGGTGATGATGGGAAGTTAAATAGAAGGCAATTATGTGATGAAGAATAACTAGAGCAATTATACCCTAAAAAATTAAAGATTGGAATTTAGATGAGAAAAGTGTTCCATCGTCTTTCAATATGTATTACAAAGAAACCTTCCTCCCTTTGTATCCCTCCAGATCGTGTAGCAAGAATAAAAGAATGCTTTCTTGATATTCTGTGAAATGTAGAGCATATTTTTAACATTTATCATTCATGACAGAATAATAAATTAGATAATTTCAGCACTGGTTTACATCATATTTGCCTTTAAAAATATTTTCATTATATCGATGTTATGCTTGGATGACTCAATGTAGTATGTCATGCATAGTTATTGCTATAATTGCCCTTGTTCACACAATTTTCTTTCTCAATAATCCCATATGTTCTTGAAATTTGGAGGCCATATTTCATCTTGTCAAGGATGATTACAATACTACATGTACCACTGACATCAGCATCTTCACCAGGTGCTGACATATGTCAGAAATACTGAGTCACAAGGCACTTCTAAGCACTGTTTGGTGCATCTTTACCGAACAGCTTCTTTGACCAGTTGCTGATTTGCTAAAGGGAATTCCCAATAGAGCAGTTTCAGGCTAATTTACCTATACCAAAGGCAACTGAAATTTTCTCTCCCCCTGTTATTTTCTGGGATTACTGTACAAAGGCAGTCTTGACTGGGCAATGAATGTGTTCTTTCAAGCATTTGCCAAGCTAGGCATTTGCTTGTAACTACTTATGAACACGGAATAGTACATTAAACAGTTCAAGACAAAAAAAAAAAAAAAGAATGAAGCACAATAAGCAACTCTGTCACTGCAAAAGCCTTAAGTTCTAGTTTGAGCTCATAATACTCTGGAGGAAAATGCACAACAAAATAACACCAGATTTTTACCCTCCGAAAATGTCTCAAGTTAAGCAGCAAAGATCGAATGTGCCGTGGAAGATCTGGGCCTTATGTAGTAGGATTTTGACAAGTTAACATTCAAACTGTGTTGACTATAGCATGTTTTTTCTGGCATTTTTGTTTCAGATTCTGCACAGGTCAACTAAATGTGAACACGTCTTCTCACTTAGCTAGTCATGTATCACTAATTTGTCATATTTTACAATCTCCAAAAGAAAAAAAAAAAGGAGGGAGTGAATATATGGCCATATATTCATAGAAGAAAAGGCAAAGCTCAGTCCTCATGCTGACCCATGGGTATTTCATACTCTCTGCTGATGAGTGCATGGGAGGCTTTAGGATCTGAGGCTTAGCATCTGTGAATATTTGCACAGACAACAGATTTGTCCAGCAGCAGCAAAGAGCATAATTATAAGACAAATATATGGACTTAGGTGTGGACTGTGGACTATGGTTCACAACTGGCGAGTTGAATATTGTGCATTTAGATTGTATACTATGCATTAGAATCTGAGATGTATAGTCAATAGAATACACTGCAAGTTTATGCATCAACCCCAGGATGTAGGAATCTTTTTTTTAGTCTTACGTTTTTATATGCCTAAAAGGCTGCTCAATATTGCCTGTTAACAACAGCAAATCAACATAAAGCATGCAAAAGGTGTCCCAGAATCAGTTCTTAAAAGCCAGACTATCCATTATTTGGTGATGTTATAAATAATTTCTTACACCTTCAAACTAAGAGGATATCAAAACTAGCGGCTGATTATCACCTGGCAAAAGATTAATGTTGGGAACTCTCTAAGCAGCTTGCGTAAGTGGCTACTGCTCTTCTGTTGTTAGGAACAGTGTCCAATCACAGCCAGAAAAGTAAAAGTGAATTAAAGATGTCAAAACTTCAGTGTAGGGCAACTGGAACACAGAGAAGTATCACCATGCAGAAGATGTCCGTTGTGGGGAAGAAAATAGTTTGGTAACACCAGCAACTAAATCATGCTGAATGACTAAATCATGCTAGTGTGAAAGAGCCATATATGAAGCTCTCACATCCAGAATGAGTTGATTGGTGCTCTGGAAATACTGACAGCCAAATCTCCTTGAAATATTCATCTTTTCATTTATGGTGGTTATACACAGTCACATGAACCTCTACTGAATAGAATAAAGTTTTGAATAGATACACCCGTTAGCTTCAGTGGGTCTTTGCAGCGAAGTCTTCTGTAGAAAGCATTTTGCTGCTCTAACCTGACCAGCTGGGGAGACTCTGATGCAGCTCCCACCAACACCTTCCCACTTCCACTTTCATCAGCCTCCTCCCTGACACGTTGACTTTCCACACATCAGCAGCAGAGCCAGCATATAGACCTTGTATTACATGTCTTGTACCTCCTCTTGGCCACAGTGTAGTTGCTGCTTCTTTCCAAAATACTGTCAAGGAACTTCCTCTCTCTCAAACTTATTAAAGGAAATGAATAATCACAAAAAAGTCATGCCAATGCATTTGTCACAGACAAAAAGCCACACCAGTGAAGCAGAGCAGTGTTTTCTTTTTTTCAAGTCAGGGAGCAGGAATCACCCGGAGTGTCACAAATCTGGATTTCTGCAGTCTGTTCTGCAATGTAGCTGGAAAAAATGTGTGAAAGCCACTCTCTGCTTGTCTGAAGGGTCTCCAGTGTACAAGGCATTTCTGTCAAAATCTGTTATTATTTACACTTACTGAATTGCCTGCCTCAGACAGTCAATAAAGGATACATTTATGCCGCACAGTAAAATAACTCATGTTTTGCTCTGCCATCTCAAGAGCAGGGCTTATTTGGATCAGAGTAGCCACTTAGGACGATTTCAGTGGACAGTAAAGTGGACATTTGCATCATGACTTCAAGAAAGTAACTTCTATAAGTAATTTATCTTCGAATCCATGGCAGCTGAAATCAAAGGAACTTCTGAAATCACACTTACTTTCTAGTCTACCAACAGAGTAGACCCATGAAAGGAGCAGGCACTGCAAACGCTGAAGAGCTTGAAGTCCGCACTCGTTGCCTTGTGCAATTAAAGCTCTTCTCTGAGCTCAGACTTGCAAGACAGCAACACACAGGTATCTAACAGAAGTCCCCACAGAAGCTGGCACACCGAGATGCCCTTGCATCTGGAAGAAAGCGTGAGGCAAGGAAAACATCCTATTTTCTGCAAGCACAGCAGTCCTGCCCTCAGGCTGAAGCAAGTCCCTCCCCACCTGGAAGGGGGTCCCCAGCCCTGGCATGGCAGAGGCTCTCCTGCAGCCAGGCGTGGGTGGAACATCACTCGCTCATAGCACCCTGCACCCTGCTCTGCTGCCCTTGTCCTTCAGCCACCAAAATCCTCCTGCAGAGCTCGTGTGTGTGTGCAGAGCAAACTTTGTGAAATAATAGCCTATCTTTCCCTATAACTGTTAAATTAGCCATAACTTGTAATGACAAACAACAAAACATTTTGTAGAGCAACTTTTAATAACATCTTCCCTGTTAAGGAAATGTTTAGTCCTATGAACATCTAACTGCTCTTTCTGCAAGAAAAATACAGTCCCTCCTAGATGTGCATCAGTACAATAATTTAACATGGAGAGAAATATCAGATAATTTTCTTCCTACATATCAAAGCTCTTCATTTAATAGAGCTATTTTTCAGATAACAGCCTTGGTAATGGCAGTACAAGAAATGCTCATTGGGAAGCTCAAAACAGCTAAACTCTAGTTTCCTTCTGTGTACTATAATTTGTGAAACATTTTACTCTCCAAGATGAGAAAGTAAGAAAGAGATGCAGTTTAAGGAGAAAAAACCCGACAACAACAATAAAAAACCCACCAGAAATCTGCCACACAAAATGAATAACACAAAGGTAGGCTGCAGCCTTGTTCTTTGTTTGAGCCAAGGGCCATAGTGATATACAAGGTACACACTGCATGTAGGAGCTGGCCCCAAAATATGTGATTTCAGTCAAGAAACATCCGTGCAAAAATGGTGGGACACATAGGATCTTCTGATGGGTCAGCGTGTACATTAACCTCCATTTCCAGAGGAATGGAGCTATCTGCCTGGGAGGAGCAGGGCTGATGGGGACCATCAAAAGGAGCAGTATTTACTCATCTGCTAAATAAGAAATTCCCATAAACCACAGTGAGTTAGTCACATGCTGTCATGGCCAAAAATCACTGTTATTCCTTCAAGTTACACCTGCCAGGAAACAATAAAGGTCTTATACATGATGACAGCGATACTAAAGCATAATAACACATCCTCTGTATAGGCAGGACCTCTCTGCTTCAGTCTGAATAAGAAGCAACCACTCTATCATCCATGCTCGAACTGTTTCTAAGCTATTTTATTCCTACTATTGATAGAGTTTCAGTCAAATAGAGAGCTCTTGCCCACTGCTGACTTGGAGTGAGTTGAAAAGTATAAAAAAATTGTAAACACTGTCTCATTGTGCCATAAAGTTGCAATCCATGTTAAACCACCCTTGTTCAAGCAGCCTTCAGGAGTCAGTGCTGTTAAAAGACCTAGTAGCTTGATATTCATTTGGGAACTAGAAATCTCTGTAGAAAGAAAAGCTGAAGGTTGCCTCAATGTTCCTCATAGTTACATTAACTGATGTGCTTAGGTCTGTGTATAATTTCTCTGCAGAGCAGGAGGGCTGGACCCTCGTTTTAATTGCACAAATGGACAGCATCCTGGTTTGGGGCAACTGAAAACCTAAATTTATAATCTGACCCTTGGTTGCAAACATTTTCTTAATCCTTACTGCATTTTCAATTTTAATTGCATTCTTAGTTCATGACATTTAAAAATAAACATATTATAAACTTCTGAATTCTGGCTGTCTCATCTCTTTGGCAATTAACATTCTTTTTAAAGTGCATCACTACCACTAGGCACCTCCCACAGTGCTTTATGAACAAGTATTTTTTAGCCACTTGGTGTAGTCGCTCTCTAAACTCTTTTGTTTCACTTACCTGGCATTATCTATTCAAGTGAAGCCAGAGCAGCTGTCATAAACTGCAAGCATTTATCTCCTACATGGTCTACAGCTACTGCTGCTTTTGCAGTATTAATTTTAGGTCTGGCATAGGGAAGGGGTTATGCTACCTCCACTTCTACCTTCGGCTTTTTCTTCCTACAGATGGTGGGTTTTATAAAATGAAATTAATTACAAGTCCAACTATTTGTCTAGGCTGTGTGAGGCAGCTGGTCTCTGTTTATTGTAATCAAACAGGTCTTGTTCCCTTCTTCATTCTTTCAAGCTGGTTTCTTCCTTTCCCATAAATACCTCTTCAGTTTGTTGAACTCCTCGGGCATTTCTTGCTTGATCTTGCCAGCACCTACATCAGATACTGTAAATATCCATTTCTTCAATGCCTACATTTCACTTTTTCCCTTCAACATTTGTGTCTGGCATTGCTCTGCCTGGCTGGGGAGACTGAGGTTGTATGATAAAGAGAAATTTGCAGCTATCTATAATGCCCAGGTGGTAAGTGGCTTATTTGTAAACACTCATTTACAGAAATCCATACTTGGCCAAGAGCTTTCTGAAAACATCCTCTGCATGAGCCCAGGCAGCTCTGTGAAGTAGATCCTGAAGTGCTGTGAGTTGGCATCAATTAAGTTAGGGCAACTCATGCCACCTGAGGACCTGTCTCTGGCTTACTTCTCCAGCAGCTGATAACTAACTCTGCAGCCCTGCTGGGGGCTTTGATTTGATTTGAGGGCCATACCTCTCCTCTCTGCTTTTCGGATGGTTCTAGCCCTCCTGTTTCCTTCTGGGCTGGCTTGGTGTCTTCACAGGCAGCTGCTGGCTGAACACCACATCTTGGTGCTTTACTTGCTTTCATGTTTTGAATTTGGCATGTGATGGATGCTGGGGCTCTTAAGATACCCGTTTCTATGGAGGGTACTTTTCCCATACAGATAGATTAAGGGCACAAACTTAGAAGTAGCTGGTTTGAGTTTATTAAAACTGCCTCTCTCAGAATAATTCATATTGCAAAATGTATGCTTTTCCCCAGAAGTTTCTGACGCCCTTTGTAAGCAGGAGCACAGAAAGCCACCACTGGGCCCAGTTCTCTGCTACCCTCAGCACAATGCAATGGGCACAGGCAAGGGAAGATGAATACATTCCCGTAACAAAGGTTATTTCCCCCTTTATGGTTGAAAAACTAGCAGCGTACTGTGGGAATATTGCGGCATCCAGGTCCTGTTTTACATCCTTGACTTGAGGCAGGCTCTGCTCGGATGCTTCTTGCCATTGCTCTCCAACTTAATTTCTCTCTCTGCTATCTCATAGTCTGCAAAGGTGCAGCAAAAAAAGAGGATTTGTCTGAAGCAAAAAATCATTGATCCTGAGACTCGTGACATCTGGTTTTACCCTGCCTCAGATATGCACAGCTGTAATTTGCTGCATTTTCATCCCAGTCACAGAACCTGCTCAGACACCAGCAAGCACGCAGGGGCTGATCCCCAAGCCTGGATTGTTCTAATGGCAGGTCAGCAGTCTCCATGACAACCCAAACCGGGAGCAGCACTTAAAATTGATCTTCTTACTAATAATTTCATTGGCATTCAAGAGAAATAAAGAGGCCCCTTACTGAAGGCTATGTCAGGGCTCCTCTGACATAAGCTACCAGAAAAGCATCTTTTAATTAGCAACTTGCTGCGGGCCAGCAGTACTCCACCTCCTACCACTGGTTGGACTCAATTGCCTCCAACTGCTGACATAGACTCTGACTTTCCTGGTCTCGCATTAGTCCTCTGTGGACCTCAGTCAATAAGGAATTAAGTTTCACTGTTCTAGGAGCCAAGGTACCATAACAGCAAGCATGACAGAAATGCTTTGATGGATCTACAGGATGATGAATGCACTAAAACCCATTGCATATCAGTCAAAAATTGATTCACTTCTCTTTAGCAGTTGAGGAGATATCAGGAGATTTAATGACAGAAGAGTAAACTGTGCCCTAATCTGTGAAGAGTATTCTCTTGAGCAGTTTTGTGCGCAGTATTTACAGTGCTTACTTGCTATTCGCTCTTACAAACACAAATAACGCTGTTGATGACAGCAGTGTTTAGAGGCTAGCAAGACACAAGGTTGCATAAACACGAAAGAATAGCCGGTCTCCTTGCTGGTAAGTAGGATGGATGTAGAAGGGCAGCACAAAAACTCAGTGAGCAATAAACAATAAAAGCTTTCTTTTGCGATACACCTTCCCCTGAGTTAACTTGCCGGTCCTTGTGCTGGCACCATGATTAGTAAGAGGAGTTTCTGGAAGTGGCTTTATAACCTATTTTAATTAATCATAAATATTTACACAATGGAAGTGTCTAAAGGCCAGAATCAAAACAAGAAACCCATGGTATTGGTACCTGAATGTACTTCTAAACTTTTGGGGTCATTTTCCAAAAATGTATACAGTCTACAGGAATGTTCACATTGCCACAAGAGATGGAAAAGGTGACCAGAATCCAGAGCAACAGCAGCTTTTTCCTTGTCCAGCACGCTAATGATTTTATCTGAAAGATTGATATTTTTAAGGTGGGGGAAGGGAAGAAATAATCATTTGCTAAAACATAGTAAAGGAATGAAATAAACCTACTGCCTAGTAACCTCTTTTCAAAACATCACCAAGACTCCATGTAATGTTTCAGTTTGTGCAATTCTGGGGCAATGAGGAAAACAATCAAAA
This sequence comes from Eurystomus gularis, assembly GCA_013400335.1. Lineage (NCBI taxonomy): Eukaryota > Metazoa > Chordata > Aves > Coraciiformes > Coraciidae > Eurystomus > Eurystomus gularis. The sequence continues at coordinate 516,054 of VZZY01007612.1, forward strand.
TACCCTAGTCTTATGTCTCTTCTAACAGGACTGAAAACATATTATTAAACTCTTAATTTGGGAATGACCAGGGAATTGATAACCTGTGAATGTCCATGACTGAGGTTAAATCACCTGGCCTGGATTTAGTCCCGTCCCTGAGACTGGTTTCTTCGCAGACACTACTGTAGGCAGCTGTGGAAGAGAAAACAGGGAAGGGAAAAGCAAAGAAGAAATTGTTACTCTGTAGAAAAATAGAGGACAGGTATCTAATATAGAGACACCCATCTTCAAGTCTGGTTTTCCTGATTAATACCTGGGGCTCTCTTTTTCTGCCCCTTTTCTCAGCACCCTTTGCGCAGAGCACCTCCATTTCAGAACCTGCTAATATCAGTCTTGAAGGGACATTTGAGCATTTTCTTTTGGAAGCTGTTCTTAAGCACAGCCTTAAGCCAGGTATCCTATCCAAGAACCCAAATCCCTCATTGTACGGTATGATTCCGAGCCGTACTCAGCACCAGCAAAAGATGACAGAACTTTTTGGTAAGCAGTGCACTTTGGATCAGGCCTTGACTCACAGTAGCATCACTGAAAAAAAGCCCTCTCAAATTTTTAGTAAAGAAGGGAAAGACAACATATTAAAACAACCAAATATAGCAGTCAGAAATAAAGACGATAAAAGGCTTTTGTGTCTGCTTTTTCTATGGAGTATGAATAGTTCCCAAAACTATTTTGAAACATGAAAAAATTCAGAACATTAAAAAAAAATAATTAAAAAATATCCTCAGGATTTACCGTCATATTATTCAGTCTTCCTGGAAAAAGACAGTCCTGGTTTATGATCCAAATTACAGATAAGAGTTGGCAACAAAGCAAATAGAAGAAGAAATGCTATTTTATATGAGGGAAGTGGGAGAAAAAGCACATGTTTGTTATCTTGCTCACAGCAGCCCAGTTCTCTGTCAGAAAAGGCGACATTTACAATCAGCCTTATGAGGAAAAGTAGATAAAAGAGGAAATGGATGAAGGGTAGCTGAGAGGAAAAAGAATAATTTTGTCTCCCTCTATCTGGAAAGCCAAACTGAGGGAAGCTGCTATTCTGCAATGTAGCACACGTTTAATTTGATGTAAGCACAGGTTTACTAAGCTAAGGAGGCTGTAGCCCTTCTCTCTCTCCCAACTACTGGTGCCCGGCGAAGCATGCACCCATCGAACGCTGTCATGCTGAAACAGATACATGCAACCCAACTCCACTATCCAGACTACAGTAGTATCCACCTCTGCTTTCTAACACATTTAAATCCAAATGAAGTTAAGATGCTGACTCAATGCAAAATGAAGACCTGCCTATTCCATAACAAGAAATGGTGCTGGGTCTACGGCAATAAATTCCTCACACCCCTATCTTGTAGCACCTGAACAGGTAAAGCTGAGTTGAACGCACAATGTAAAGTACATGCATGAACACTGTGCCAGTGTTGAGGCTGGAATATAAGAACAGTATCCTTTGGATTAAATGAAGATTTACCTATATATTGCAATGAAACATTTGATTGCATTAAAAAGATTATGTAGCTATTGGCCTTGAATAGGATATTCTTTTTATGTTACTCTAATCAGGCCAAAAACTTGCCTATTACTCATTTTCAAGTGATCCAGCTCACAAACCAAACTGTTCATAGACTCCAATTATAGAGATACACCAAAGAGGCAAAAGTTGCCTTTTTGTTCCCCTCCAGATAACTAAATTTTATGAGATAAATAGACTGTAATAACTTTGTTTAGTATTATTACACTGGTTCCCTTTTGTCACCATTATATTTATTCCTGATAAATTTGCAACATTTTTCCCTACCTTCCAATTACTGCCAGCTATAACACAGTAGAAAATTCCTTTCTGAGAATTTACACCCTTGGGATATTTTTTTGCTGCTGATACCTTTTTCCTTACAGTTAAGAAGAAGAAGAATTAAATAGTAACATCCAGCTGAACATAAATGAGTCATGTGCATTGCTGTCAGAGGCTGTCTAAGGAGTGATTTGTGACTACCCTTTCTCCACTCCTCATCCAGGCAGAAATCATTAGAAGAGATTTAATCAAGAAAGAGTAATGAACTTGATAGAAGCTGGCCAGACAAATAAGAAAATCCCTTGACTTGTGTTAAAAGATACTGGATTTTCTGATTTAGGCCTTACTTTTTTCTTTTTTTTTTTTTTTTTCAGTTATTTTTATCTCAGTTGCCTGTTTCAGCTGAATTCCTGTTTCAGGAATGTAAGTCAAATTGCAAGTCAGATTCAAGTCTGCTAGTCTTTAGAGATCTCCATATGCACAGAGGTATATATCAATATGTAGAACTTTAAAACTGTACATTTGAAAAGCTGAGCTATTTTGGCCCAATTATCAGACTTTTTTATCTGCAACTTTGCTACAAACTACAATCCAAAACAACAAATCAAAGCCAAACCCGGCTTTGAAATGTCAGGATGCCTACAAAAGCTGGCATTACTTAGCTATTTGTGACTTTTTCAGATAAATGAGTCTTAGGAGGATTAACAACCAAAGAGAAACAACATCAACCAGCACAATGCAGCAGGGCAGTCTGGGCAGTATTTGTACCAGAAGGAGCATCAATTCAGGTGATACCAGAACTACACTTTTGTATTAATTAACCCAACACTGGGGAGTGCCTGTTTCAAGGAGATAACTCAGGTTGCTAGACCTGATTGTATCCTTGCATGATACCAGCAGTGCTGCTTTCTTGCTTCCGGAGATGCAAGGGCTGAGATGCACTGAGGACATGTATGCTTCCTATGTAACATCTGCTTTGAAGCAGTGGGAAGAACTCAGCCTAGGAAATTTATGGATTGGGCATGCAATGTAGGCATCAAAGGCATTAGTTAAAGTGACTTAGATAAGGACAGAAGCCTCTGTGGACTGTTGACCTTTCAGATACATCAGTCCTTGAACAGAAAGGGCAGGTGGCCCAAACCATGCTGAGAGATGACAAAGCTTCTGAGATGCCAAATATTATTCAGAAGAGCTTGGCAGAAATATTACAGTTAATCTTGCATTTAGTAGGAATATGGACAGAAACTGGGCATTTATCCCAAAGGTCAAAAGCTAGTATTTTATCTGAAAATGTACCCTGTTTACTCCTGTATCTCAATGCTATGTGGACCTAAGTGTATTTGGTGCTCTTACAGCACCCATCTCATCCTGCTTAGCCAGAAGCACACTCTATATTGCTTTTGTGTTCTAATTTGGAATACTACTGGTTACTTAAGTATTCAGGAAGGAGCGTTTGATATGTGAGTGAACTGCTAAGAAATGCCATTTAACATACCCTCCCAGTCCATTGTTTTCAGGAATCGGAATATACAAAGATGCAGGACTCGTTTGCATCCACCTCATTTCTGCATTAGCAGCCTGATGTAATCATTTAAGATCACCACAGAAAGCGAACAGAATTTTCTGTGGGGGAAAAAAGAAGAAAGAAAAAACTGAGAAAGTCTTTTTAGGGCTAGTACCAAAAACTATGTAGTCAATTAGGAAGCTACAATGGAATGACAGAAGTTGTTCCATCATAAGTCAGTTTTAATAGTCAGAGAAATGCAAGAAGGGTTCAATGCTACACTTGTAGCAGTGCAGACTGTAGAAAAAAATATTTTTATATGAGCATTTATACAAAATTGGAATCAGATGCATGAATGATAAATAACGGCTACCTGAAATCTACTGTGTTTCTTCTTCTGAAGTACTCATCTTTCTCAATGGTCTATAGCATGGAAATTCTGAGGATAGTATTCTCACAAGCATGCTAAGTTTATTCAAGGAATGCCTCAAATCTCAAAAAAGATAAAAACCCAAACCGCAAAAAAACCCTCCTAAAACTTGACTACAATTCTTGCATTTGCATTATTTTTAATTTTCTTGTATCTCTTATCTTCCAGTTAAACAGAGGAAGGTGAAGCAGAAAATAATCAAGCTGCCATGAGACTCACAATTTAACAGTTTACAGAATAAGAAATTTGGAGATTGAAAGATTTTTCCAATAGAAAAGCTACAGACATTTTGAATAAATATAATCCATGGCATAATTCAAAATCAAAAATATTAATAATATGCTAAAAATAATACAGATAACTAAATATCATCCCATTTTAGTTGACGTTGACATGTATTAACTGCTTCACAGTAACTACCATTCTTAAGACTGTTTGCTAAAATCTTGTCACAAATGTTCACAGTTTGCCAGTCATGTGTCATTTTCAGTTGTATGAGTCAGGTAGAAATGATTAATTGCAAAAATATTGAATACTTTTAAAAGTTGAATATTACGATACAATATACATTGTGCCAGCTAGTTATATATTCAGTCTGTTTCCTCATGTGATAAAACATGTAATGAACTAGAAAGAAGTGTAGCAAACTTTGCTTCTGGCAAAAATTCCAACAGTGGAGTAAAACACTCCCATAATTTCATGACTACTTTTTGTGTTTAGGTCAAATATTCAAATGTTCTTGGGAAACAAACACACAGACTCCCTTCAACCAAAGTTTGCTGTTGAATTCAAGTGAATGACGTGATAATCTTTTGTTTCCACTGCTCCCCCCAGTCTATACTTGTGGTTCACGTGTCACCAGCACTCCTAGTCCAGAGCAAGACATTATTAAGACATCAGCTTACAGTGCATGCTATTTCACTTCAAAAAAGAAGAAAAAAACACAAAGTCTTTATACAGCAATGCAATTTCCGAATGAAAATGTAAGAAGTGGAAGAAAAATATTTTCAGAAAGCAAACACAGATACTGTATCTTCAGGGTATTTCTATTCCATACATGAAAATAATTCCTTTTGCTACGTCAGTATTGTGTTTTCACATTTCCTGGTGTGAATTGTATTCTGGTTCTGTGCCACGCTGATCCATCCACTTGCTAATGAATACATTAGGGACATTACCAGGCAATCTGGAAATACTGAGGTGAAAAAACTAATGCTTTGCATCAAGGCATATATTCTCTGAAGTGCAACCTCTTCCTTATACTGCATTTTATCATTAAGAAAATTATGCTTCAGGGACAAGGCCTTAACTTTTTTTAAAAAAACACACGAGTTACACTGCAGTCCATCAGTCTTAAATTATTTACCCTACTCTGATGAATCTGTCCTGAGAAGTATTTAAATTAAATGCTTCCCATAGAAATATGAAAGGTTTCACTTAAAGGCAGGACTGAAAGTAGGATCAAGGTCGCTCCTGCACCTCTGTTCTCAATAGGCTTGGAGTGGAACAAAGTGAACTGAACAAGTAGCATCAGTCTGGCCTAAAGATGATGTCAATGAATTGTACTGCTCTGTATTTATTTCAATTCAGATGTAAAGTCCTTCATCTTGCCTATTTTTATTCAAATTCAGAAGATGTTTTCCATCAAAGTTAGAGTGCCTCCACTTATCTCAGATGTGCATGGTCCAAGAAGGTACACAAAGACATCACAGTGATCAAATGCCCACTGCTCAGAGAGCACAAGGGGAATTTGAGCTGCTTTAATCCTGAATGAATGAAAATAGTTTAAAAGAGATTGATGATGCTACTGATAATCATCATATTGATGATGATCATGGTATATCTTCTGCCACATCTATTAATCCAAAACATTTTGTAGGAGGACTTGTCTACCTTTATGATTTTTTAATTTTATTTTTTTTTCTTACCTCTGAGTTGTCCTGGATTATGAAGAAAGAAAACTTCCATGACAAGAACAATAAGACTTTTCTGTCTCTTACAAGAGCATTTTAAAGGATGATAAAGCAATGACTGTATCACTGACTGCACTAGGAACGTCATTGACCCTGGATTATATCCTCACAAGATTATTCTCATAAGATTCTTTTCTCTGTCTTGCAAAACAGGGTAGTGAAGTGTAAGTTCATGCCTCACTATCTTTTGCTAATAAAATAGGAATATAGCCTGCCCTACCTCATACTGTCATAGTACAAGAATTTCCTTCACGTATCAGTGTTCCCGCAGTGAGAACCTGTCAAACAGTGTTTGTCAAACAGTCTTTTTTATTTGCAGGGCAAACTGGAAAGAAAAAATCACCTTGGTCATATTATCCAAGCAAGATGTTACAAAACAAACACCCTGGTGACTTGTCCAGTCCAGAACATTTTGAATCAAAAAGCGAAGACCTTACAGCCAAGAGCTGTAAAAACTTTGGAAATGTTGGTACCTGATGTTGTTACAAAATCTAAACCGAAGTGCCTCATGACAATTAATTTCCCTTCTGCCCTCTCACGACTGTAAGTCTTGTGATCCCAGTGATGGTGATTCATCCACAGATCACGTTTCATCTCTCACAAAATACAAGCATGCAAAAATATTTTTAAACAAAGTAGGAATTGAACTTAACCGCCACATTTAATGATGTCTGCTACTTACTATTCTTCCATTACCATTTGTCTCCTTCTTTTACATGTATTCATTTTATCTCTTTCTAGTATGTAGTTTTAAAATGCCAATGTGCATTTTTTGCTAAAGCATCAAATATTTACTCTGTATATACTATGTGCACATAGTACTCTGGATCCTGACTTCTGTTTAGTGCCTTGCAGTCCCACTGTAACACAATAGTAAAGACAACTGTAATGATAATACCCAAATAATTATGAAGGGATGTTAAGAACATATCTCTAGAAAGGATGTTGTTATTGGTAGTTCATCCACAGTTTAATCCCTCAATTTCCCCTAAAATCACCATGGCAGGTCAGGTAAGGAAGTAGAAGAAATAGCAAAAACTTTGTACTGGCTTACATATTGGAGTAAATTTTTTTTAGTTTCATCCTTGTAGCAGCCTTGCAAAGTGTAGTCTTGTCTAGCCGCTGAGGAACCTGGAAAATCTACCTTGCTCAGGGTCAGCCACTTAAAACAACAGCTGAGATGTGAGCCTAGGTCTCAGGAAAGACAGATCTTTTGCTTTCCATGAGGAAGCCCTTCAATCACCCTTGTTCCATGTGACAAGTCCAGCTAAACAAGTACCAGGCACCTGCTCATCTACAGGTACTTGCAAAGGATTTCTCTGTGTTCACAAATGACAGCTAATGGTTTGCTTTTCCCTTCCTGACCACTGTTCCTTCTGACAACACTGGCATTTCTGAAGGTTATGGCACCCATGTATGACTTTATGAAAAGATCTAGAAGTAGCAGCTTCATTAACACATTTATATTAATTCAGTTCCTCAATCTCCTAATAGGCTTCACGCAATGGATGGATTTCAGTTAAATTTTTGATAGTGCCAGAGAAGCTAAATTTCAGATGTTTTATTAAAAGGAAACAGAACTGTTGGCAGGCACTGTAAAGGAAGGCATCTATTTACCCACTCAGGCTAGATTTTAGTTTACACAATTATTGTCAACATTTAAATATCTGACTGAAGCGGAGACAGAGGGAGACCTAACCCTTACCCAAACAGTGTCAAACTTGGAGAAAGACTAGAATAACCTCAACACAACCATTGAACACTGAACACTGATCAATCCTCTAGCATTAAAACCTTATCAGACCCTCTTCAGCTTCAAATTAAGAGTATGATTCTCAAATTTTAATGAGTGACTATGACCTATACCTCCAACTAGCCAGGTGGCTTAAAGTCACAAATGGAATATACCATGATTATTCTCTTTCTTCCACGCCCCAGCAAAAGGTCTGAGCAGTCCATGGGAACCAGAGCAACAGAGTAGCAGTGGAGTTTCTCCAACTCGTTCAACAGGTTCCTGCTTTTCTTTTCTATTAGCAAAAGAAAGGAGAAAAGCACTAGGGACTGTAGGTTACACTCCAAAACACAAGCACACTGAGATGCAACCTAGAGTTAAAAATTCAAGTAAAAGTTCCTCTCAGTCCTAGAAAAACCTTTAGAATAAAAGCAGAATTCTGCAAACAGCCAAATGTTAACAGAACAATCTAAAATCTATTTATTACTGGGGCAAAGAGCAAGCTGCTCCCACACCTCCTGACATTTTGGCTTGAGACCCTTCTCCCAGACAGGAATGAGCAATCAAGGCTATTATAAACAACAAGAGTTGGAGTACTTGCTGGCTATGACTCTTCTAATTGCTATAAAGCAGGGCAGTTGGGGTTGGAGCACAACGTGTAGAACACTGTGTGATCTGCTCTCAAGCATTGCAAGCTGCTCTATGTTGCACTTAAATGAGCATTAACAGCTAGTCTCTCAGGTGTTTTACATGAGCCATGAATGGATGGCATTACCAGCTGGTGGCACAGGATGGTCTCAGGAGCACAAGGCAGAACATTATGTTTGGCATGATTCTTTTTTCTGCAGGTACTTCCCTGTAATTATATATGTGTTTCAGCACAATATACAAGCAGAGAATCATTCCTCACTCACAGAAGGATAAAAATAATTTGATCACTATTTCCATATACTAATTAGACCCTATTCAATGAACAGCATGGGCACTTTTGTGATTTTTGTTTAAACTGAACTCAAGCCTAACTTGTGCTGGTTGTGGCTGGGACAGAGTCATTTTCTTCACTGTAGCCAGTACGGGGCTATGTTTTGGGTTTGTGCTGGAAACGGTGTTGATAGCACAGGGATGTTTTTGTTGTTGCTGAGCAGTGCTTCCACAGAAAGGCCTTTTCTGCTCCTTCCCCCACCAGTGCGCAGGCTGGGGTGCATGAGAAGCTGGAAGGGGACACAGCCAGGACAGCTGCCCCCAACTGACCCAAGGTATATTCCAGACCCTATGACATCACACAGCATATTAAGCTGGGAGAAGGAGGAGGAAGGAACATTCAGAGTCATGGTGTTTGTCTTCCCAAGTCACCATCACATGTGATGGAGCCAGCCTCTCCTGGAGATGGCTGAACACCTGCCTGCCATGGGAAGTGGTGAATGAATTCCTTGTTTAGCTTTGCTGGTGTGCATGGCTTTTGCTTTACCTAGTAAAGTGTCTTTATCTCAGCCCACAAGTTTTCTCATTTTTACTCTTCTGATTCTCTCCCCCATCCCACTGGGAGAGAGTGAGCGAGTGGCTGGAGGGGGCTGAGCTGCCAGCTGGGGTTAAACCAGACTCCGTAGGCATTTTCTAAAATGCTGCTGAGTACTTAGCTGTATCTTCAGGCAGGCAGGTTCATTTTTTTCATGCCATTGCACTAAGCATCACAAGGTCTAAAGGATTTGAACAGCTAAATCCTGCTTTCATAAGTGACTAGGCAGCTGGAAGCCCAAGTAGTAAAAGGTATTGAACAGGCCTTAAAGCCTAAATCACATAGGCACAGACATTAGAATACACTTAACTCCTCAAATGCAAATGGAAACCTAGCAAAATGTTCAAAAAGCAGCTACAGTCCAACTTCGACTCTACAAAAGATGTTTCTGAAGATACTGCTATGTAGTTTTGGTCCCATGTCACTTGATTATGTAACTCAGATTCCTAAATCAGATAGAAGCTTTCAGAAATGTTCCCTTATTTCTTTCTGTAAAATGCAATTTATACTGATAATTGAGGGAGCGGAGTGTGTTCCCAACATAAAAGGTGTTACCTGTTTAAACTTTTAATGTGTTATGTCTTTAAAAAGTTGCATACATCTGTAGCTAGGTAGCGACAAACTTCCCTTTATCAGAGTATCAGTGCAGTATTTATTTTGTTTGCTCTTGTTTTTGTATTTTAGTCTCTAAAACAGTAACAGTCAAATAGTTTTCAGTGTTCTCTTTGCATCCTTGCAAAAGGAAAAGAAATCTCATTCAAGTCAAAATGGGTTTTATTGTCCATTGATCTGTATAACCAAAACCTACAGCAACTAATTTCCCAGATTAAACTAATAAATTAAGATTGCCTCACTAGAATCCTGACTATTGCAAAAACAGGCACTAAGGGAAAGAGATTTACTGAGATGAAAGAAATCTCCATTTTAGCTACGTTTTTATAGCTCCTTTGGTCAGGATGAGCTGACAGTTATCAGAATACAAGATAAAGATATATGATGTTTAGATATGGCATCTAAGTTATTCCAGAGAACGAGCAGAGTAAGTGTGTTATTAATCCTGGGTTCTTAGGCCAACTTAATTGCTGTCAGTAAATCAGTAATTATTTATGTAGCTTCTTTACAGTGAGTAACTAAAGGACTGAAGTTATTTATCACACAGTTGTTCTGCAGAGTAAATTCAATACTTATTTTTTTGCTAAAATATAGCGTATGAGGGTACATTTACTTGGGGAGCTTCTATGGTACTATGGTATATTGTATTCTATTTTCAGTACAATACTTTGAGTGAAAGTGTTAGCCACCAACTAGCCCCTGTTAATATGAATTCACCTCCTCTTTGTATCAGCTAGGCTGAACAGATCCATATATAAAGCTGTTGGTATTGAGTACCTTGAAAACCAGCAGGGAGAGGTTTCACTTTACATTAGGAAGAAAATTAAGCTTTAATTTGAGAGGTCAGAAAGCGACTTGGATTCATTTGCCAGTCAGAAAGTCTTGGCAAACTTTCTGAATTATTACCACCATGCTGGCTCTGGCATCATTTGGCTAAAATCTGCTGCAGCCACCCCAAGTGCTTCCGTTCACTTTGCATTTGCAGCAGAGCTGAGGTCCAGCACCGTGCAGAGTCCACCCCAAGAAATTTTGTATACAACTAAAACTGGTTTACAGCTCTCACTGTTGCAGTCACCATCACCAGGATTTGTGGTTGCAACATCTCCAAGATTGGAGCCAGTTCCTACTAAGATGTGTGGATTTTCAATCTCTATTTACTTGCCACCAGCAGCAGCCAGAAAAAAAAATGGAGGAATCTGTTAATCTGACAGACTTGCCATATATAAGACTAAATTCTTAGCTCTTGAGCAGTATGGGGACTGTACTATTCACAAGTTCTCAGGCTAGGGATCTCCTTGCAAGTCAGAGTATCAAAAATTACATGAAATCCAGCAGGATTCATTATATATATTTTTAATGTTATGGCACTAAAAACAATTTCTAAACTTATTAATTTGAGCAGATATAAGAAATAAGGAAAACTCCAGACTGGCAGAGGCTAAAGGTGATGAAAAATGGAGTGTGTTTTTTTGGGCAGATGAAAAGAGACCATAACAAGAATCTGCAACAATTCAGACAGCCAAGATGATCCCCCCCCCTCCTTTTTTTTTTCAATCCTGATTTTATAGCTATTTCATAGAAAAGAAAATCATACCAGAAACTTGAATGTCTTCAAGTCACTGTCATTGCTGAAGAAGGTTCTGTTATTGCTTACCAATCTCAGGCACAGGAGCTATATCATGGAGAACGGCATGGTTGTATTACAGGTGTGTGTAGCAGAAGTATTGACCGGATCCTATCTTGCTTTTGCTTTTTTGTTAAAAAAATTAAATTTTCTAATTTTATTTATTTTATAAAATAAAATTAGAACAGACTGGAGACTATACAGACATGAGGTACATCAAACCCCATAACGACACTAAATGCAATGTCCAAAATAATATGTAAAGTGCCAGTATAAAGACTCTACAAGCACAGTGAACACCTATGAGTAACTGGCTGTACAAAGTATAGCATAGTAAAGGCTTTGAAGATATGAGCAAACCTTATTTGCAGCTCTAAGACTGTAGCACTGATTTTCAAGAGCTGAGAACAGTCCCTCTAAAATCTCTGCAAGGTTTAATTTAAAGAGACTCCTTGTTGTCTTTTCTTTCAAACATGCAGTTTATTCCAGTAAAAAGAGGCCAGGAACTCCTGAGGAGAGTCTGCCAGAATCCAGAGTTGCTGCAGAAAGTAAGGCTTGCTGTTTGCTTCGATTTTGCTACTCATTGCAAAGCAAGTATTAGAAGGCATTAGTTATGCTCTGCAATCATGCTAGCTATTTTCCAGCCAGGATTTAGGAAACCAGCAGCATCTTGCAGAATTCAAGCTGGCATAGCTCTTGGGAAGTCTTCCTGACGGCCATCTACATGGAGAGGGGAGGGAGGGAATCTGCAGAATATCATCTGGATCTGATTAAGGAATTTAGATGTGGCAATAAATGAATAATAATCACTACAGAACATAGTAAGTGTATAATTCCGCTCCGTGCAAAATCCTTTGTGTGTCTGTTAAACATTGAAACATTATGTACTTTTCATTTACATTTAAATTAAACTGGAGTCATTCAGTTCTGAGGCAAACATCCATGAAAGTTGTTGAAAGAGTTTTCAGTACTTCCAAATGCAAGGTAATAATAGTATTGTCTTGCAGAAGTACTACGTGTTCCTGGAAATGGCAACCGACTGTGATTTCTTTAGTGATCTAATTGGTATGCCATTGCCTCTATTATTTCATTTTGCTCAGTATGAGCATAACCAGATGCTGGGTTCTCAGAACAGAAAAATGATGCTTTAGATGTGTGAAAGTAAAGGGTTGGAAACATGATAAAACCAATTCCCCCACAACTGGAGACTGAGTTCAGACCACAGAAATGACAGTTAAATGATACATATAAAACTGTTGCCCTTGAGATAGAGTACAAACCTCGGGAACCAGACTGCAGCCCAGTCAAAACTGACTTGAATTTAGGCATCATTACAAACTGCAAACTCAAAAGAGGTTCATAGACTCATAGAATACCAGGTTGGAAGGGACCTCGAGGATCATCTAACCTTTCAAGTTAAAAATACAATTTAAATGAGATGGCCCAGCACAAAATGTTAAAAATGAAAAAAAACCCAAACCAAACATGGTTAGGTTCAAGGCAACAAGGTCCATTTTCACATAAAATAAGCTCCTGAATGGCTAGACATTGAGAATAATGTGAAAAATAGTATAGTGTCACACAGAAAGTAAACACAACCAAAGATAGAGCCCACTCATGGAAACATGTCTGGTACTAACTGAGAGTGGAGCAAGAATTGAACCCCTGGGTCTGTTCTTGTCTGTAACCTGCTAGGAAGAGCGACATGTCCACACTACTGTGGTTCCTGGAGTCATGAATTCACCACAAAATACCACGGACTTCTGGAAATTTCTTATTTCAGTTTTTATTTCCATGCTTGGATGTGCATACACTTCCTGCATTCTGCAAGGAATGATGCCATATCCTACCTGCTGCTGAGAGCAAAGAGCTTACAGACAAACTCAAGATCTTAAGCTGCACTGAAGCATCTCATGTTGGCTCAGGTTATGTAGTTAACTAAATTAACTGGCATTTTAATTTATTTACTACAAGCCCCTATTGCTCCTCTCCGCCACCTGCGAGTACAAAATGTTATCTTGTCTTAATTTTAATTATTATAACAAGACCACACCTGGTATAAATTCTGGCAAAACTGAAGATCTTTGCAGAAGGCCAGAACAACACTTATGGCCAAGTTAAATCACAAGTAACTTGGTGAAGTTTTGAATTGAACTTAACTGTGGCACAGACAATCTGCTGCTCTGTTTAAAGGACATCTGCGTTGCATGGAAATCTATACTGCTGCCTAACTATTTCCTATCTTATCAAATGGATCAGTTTTCATATCTAAGGTATATTCTCTCACATCATAAACTTTAAAAAAGTCGAATCTGGAATAAGCATAAAAATTGTGGCTGCTCAGTTACTCTGTCATCACAGACAACACAGGATAAATAGGTGATGAGGATATGCATATATGGGGAAACTGGCAGGGCACCGATCTGATCATTAACCAGCACCTGGTAATCCTTGTGATCCAATGAATGAAAAGTGAGAACTGCTGCAGATCAGCTGCTAAAGCATCCATTCTATGGAATGGTGTTGGTGGGCTCCTTTTGTGATTTTATCTAGGTTTTCTAATGGTAATTTTTAGTCATTTAAGCTGAGGGGCTGACTTGCTGACTGTTGTGATCCCTGAAGGGTGGAGCAGCTCAGCATCATCTTTCAAGCCCCATGTCCTTCATGTACCATTGGTACTCCTCATCTTGCATTATAGCATATTCAAACTAGAAGAGATCTTCTAGTGCCATGACTGTTTCCAGCAGCTGTCCTTGAAAACCAATGTGTTTATTACAAGGTAACTTATTTAATTAATAACTATTTTTTTTTTAGCTTCTTCCTACCCCAGTGAGCCAGCAAAGCAAACCTGTTCACAAAGAAAGCAGTGTTTTGTGGAATATCCGTAAAGTTTAAACCAATGCATCTAAAGTGGTGTCAAAAGCTGTATGGACAGGCTACTATTGGTGTAACTGGATTATTTTGAGTACTAAACCTGTTCCTATTCAGTGTAAGCAAGGCCAGGGATTGCCTCTTCACAGAGAACAAACTGAACTGTCTGAACTCTGCCCGTCTGAATGCCCACCAAAGCTGCTCCAGTGCAACTTTCTCACCAGCTTTTAGATAACAGTCATGAATATTCACAGAAGTTATGGCCATGCTAGTTCTCCAACGAACTCATCTCTCCTGCTTGAGGACTTCCCCACAGGTCAACATGCATTCTCTAGGAGAAATCTACAGGGTTTATGACAATTTTTATTCAAGTCACATCAGGCAGAACAATCTGAGGAAGAAATAAAATCTGATGGTAGATGAAGGCTTGCAATGTGCTAGATCATGGAAATTGCTTAAACTACCATGACTAGCAAATAAATCTATACACAATTCAAACTATACTTTCAGACATTTGCCAAGGGCTATAATTACACATTGTGTTACTCAGTAGGTTCCAGTCTGGTCTGCTCAGAGCTTTCTACAAAGAACATTATTGTGTTATCTAAGCCATATTCTTTTACTTATCAGTCCTAAAGATCTTTTTCTTCCCAATCTAATTCTCGCAATTATAAGTGTTTCCCTCTGTCTTTCCATCTGCAATCATAGTGTAATAAAATGTATGTTACTTGACCAGTTTCAAGAAACACACTTTTCTATGTACTGCAAAATGAGAAGGAATGCTATTCCCAACTGTATTACTCACAAATGCAAGGCATCAAACCTACTCATTTTGTGTCTCCGATTTTATAAGCTAAATCTATGTATTTCTTAGTTTAAAAACATAACTAACCTATTTGCATATGTAGGTACCTATGCAACTAAAAGCACATTTTAGCCTAAATAATCAGGAAGTCATCACATTTCCAGGCATGTCAGGGAAGAGTTTGTGAACAGAGAAGACCAGGACTTACTCACAAGAGCCCTGAAAAGGTCAGTAGAATGAAAAGCTCACACAATATGTAACCACCACTGCAGATTACCTCTAAATTGCCTGAGAGTCTAGCGCATAATACTGTCAAAGTATAGAGAATTAAACTGTTTCGAGCCTCAGCATGCATTTCTGATAGAGACAGCTGGCTATACCTGTTCAAGGAGGACACTTGGCAAACGGTATCATATTGAGATGCACAAAGAAAATGTTTAACCTTGGCTTATGACCTTCATGTGTAAATCTATAGAGCAGAATTGTTTCTGATCATGTTTCAGGCACTTGATGAAACCAACAGTATTTCTTCCATACAGATTCTCAAAAAAGAAGACAAAATCTCATGGTACCTCACAGGACACCACCATTTGGTTCATACTTGGCTTCCCCATGAAGAAGTGATCACCGGTTTATCTAAATGACAAATTCTGATCAGATGCTAGCAATGGTATCTTGATGGAAGAGAGGCAAGGGATACAGAGATACACACAGGAAAAGACAACGCGTAGCTGGATATTGCACAAAGGGAGGTGCTTACTAGGACTGTGGACATATATTTGGCAGCAAACCCAATTCTCTGCAAGCTAATACAGTGCTGAAAAGCATGATACTAAAAACTCAGTATAGCATTATAATTTAAGAAGCAAAATTTTGTTTCAGGAAAAAAGAAGTTTGACATCTGCGAGATATGAGTTTTGTTCAAAAAAGCAACCAAAACCAATTTTTGGATGGACAAAAAAGGCACTATGTTTTTGTTTCAAATCTGACAATTTTGTTCTCCCACCTTCCCCCATCCCTCGAGATAAAGAAGCTTTTCATTTTATAAAGACTTACTTTCATACTTGGTCTCCAGTCAAGAAGGGCACCTATAGCCCTCGCAAACAGCTCTAGGCCTCACTAATCAATGCTTTTGTTTTCTTTACAGCAAATTTAATACCAAGGTTGAAGGGAGAGTCACAGAGACTGATGACCTCCGTTTAATGACAAATAGGAACAACATCAGGAGTATCAGCAGAGTCTGCTCCTCACTGATTAAACACATGCTCTGAGCTCAGCTGAGATAGCTCATTTGTAAGGGTGAGAGGTGAACTCAGCTTTCATGTCCATTTAGTCTTTGATATGTCTATCTAGCCTAAAAGCACAGGCTCCAATTAGTGACATCAATCATCTATCCCACTGCAACCATTTCACAACAACCCTCTCACTTTTGGTAAACCACAGAACAGCCCTAGCTGGCAGCAAATGGATTGTCCTTTTCACATTTGGAGTATGACTTCAAAATAATATTTGTTGTAGGCAAGAAGTCTTTTTGACAGATATATCAGGTTTAGGGAAAGAAAAAGGTTTAACTGTTGAGAACAAAATGCTGAGCCTATTAATTAAAATGGGCTTTCATGGATACAATCACTACATTCGAAGCAAAGGTGCATAACAAGAAATTGTAAGAATAGAGCAAACACTAACTGATAAAGCTGAGATACTGCTGTAATGATGGGCTAAAACAACTATAGATAGCTGATCCCAAAGGACTGGGGAGGATTCCTTTCTCAATCAGGTTTTGAACAATTTTGGAGAGAACAGCACCAAAGTTTAAAAAAAAATAATGCAAATTGCTCAGTTGTTTTTTAAAGACCCGGTCCTGAACGTGGATCATGGGCATTTATGTTTAATAAGGCCACTTCAAATCATATTTTTAAATTATGTTTACAATTGAGTATTTTCCCTCTTCCCTTCACTTCAAAATACAATAAGATATCTGGAACGTGTTATCAATCTGATTTACACCAGAGGAAACCCTGAATAACTTACATCACAACAAAATGTACATCAGTCTGAAAAATTGTTATTCAGTGAAAATGCTGATGTTCTTTTTTTACTTGGGAAATCACTACACAATAAACAAAGCCATTACTCCCCAGTCCTTCCTGCCTGAACAGAGAAATACACAAAGTGCACAGTAAGAGAGTCCCTGCTAGAAGCTAATGAGTTTACTTGTTCCTGCAAATTCATGCCATCATGATTTTTTGTAGACCAGCCAGGAGAAACACTTCATGACATGGGCTTATAATAAAATGCCCTAGTGTGTATTACTGAAAACCTAAGAAACCTGAAATCCCAGCTGTGCAGATTATCTAAAGAAATGAGCACAGTGTGTTTTTGAAAAGCAGTGCTCTCTCTAGATCTTCTAGTATGTTCCAAAATGTTCCTCTGAACTCCTTGATTTTGAGACAGGTGGTTAGACTGGCTGAGAAACAACATGCCTCTCACCCTCCTTCCCCACTTTCACCCCCATGCAGGGATGTGTCTGCCAGCATATTCATCTTGGATAAAGCACCTCTGCTCAGTGAAGGAGTTAGCATCTTTTTTTTATTTTTCCAGTAAACTCAAAATGCCTTATCTCCTGGGTTTTTATTGATCTTCTTTTTCAAACAGTGGAGCCACACATTAAATATTTTGAAATAATGCAAATGCAGACCCCTTTGGCTTTCTTGTTCTACTTCTTTGATAACTACAAATATTAATTTGCACTTTACTCTCTCTCTTAAGCTCTGAGAGTATAATACCAGACTCTAAAAAAACTCTGAAAAACCGTTGTCAGGACTGAAAAAAGGAAACCTTGCTGGACCTTGGCTGAACGTCTGGCATTAGGCTGCTACAAGACACTTTGGGGAATGACAAATTATGTCCCTCCTGCCTACTCAGTCTTAACCTTCAGGTTTCCTGCACAGTGCTGAATCTTTGCTCCTCCCTTAATGACAGAAGAGCTCATAATCATGTTAGAAAGTCAGGGCTGAGAAAGTCCATTATAAAGCACAAACCACCATTCACTGTTGCACATCATCTCTTGGTAACTAATGCAAACGAGTCCCTAAAGATGTATTTACTGAATGAGACAGCTGTACAGGAAAAGAAATGGCAGCTTACAGCTTCTGCCCGTAGGTGATGGTAAAAATGAGTTGCTTTTCGTAATTATAATAGAGAAGATTTAAAAGAGAGAAGAAGAAAAATTGTTCTTTGCTAAGGTTCAAACCCAGAGATTTTAAACTCTTTCCCATCATGATGCTTGGCAATAAGTCAGACTAAGCAGAAGTGGGACCTAATTCATCTGTAATGCCAGTCTGTATCAACGGCGTTGCTTTACAACAGAGAGGATCATCAAAATGTAGTTCATCAAATCAAAGTAATTAAAAAATCGCAAAATATTATAAGCCATTAGGCACAAAATGATTAAGACTGTGTGCCTGTAACTGAGCTGTTTTGCAGAGTAAATGGCATGCAAACAGCATGGTGTCATGCAACCCTATGTTATCATTCAGCAAACCTCAAAGCAAACTCTCTGTTTGAGCCATGTTCCACCCTGCAAGCAAAGCATAAGGAGGTACGTGGGGAAGAAAGCCTTTGCTCTTCGTGTATCCACCTCTACTTGCTCTGTGTCAGAGCACTTGAGCTTAGTGGACTAAATTCACTGTGCATCCCTTTCAGTGTCTCAGCTTTGCTGCCTGGTGTAGATAAGAAGCAGCTGTTAGCCCTCTTAAGTGTACTAAGTTTCTAAGGGTGGAAAAGTCAAGTCTTGCTGGAAAGAAACTTGGCAACATTAATCTTAGTGAAATATATAAGGCCTGAAAACTAGAGTTGCATTTGTCATTGCTTTAACACAAATATAGAGGCCATAACTTAATTTATCTTTCAAAAATGCATTTCATCTTCTCAGCCTCCAGGGTGTTTTATGGCCACTGATTGGGAATCTGATTTTATTAAGCATTTAAACTAACACTTAGCTTTGAGCACATCTCAGCTCACCTGATTTCACCTCATTTTCACTGAGACTGATCCCTTGCTGGATTAGACTGAAACCCTTCAGTGCTTGAGATCACTTGGCTGCTGGCAAGATACTGAATATAATAAAGAGGATGTGGGAAAAGAATGGAGACTGGATGATGCACAGAACTGGCCAATGCTCTGCAAGTACTTCCCAGCCGAGCTTTCACTGGACTTTTTCCTTATGAATTTTCTACGCAAATTCTCACTTCTTTGAGCCTATTCCTTGCAGGAAACTGGCTTTATGCATGGCCTCTAACATGTCTGTGTCAAACAGTTTAGAAGGCTTCTAGACCTGTACAGTTTAAAAGAACAAATAACACATGCAACCCATACACAATGTCTAAGCTATTTGGAGAGAAAAATGCAAAAACTATTATTTGGCATAAGTATTTAATGTCCTTAACACATCAGTTCCAGCATTCAAGATTTAGTAGTTTGGTTTTTTCTCTTCAAGTCTTGGCTTCAGCAAATGCTAGAAGCCAGCTGTGGATCACGATTACATCAAATTATTTTACTGAGTAAACACTGGGTCAATCCATTTTCCAAACATGTCAACAGAAATTTTTCACATTTCTTTTAGAGAGTACCAGGCTGATTCTAAAGCAATTATAGTCATGACAGTGATGCTCCAACTGTATCTCATATTTTTCTTTATATTTTTAGCAGCAGTTCGAAAAAGTCTGAAAAATCCCAAAGGCAACTTCAAATACTCCTCATCTGACCTTCTTTTGCCAAACTTAATTAAAAACAGAGAACAAACTGTTACTTCTTTCCATACTGGTTTTTGTTCTTGTCATGTACTAACTTAAAGACAAAAGGAAGTTGATGATGTCTTAGCAGTTCTAAGTCTTAACTCACCTCATCAACAAGTGCTTCAAAGTCTAGCAGCCAATTTGAGAGTAGATTCAGAATGAGTGATAGTGGCTGTGTGCCACGTTAATAGCTTTGCCTACTGATTTTTAATGTATGCTGTGGAGATTCATTCTCTGAACTACCTCTGTAACTAGTCTTCCTCTTTTCCCCCGTTGTTTCCGTTCACATCTATTGTGGTTCTCCTGACTTCACCAGCAGAAGAAACCCAGGCGTTTAAGCTATAGGATAGTAATATTGGAAGTCCCAGTCTCTGAACATAGCAGGTGGTAAATAATTTTTGAGTGCATGGGTGAGAAGTATTGCTCATGAAAACTAAAGGGGAAACCCTGAGGAAACCTGAAGATGCTTTTGAATAGAAGGTTTTGCTGATGGATGCCTCCAAGACAGATGTCCAAATCTGGCACACTGAACTGTACAGATGGCAGCCAGAGCCCTCAGGTGCAAGGAATTGTTTCTTTGCTAATGCACTGCTGGGCACAGAATTGTGCCCTTATCTATAATGCAAGTAATGTCTTTTCAAAACAGGCAGAGGAAACCAGATCTACTTACTGTAGGAGTAATTGGTATGCATTATAAAGAAAAAAAAGCGCCATTTAAAATATAATTTCAGCTATCCTTTAGGCTTTTCCTTGGGGGAAGAAAATTCTAAGACTTACATGCAATTTTCCCTTATTTTGAGGAATGCTTCATTTTGGTTTCAAAATTATTTGCAGCCCATGTTAGTCTGGTGGGCTCTCAGTTTTATTGATAAAATGTAGTTACACTAGGAATAGCCAGGAAACTGCATGTACTATGTTCCAGTAGAAAGAAATGGATGGAAAGTTTCCTTAAGTTTCTTTTCTCTTCTTTTCAGTTTCTGATTCAGCTTTAAAGGCATTTAATTTTGACTGGTTTTAATCGGTTTAACTAGTACTTTCCTTTCTTTCCAGCCTTTTGAACACATCTGAAAATTTTTTTAAAGTGTCAAAGTCCAGTTTTATCCATTATGAGCCGGGCTACTTTGAAGCTTTAAACTCTTGTGGACACATCATGCTACATTATCATAAAAATTTCATACAGGGAAGACAGTTGAAGTTTTGTTGTTGCAGATACCAATGTATGACTGGCACAATGACATCATATGCAACATCTTCAGCATAGGAAAAAGGAGAGAAAAGCCTAGGCAATTGCAAATATGAAGGGAGATAAATTGATAAATATATCCTGTCCTAGTACTTTCGAGACATCTTTCTTAACATGGCTCGGTACTGGCCAAGCAGAGTGTACACTTAGTTGAGAAAACTGTTTAGCCACAGAGTATTACATTTTCATAATTTTTTCCCCAATAATTTCTCTAATAATATACTTGAATTATGATGCAGTAGGAATTTAAACTCCAAAAGGGATCCCTAAACAAGGTCATGACCATACTCCTGTGGGGATGTTTACCATTTTATTCTGGTTCAGCTGAGTCCACTTCTGAAGCAGGGCTTGGAAGCACATTAAATACCTGCCATGCTGAAATCAGAATCTACATTTGTTGCAGAGAGCCCCTTTGGGTCAAGCGAAAGAAACCAGCATCTGTTATCTCGGCCTCACAAGGACCTCTGAGGTGTGCCAAGGGAATCACACGCTAGGATTGCCTCTCTCTTGCCACTTATTACTTAGATGCCTAGTTCAGATGCAAACACCTACACTGTCACACATGTATAATTAGATGACATGAAGCTTATCAGCAAGCCTGTGGACAAAGTTATTCAGGAACAGTTGTCTCTCAGTGAAAAATGCTAAAGGCAGAGAGGCCTTGAGATCTTGGAATAATTAGAGAAGAAATTGTCTTTATGCAAAATCTGCTTCAAGTTTTGTGTTATTTATATTTATACTTTCACAACACCCTGGAAATTTTAAGGTATATCCTTGTATCTGCAGTACTATAAAACCATCCAGAATACAGAAAATGTTAACATCTATTACGATTTACATGACTGCAAAAGAGAGGAAAATACCTGGGATAAACATCATCTTTCTGTAATATGTTGGAACTGGCCTCTCCTAAGATAATCTTGGGGAGAATGGGAGAATTACTCAAATAATTCCTTTTTTAAATGAGATCTTCCAGCATACAGTAAGTTAAAAAAATACAGGCAAATTTCTCACCTTTATCCATTTAGGACCAAACTCTTTATTACTTCTTTAGAAAATAGATGCCTTTTACACAAAATCCCTTTCTCACTATGTTGGCAGTTTAAGAGGATCAGAAAAAAGCAACAAATAATTTACTCCCAGTTTAATGCTCCTTTAAATGGCCAGAAAAGAGTTTCAGTGCAAACTACAGTCAGATCTATTGCTAGTACCCAGCTGCACATCATGAAAGAAGACATAGCGAAGATTAAAAATAATAATCATAAGAATCATCTGTGGAAGAGAAACCATCTAAAGTTGTTATTCAGTGGCTGGCACAGAAAATGCATTCCCTACCTGAGACTAGTAATGAGTCACTTTAGCAACTTGAAATGAAAAGTATATAGAAGGGATACAGGAAAAAAAAAAGAAAGAAAGAAAGAAAGAAAGAAAGAAAGAAAGAATTTAGAATCCAAAAATAAATAAATAAAAAACATTATTCCAGGCAGGTAAATACTTCAGTAGATTACTGAAAAAGATGGGATTAATCTCAATCTTAACTCTAAAGCTGAGAAGTTAAAAGTACATCTGGCAATCTACTGGTGTTATCAGTATAAAAATTCATGCCAAATGACAGACAGGGAATTCAAAACAGGACTCTTTTCTTTCCTTCTTTTTTCAGATAAAGAAGGTCTAAAAATAAATAATAACTGTGTGTGAAAACATGGACTGGTAGAAAGGTGAAAACACAAAAAAAGTATTTAGGTCTCCATGAAAAATGCATCTATATGCAGGCTTCATTTCACACACTTTTAGAAATGAAGATTAAGGTGTGGAATGCGGGGTCATAGCATTCTGAGTGCTTTGAAGCAACACACTGAATTACTTTGTAGGCCAGATTTCTCCAGAGACAAGAGATAAAGTCATCTTCAAAAACTAGAAGGGATATATAAGAAATACAGGCTAAAGAAATCACCTTAACTTGGCAAAAAAAAAAAAAAATAAAAGTATAGGTAAAAAGAAGAGACTATTGGAGAATATTAATGTGCACATGCTGCAGCGTACTGCTGGGGAGGGAAAGCAATGCTAATGGCTAACTGAAACTAGATGTAGATACAAGTGTGACATACGTGTTCTGCAGATTGCAGGAGGTGTAGCCAGAAGATCTTTACTTAACCCACCAGGGAGTTAGGAGACGTCAGTAAATTCTACAGCAAAACCAGGTCCAGACCTGCTACATCACAGGCTTCCATCTCATGGCTCTGGGTCCAGGACACTTCTTATGTTGAAGAAAAGAAGAAAAGATACGTGATCATAAAAAATGAATCAAGACAACGAGAATAACAATAACGAAGAGAATAGAGCTGCCCTTCTGAGACTGCAGAACATTTAAATTCAGAGAAGAGAAGGATTTCCAGATGGTGAAATATCAAGGGAAATTGCTCTGTCTGTAGGAAAAAGAGGATGAACATGTCAGACAATGGCTTTTCTAAAGGTATTATTATAATTAGATCAGAAATCAGTATAGTACATGATATGACAGATTTGCTAACATCTATCTACAACAGATCCATTTAAATAAATTAGCTGATGGGATGCTGCAAGGCAACAGCACCCACCCAGTGCAGCCTCATGTGACAAGCGGTCCTCTCTGGCACTCCTGGGAGAAATTTCAATGACTGAAGCATTTGCTCAGTGTAGGCAAAGTTGTTTTTGTCACAAGCCAAGGTGCTGCAGTGTAGACAACTATGGGATACTGCAAGAAGTCTTTGCAGGTTGCCACAAGAAGGAATGGTGGCTTCATCCAGCTGTCATGTTAGAAGAGAGACAAGAGAGAATGAGAGATGAGTGACCATGTCTTGAAGCCTTCTGCTTCAGAGCAATAACTTTAGGAAGGTCTCAAAATCTAACTCAAGATAGTGGGCTCAAGAAAAGACTAATGGAGTGAAATCCTATAGCCTGATTAACAGCTGCTGAGGCCACATGATGTCAGGCTCCCTTCAGGCCTAAAAATCTATGAGGGAATAGTAAGTTCAGCACAAATGTTGTAGTGGCAGAGAAAGACTCATATGAAGTGGTTTTAGCCATGAGATCTGAAGCTGGGAATGCAGTACTGAGTGATTTTATGCAGGAAAGAAGTAAAATGGGAAGAGACAACAGAGAAAGATCAACCTGACATGGGCTTTTTATGTAATTATATTAGATGGGTCTGAAAGGTTTCTAAAAGACACTGTTTGTCTGAGACAGAATCAAGAATAGCTGATTTACAAGTGAGAAACAGTGGTTCAGAAAGATGTATGATTTTTTTTTTAATTAGTTTCCAATTTTTGCCAGACAATATTTGAATTAACTTTTTTGCTGTAATCAAGTACACCACTTCATGGGATTAGGGCCAAATTTGCAAACCTCTGGGTACTTAAAGGCAAACATACATGTCGAGCTGGGTTCACAGAAGCTCCTAAACAAGTTAGGCAGACAGAATGTCAATGAAGAGTTAGACATCTGCTAACACGCTCCGGCACTTGGCAAATGTCAGTGAGTATCTATCTGAGCCTTCAGGTTCTTAATACTCTGCAAATCCAACCCCTGACAACCCCTGGCTACTACACCCAGCTATGAGCCAGCAGGAGAGGAAAGCCAAAAATACTGTATCCTACAGCCTCCTATTACACTGCTTGAATTTCACCCACAGGTCTAGATGCTTCATCTGGTTCATTTTCTAAAACTCACAGCAGTAAAGCGAGTAGTATGATGCCTCCAAAAGGTTTTCAGTAATGTAGACCAAAGCAATTAAACATCTAGAACAGCACATATGCTTCTGCAATGGGCAAGGGAAGTCTTGGTGGTAAAACAGACAAGTGTGACACCGAGGCACCAAAAAAGAGCATCTGTCCATTTATGCATACATGTATAGTGTTAATATTCCTCATAAATCTGTTTAAATATAGGTTGTTGTGGTAGTTCCTGGGTAGCCCTCCAGCTAAAATCATTAAAAACTGTGATTATTTGTATTTTAACTAATGAACTATAACCTCATAGATATGCTTACATGCACTAGTATTCTATTATATCCACACAGAATATATATATCTATCTATGACATACAGTGGTAATTTATAGCAAATCAGGAAAAAAGGGTAGAAAACATCCTAAAATAACAATTTCTGCAGAAGTACTTGTAATCAACTTCAAAATCCATGCACTTGAGATATCCTTGAGGAATTTAATGTGCTTCTTGTACTAATGATATTTTTTCTGTAAAGTTAATGTAGTAATTTTCACATCATTTTAATGTGTTGGTGGTGTTCGTTAAAGCAAAGATTAAGCTGCCAGATGATAACATGCTATTAAGTCTAAAACAAAATGAAGAAAAGGAATTAACTATTTTGACACTAACTAGACATAATTAATGGCCATCTGAAGTGGGTTTCCAAATAATAGTACACAGTTTGTTGACAGCGAGATGAGAAATTCCCTAAGACCAAATGTGTTCAATTGCATTTGAAGCTCTATAGAGGTTTGTATAAAACACAGGTAAAAAATTATATGATTGAAATTTCGTAGAATCACAGAATGCCATGTTGGAAGGGACCTCAAGGATCGTCTTGTCGCAACCTTTCCTTGCAAATCACGGCCCAGAAAAATGACTGAGCATCCTGTCCAGTTGAATCTTAAAAGTGGCCAATGTTGAGGACTCCACCACATCCCTGGGGAGATTATTCCAATGGCTGGTGGTTCTCATTGTGAAAAATTTTTCTCTTGGGAAATTTGAATTTCCAGCTCTTGCAGTTCCACCATGATCTACGTATATATATCAGCTGATGTATCAACCAACTGCTAAAGGCTGCTGAGCACTAGGGATAAGGAAAAAAAAAATTATAGGTAACCCTTGCCCATGTAAGAAAAGAAAAGGGTAAAACTTTTTTCAAAAGACTTCACAGTGTACTTGTAAAAAGCAACGATGCCTACAGCAATGCCTAATAGGCACTTTTCTCAGTTACTATATTTAGAGAAGAAAGTGGTGATAAGATTGTTCTGCAGCCAGAAGTAAATGTTAAGATAATTCATTGGGGGGTGGTTGGATGTAGCAGTGCCAGTACTTACTGGAGAGAGCAAAGAAAAAAGTAGTTCTGATTTTGTTTCTGGCCTCAAGCATCTGTGATACCAAAGACTGATTGCTCCTTTGTTATTTTTAGTGGAGTAGACAAACGAAGACGGGTAGATCATGTAAGCAGTTAGTGCTATGATTTACAAGGTACCAGGCATTAATCATTCATTTAAATACAAATGTGGAAAAAAAACATAGACTTTGTTACAAATTCCACTGCTTTTTTTCCTGCTTGTATTGTATAAATATAGGTAAATATGACAATAGTGAAGGTTTCTTTGACTAGCTGTCATTATCTAATAAGAAGCCAGGATTCAGGACCCTTACTATCAAATGTATCAACAATAAATAAATATATCTCTCAAGATGACAGTCAATTAGCAATGCTATTACATGAATGGATGATTTTCTTGTAGAAATTGATTCAAGTAGAACATTTCTTTATTTCAAGTTTTGATACCGAACGTATACACAAGAGCAAAGAGCCAGTGGCAGGGTGCAAATAATGAGCCTGTATCTTACAGCACAGTGGAAATTGTGCAAGACACTTGAAGGCAACGTTCTTACAAATCTGCTTGAAAATGAATGTATGGGCCTTGGATCTGCATTTGATACGAGCTACTCAGTTCCAGCAAAAATCTTCTGCTCTTTAGTTGCCAAACTCTGTATCAGCTTGCACGGCTGGAGTAAGGAACAGCCCAGATACTGTTAATGCATCCAGGCTTTTCAGCTCCACTACCATGACATGGGATTTTAATATTTCTTTGAAGTACTACATTTCTTTTATACCTTTTATTTTAACAACGAAATAATCCATCTCAGACCTATTCATCCTTCTGATTGTTCTCCTTGTCAGGTATTTGTACATCTTTACCTTTTGTAGAAGTGCCACTTCTACTTAATAATAGAGAACACTAATAAACACCCTTTCATGCCTGGCTTTTTCAGCTTCTGTAATCCACACTTTGTTCTCTCTTTCAAGCAAGACACCACACAAGACTTACTCACCAGAAACCATCCAATTTAATATCATATAGGTTGTCTTTGGAGTTGAAGCTTTCCTCAGCTTCTGCCTCCCTTAACTTAATGGAAGTGATTTTTTCTCCTTGTAAGAATTTTCTGAAGAACTCAATCAATGAAAAGGGCCCCTGTGACACCTCCTGACCCTCTGCTACCCCAGACTCCATCTCAGTGAGATGCCTGGAGCACACACATGGCTTTAATCACACACCAGTCCCCACAATAAGCAATGAAAGGCTCCCATCTGAAATGCTTCACTGGCCTCAGGGGCTTAAGAGATATTTAGAGTTGAAAGAAAAAAAAATCTTAGAAACTATCTTTAATCACAAATGTTTTCAAAGGTTTCTGCACCCTCCTAATGGCACTTTGATTTGAATGACTTTAAATGAAATGCTGTGACTGCATGAAGCTGATTATTGGGCTGCTGCTGGTGGTGTTTAGTCTGGAAACCAGTGTTTAGTCTGGAAACCAGTGCCTTCTCTGAAAGCAACCATTTTCCACTCTCTGTGTGATAGCCTACAGCTGTCACTGCTGCTCTCTGCTACACAAAGGAGAGAAGCTCTAATCTGAATTTGAAGCTAATCAGAGGATGAACTTAAAAGGAAGCGAAGAATCAATCACATTAAACTGGGAAGCAGTCAACATCTCTTCCAAAAATCAAAGGGGAAATCTCAACCCCACTGAAGTTCTTCGAAAAACTTGCCTTGATTTCAACAGGATTAAACTCATCATGAATGCAAGTCCTTTGCGGCCTATCATTTTTTTTGCCATATGGAATGAGACTTGAAGAGGCATGAAGAGAAAGCTCCGGCACACACCTGTGGAGACCTGTTTTCCCAGCATACAAGATTATGTCTATTCCTCTAAGGATCCTCAACCTTATTGGTGATTAGTTTTCAAATGTGCTTACAGAACTTGAAAATAGGCCTCCTGATCTCCATTTCTCATTGAATTTAGTTTCTCCACAAAGTGTTCTTAACAGTTTACAAAAGTGTTCCTCCCTAAAAGGACACAGGAGAGGAAATAAATGCATTGCTTCCTGGATGGCAGGGGATATTGAGGGGGGAGCGAGGCGAGGGGGAGCAAAAAAAAGAAAAGATAAAAAGAGAGAGAAAAAAAAAAGAAAATAAAAAAATATAAAGGAAGAAAGAATAAAAGGAAAAAAACTTCAATCAAAAATGTAATTAGTAAATGTTTCCATGTCTTCCAGTTATCAATTTGATTCAGCTGGTCACTAAATTAAAGCAACGATAACTAATATCAATTTTTTTGTGCAAAAAGATGACACAAAAGAAAATGCAAAGCTCTTCGATACTTCAGGTTTGTTAATCACCTAGAGAAAGGAGATTTCAAAACCACCTTATGTACCTTATGTGAATAGCAACTCACTTTCTTTTATGTAATTGAGACATGGCTTCAGACTATCTACTCTTCACCAGAGGGACTTGGCTAATTATTAGAAGTATTCAATCTAGTAATACTAATGAATCAAAATCTGCCTGGCACTGTACTTGCCCCAGGCTATTTGACAACATGCTACAGATGTTCTGTGAATTGCTGGAAGAACCTGTTTCTTCGTGTGCTGGATATAATGAAGAGATGGGGCTTTTCTTATTGATCTTTGAAAAAGGAATTTTTAATGAAAACAAAACTCTTCTTCCATCCCTCCGTGGCCTGAATATCATTCCCTCTCCAGGGAGAGAAAATATTGAATTGATTCAGAAAGGAAGACATTTTTATAGGGAAAGAGACACTTTTACCTATCTTTTAGTACCAATTATTCATATCCAGCTGATTGTTATAGCTTGGTTTCAAGAGGATGGATTATTACTAAATGATTTATACAGAAGCACAGTTAAAAATGAATACTTATTATAAATTAAATTGAACAAGAATGATAGGCCTATATCTTAGAACTACAGGGGATCTGAGATCACTTCCCCACTCTCCCACATACTGATCTGTGCAAAGAATTAAACTGTTCTGTATCTCACTTTGCTGCATTGCAGGAGGGGTAACAAGCCTTTTTTTTCCTGGCCATTTTTTGGTTCTTACATAAGAACCACAGATGGTTTGGGATGGTGGTACACACATATAGACCTAGTAGAGCCAGCCCCAGTCTTAGAAAAAAATCTTTGCCATCACAATATAGTATGTAATAACATCATATAACACACCTGTACACACTGAAGAGACCAAGAATACCTTACCAGAAACGAGTTTAGATACAGGTTCTGCAACACTGAAATTCCTTTTGGAAACAATGAAGAGAAAATAGTATTATAGCTATTGTAGGTGATAAGCCTTTTTGCCATAAGACAAATGAAAACATGTATGAGCTTAGTCCCTAGATCCCTCTATTACATTCACTGAGCCATTAAGTCTAAACATTAAAAGCTGATACCGAGAACATGGAAACACTATGCCTCTATTAATAGTGATTGTTAAAAAATGGTATTTTCATTAGTGTGCAATACAGCTGAATTCCAGTACAGCTGAATTCCAGTAAAGTGTCTTCTTTGCATCACTGTATTTGGATCAGCTGAAAGCCTGAAGATCACTAATGGGCCATCCTTCCACAGACAAAATGCTTTCCTGTGCCATCAGAAGATGGGAATAGGAAGCTGTGGTAATACTGATCTACATAGATACTTGTTAATATTTTACTAGAAACATCACAAACTGAAGTTTTATTTGCATTAAAGTATTATTAACACTGTATAAACTTTCATTAAAGAAAAAAAAAATCAGTAGTAGTCTCCTCTGAAAACATAGCAAAGAAAATATCTCTTGATGGTGAAGGCTGAAGGAATGAGATGAGAATCAAAGGAAAAAAAAATTGGTAATTTCAGAATACGTAACTTTTGGAGTCAGTATTTAATGACTGCACAATACTTGAAATCCAGGGGAAAAGTGGAATTTTGATCAGCTGGGCACATTGCTCTATGTAATTACGAGTCAGAATCCATCTCCTTCTGTTCAGAAAAATGATATTATTGAAAATATCATCTAGTGTAAAGTGTGTTAGGGTATCTTCCCAAAAGGTAACACACAGTCTCAAGTGGAATCTCCAGATTAATTTCTTTGCAAATTTGGCATATCCTTTCACCAGAAGACTAATAGTTCTGTTGCTCTCCCAAGGAATCAGTGCAGTCATGCTGCATCCCTGGTCCCTTCAAGCACACAGACAGGTTTATATTTAATCCCATTAGTAATCCCATACAATTCAGCATATGCAGAAGTCTCTGCAGAGTTGGGATCTACATTTTACTCTAGTTGATCATATAATCTCAGAACAAAAACAGCCCTCTTCAGGTAGAGGGAGCTTTTTAGTGTTATTCTTGTTCTAAACAACATTTCTATTTCTTGTCCTCTCTGGATTTACCAAATCATTTTATTTCTTACATATCACAGAGCCTGTCACTCTAGCTCAAACTTTGACATTGACTTTATGAGTTCTTGAGCATGAAGTTCTTTATAAATTGAGTTTCATATCTGGGATATGAAAATAGATCCCTCAGTGCTAGCTCATCTTTTCTGGTAAAACTAAATATACCAACAGCACTGAGTACAAACCAGCTGAATTAGACACTAATACTCAGGAAAAATAAGGATACTTTAGCAGAATGTATAAATGTCTCAAAATATGGCATATTTAAAAGAAAAGAGCAAACAACTTTATGTCCCTAATGCATTATACTTATTGAAATTTGCCTCTTTCCTGCTTTACCAGTTGTTGAGTGTTGTTAATTATTTTTCACTACAATAAAAATTACAAATTATAATAAATTCATGCTTTTACTATGTGAAAGATCTGTAGTAAAATAAAGTATTATCAGCTGATATCAGCCAGACATCTCTGATTCTTCAGAGAAAGAGGTCCTCAGCAGGATCTTAAGACAGTCCATTACTTGTTTAGGGTAACTAATGTTTTCCTGCTGCTGCTGTAGCATGGACCACAGCAGGTTGAATTAAATAATTCTGCTATGATCTGCAGAGCTGTATTTTTACACAAGTGTGTGGATGAACCACACAAATGCATTCATGTCAGGTTTCACTGCCAATTTTTGGTCTTCTATCCACAAATGTGGATAGAAATCTAGCTTGCTTTGAAATACAGTTTGATATCTATGTTTAAAATGACATTATGAGTTTGACACAAGGGTAAATGCAAGAATAGCCAGATTTACATTGTGGACTTTGAATCAGAGCTTAGAAGAACGATATGACTTGATAATCATCCTTGTAATATGAATAAAAAATGAGCTATAAAATTATTGTCAGTTCAGAGAGTGACATCCCAGTTAAACCATTAAAAACTTTCATCTTTTTATCCTTCCAAAGATCAATTTCTCAACTCCTGAATCTCCTCAATGACTTTCTTTAAAACTTGATTCTTCAACCAGTTTCTAGTCTTTGCCAGCGTAAAGTTTGAACCTGCTTTGATTTGATGTCCAATCCTTCACATACTGAGTGAAACTGAAATTTTAGTATATATATAAACTCCATTACAAAGTATAATACAGAAGTAGAAAAGAGCCAAAATTGCATTAGCATTTCACTGTAGATTATATGCAGTTTTAGCAGCTAACTGAGCCTACTGTGTTTCTTTTTACATTTACAAAACTATAAATTCTGTAGCGTGCCTGGTTTCTACCTCCACATGCATTTGTGGATGGGTTACAATTGCTTATGACCTTTAAAAGACATTTTTTATGTAGTGTAAACTCAAACCATACAATGTTTTGCTCTCTTTGAGAACACTGGGCTGTACACAGGAGACAAGATAATCCCATCAGTACCAACTGATGCAACTTGGCCAGCACATACCTTTAAATGTTGAGGTCCCAGGTGCAATTGCCATGGCCAGTGACTTCTGCAGGAGTATGACACTGTATATAACTCAAGCTTGAAAAATTGAGCGAGTCTCATGGGAAAGCCATAGGAAAAAACCTACCAAAACTGGTAGAAGAGAAATGACAGTCACTACGTACAGTTGCCAGTCTGATACAAGCTGGACTCTAGACAAGTTGGAGCTTGTCATCCAGCAAATGGCAATAGCAATAACTGTATAATTCAGATGAGCAGGATTAGACAAGATTTATGTTTATTTTAGCTCAGTCTATCCTGTTATAATATTTGCACTTTCTCTTGTATTCATGCATTTAGTTTTCTCCAAGAAAATATAAAGCCTGCTGCAGATGTTAAGGCAATGAGAGACTGAGACAAGATAATATCGCCAAAAATAATATCTTAACATTGTGGGCTTTTTCTGCCATCTTATGCTTTTTCCTACACAACCTGCAGAAGCAGAGGCCAGTTTTGGATACTTTGATCCTGAAAGGGTCTGAATTCTAATTCAAAGTTATGTTTCCTTATAGAAAAAACAGCATGTGCTCTGCTAAGTGATAGAAGGATCCTGGAGAACACATTCAGAGCAGGAGCCATAAAGATGGCTTAACTAGGATGTCATTCACTCCATATTGAGATGGTGGCCAAACCAACCTTATTACAAATATCACAATTTACATGGAGACAAACTCAACCAGTATGGGTTCTGTTGTCCACGAAATATTGGATTTCCTCCCTCATGTAGCATATGCATCATTTATTTGGCTATAAAATATACCCCCAGATTACTCTTCTTATGCCACTGCATGGGACTACTATGGACAAACCCATTCAGAGCAGGCTTATTCTAGCTAATCAGTAACAAACAATTCTTGCCATAAAACTTGCTTATCTTAAAAATTTGCCCTTCATCATCCTATTTTTTTTTCCAGCAAAGTCAATAGCTCTGATTTTCTAAAAGATGAAAATGAACATTATGCCTGAGAAATTATGACGCTTCTACTCTGTGATGTTATTATTATAATATCTGCCCACTATTAGTGAACACTTTCATTTGGGTTGTGAAATGCTAGAAACAGCCTTCCAAACCAAGAAAAATGCCTGTCTCCTAATCATACACTACGTCCAGATATGCAGCACAGACAATGAGTAATGCTCAGCAGCCAGCCCCGACTCCATTCTCTCACAGCTTTTCAATTTAAGCCAAGTTCTAAATGGAAGATCACATAAGATGAGGTAGATCTATAGTTGCTAAAATAGCACAGACTCAATTTCCATCTTTCTCATGCCAGCTTTCTAAAGAAGCTCAAGAGACAATGTTTGCCTTAGTTTAAATAGTCTTTTAAATACTCTGAGATGAGTGAGAAAGCTCCCATTGCTTCTGTAGCACCTTGATCACGTGAGATACACTGCACTGGTACCAGTCTAGCAAATCCTTTAAAAATATATCAGTTTTTAAGCTCTGTGTTGATATAAAGTAAGTCTCTTGCAAGAGGCTGGAAAGTACGATGGGAAAATAGAAAAAAAAGATATATTTTTTTAAAAAAAGACCCACTCCTCTAGATGGGCTATTCATCTGTTAGGTAGAAGGGAGCCCACACAGTAAGTAGATCTAAGTGACAGAAAAGAGTACGATATAGAGATAGAGAAATGTTGTCATTACCATAGCAACAGCAGAATAGCAATTACATGCAATACCATAGATAGTTAGGAAGAAAGAATAAATTACTTATTTTCACCTGGATTCTGTGATTGCTATGACATATTTTCTTTAGGTCTAGATATTACACACACCGTCTGACTCTTTCCCTTTCCCCTACTACTTCAATGAGATAATTCATCAAGTCCTTATTTTTTTGAATCACACAGGGGAAAATAAGAGAATAAAAAAAGAGAAGGAAGGGAAAGGAAAACTTCATGTACAAATGGGAGGGAAGAATTGGAGACAAGGCAACAAAGATGGGAACTCTCCTGTACAGTGTGCTTAATGGACTTCTGGGGAGAGGGCCTGGAGGTAGAGAACTTCCTGGTCTTCCACCTGCAGCTACTTGAACACAGATGGTTGTGGTATCCATGAAGCATTACTTTTCTCACTGTTTTCCTCACAGACAGGCCTTATTTTCAAAGTCTCTGATCTAGTCCAAGGGGTTTCAAAATCCATTTTCGTCCACAAAGGGAATTTTCTGCACAGTTCAGTCAAAGGACACTATATGCCCAGGTTGTACTCTGCTGGCAGTCCATGCAGAATGGGCTAATCCAGACCGATATGCACTAATCCAGAACAATATCGACTAATCTACAGGATCATACCTATGTGGTATTTTCTAGGCGAACTAATTGTCTAACTCATCCCTGGACATCATCTGCTTCAGCCTCCTGAAGCATCTTTACCTGCTCCTTTTCTGTTGTTTTTTCCACAGCATTGGGATGAGGAAGGAGCCTCAAAAATCTCTCATTTTACTGTCAGATGGCTTCAGGCTAAGTGGTGTTGGAGGCATTAAGTGTGGGGACAGCTATCTATAAAAATCAAACTCGTGACAATCTCTTAGATGGAGAAACAGGCAGCAAAGCAGTTTGGATAGACAGGATTTCAGTGGGCACAAGAAACAGATTTTGAGGACAGTCTGCAAGACAGATAATAGCACATCCAGTAAGATCAGAAAGATGACAATATAACGACGCTGGCTGCTGTGGGCAGTCGCAGTTCAGCAGTGCCCTCTTTCAAACATTAGAGTAAGAATGAAAGGGAGCAAATCATAGCAAGAAATGAGGCAGGATAAGGAGATCCTGGGGCTGATCTTCTCACAACACAATGACAGTATCTTGGAAAATCTCCTGAAATTAAGAGTTATCACTGGTTATCATGAAACTGTGTCAGGACTGTAATGTATTCTGCAGGGATTAGTATCTAGAATGTTTTCTTAAAAAAGGAGTAATAACAGTGAAGGGTATTGTACCTATGCAGCAAGAGCTGCTGTCAAAAAACAAAAACCAAAACCAAAAAATAACCAAATAAAAAAACAAAAACAAAAAAAAAAAGAAAGAAAAAATAATGAAAATAAAGAAAAAAAAAAAAAAGAAAGAAAGGAAAGAAAATGATAGTTGCCAAAAAAGCTTCAAGTAGGAGTCAAAAAAGCTCCATTTTGCTTGACTGCTGCTCTGTCTCTTCCCTGCTCTGTATCTCTAACAATGCATGGGAAAAAAAAGATCCATTTCTAGCAGAGTATTTATGTGGGTAGTACATGACAAATTGTGGTGGCATATGTTGCTGTAAGGATATAGGACAGAGCTTATGCTCATAACCATTACAGTACAATGCCCAAAAATACAAGGACAGGAATGGCACAAACATATATTCTATTTTACTGGGTGCTTTTTCTCATGTTGACAGTAGTATTAACATATTCTCGGAGGCAGCCCGTATATATTCTTGATTATCAATCAAGATATTTTTTTTTGGTGCATGTACAGGCAAAATAATAATGTGCTACTGCATGGCTTTTCAGAGCCCATTTGTGAATAGGTGCAGTGGTACAGAGCTGGAGACTGTCAGCAAGAGATTCCTAGAGCCTCCAGAAAAAGCAAGATATTACTTGTCCCATGGAGAACTCTTCGGTGGTCCTGCCTTCAGAGGCTGACCTGCTCGCTGCAGCATACACAGAGGTGTTTCATACTCTGCACGGTACACACTTCGACTCATGCCAAACCTAGGAGAAGGGCATTTAATTTTGACAATATAAATCAATTCCACGTAACTTATAAAACATAAGGAGTTGAGTTTGTTTCATTCATTCTAGATGGATTCTTTACTTATTTTTGGCTTTTTATTAGCTTTCAAGTTTTCCCAGGGTTGCCGGATTGATGGCACTGGATCTGGCCTTTCAACAAGAGCAAGTCAAGTTAAAACTATGCTGACTAGTGGTAAAAACTGTACTGTACTGAATCACACAGACAGCTGGATAGAGCACCTGGATGCCAAAATATATTCAAGCATTACAGCTTTCCTGGCCAACACCTTACATCATTATGGTAGTTTTGAGAGAACATGCAATCCACATTAGCAGGCTGCTTTGTATACCCATGCTCATAAGAATCCCTCTAGAAAAAAAAAAAAAAAAAAGAAAAAAAGAAAAAAAACCCCAAACCAAAAAAAAAAAAAACCAACCAAAAAACATTAAGTGTGATGACCAAGTATTATCTTTCTGAATTGACAAGTTATAACCACATATGCCATCAATGACTTGAAATTGTTGAGGATGACGGTTTTCTCTAGTAAAGTCAAGTGGGTTTATACTGAAATAAAATAGCTATGAAACAGTCTAATAAAGTGGTTTTTGCAATAGCAAATGCCTCAACTTAGCTTTAACACTTATTGAACTGGAAAGAGCCTTTTATAGCTAGGTAGATTCCAACGCATCATCAAAATTGCCTGTAACTGCTAGCTTGAGCATGAAAAATGATCTCTGTTATAATTCCATAAATCAATATATCTTATCATACTAGAACAGGGTTGCAATCACCATTTAATGGAACCAGAGGAATGGTGCTTTCTGGGTGGAAGTAAAATTGGGAGGGAAATACTAACCATCAACATGTCCAAACAACAATGTAGCACTGCAGAGAGAGAGAAAAAAAAAAATAATAGAAAGATATTTTATTGTCCATATTGTGGATTCATTTTTGTCATTCAACCAGCTATCCAGCAGGTTGACCTACATCTACTACTGTCCTTCCTGGTTAAAGAAAAAAGACTGCCAAGCCTTTGAATAACAACACATGAAATCTGCATTCACTTCAAGCGGAAAATATTACAAACCCTAACCTGTTTAAAACATTCAAACCATTATTATCCATTTCCATCATTCTTTCCATATTCTGTTCTATTTTTCTTGCCAACATAAAACCTGTTATATAAACTTTTATGCCTCATTTTGTATGTTCCTTCAAATACACTTCTATTAACTGGTTTCCTTCTGCCTTCCAAATTTAGCTGATGCCACTATTTTTTAGCTCCAAACTTTTCTTAGTCTGCTGTTTTTCTGGTTTTAAATTAGTTCCTATTTGACATTTCCAGATCATCCATTTGATTAGCAATAATATGCATTTTTAAAGAATAGCAAGGAAAATAGTCTCTCTCCAGGGAGCAGCAAGGGACAGAGAAGGAGATGCTGCAGTGCTTGCAGTGCCCAAGCAGCAGGT
Source organism: Eurystomus gularis (assembly GCA_013400335.1). Lineage (NCBI taxonomy): Eukaryota > Metazoa > Chordata > Aves > Coraciiformes > Coraciidae > Eurystomus > Eurystomus gularis. Next base: position 553,144 of record VZZY01007612.1, read on the forward strand.
TCTGCATGGCTGCAGTCAGGCTCTGTCTCTTCAGACATCCTTTTGAGCCAGAAGCAGTCGCACAAGGTTACCAGCTCTTTCCAATTGCAATACTTGTTTTCAGCCCCTTGGGGTGAACAATGAATGCTCTAAAAAAGGCAACATTAATTAACAATAAGCCTGGGTGGACACAGCTGGGCAGGAAGGGAAGAGGCACCAATACACTTATAAATGTTTAGAGTTCAGTCTGGCTTATACAATTCATAAAATAGAAAATGTCACTCTGAAATTAGAGAAGCTTATAAAAAAGATAGAGCTTGTGGTTCGGGATAGGACTGCTTCTGCCAGAAGTCAGGGCTCCTGAGAAATCTCTTAGAAAATGTATGCCTTGGGCTGTCAACATATTCTTTCTCAAAGACCCATCCCATTTCTGTGAGGCAGGAGGTCGTATAAGTGACTTCAAAGAACATAAAACATTTTGTGTCTACCTCTTTGCACAGGAGTCGAGACTGTACTGCTAAGAGATGAATGACCTGTGACAAATCCTCCAACTTTGGGAGTAACCTGAGTAGCTTTTTTCCCTATCACAAGAATGGGAAGAGAAGACATGAAGTCATTGAATGTTTTCACATCTTAGTGCAAAGTCCTATCATACATTGAGTTAGAGGGACAGACGTATGTAGCACTGACATTTCTGCAGTTCAGAACTGAGACTAATGGAGATAATCCCTCCTGAGTCAGCTTGAATCCTGATTCGGATTTGAGAACCTCATTTTCAGCAGAGTCCCTGTGAAACACAAGATGACATTCCCTGAAGTGTTATCATGGTCAGCATGAAGGTTTTGCCCTGGCCAGTCGTGTGTTGGTAGGCAGCTACACTGCAATGACACACAAGCCAACATTTCCTCTCTGGTTGCTTTATTCCTTTTTGCACATAATACTATGCTTGGAAGAGAAAGGCAGTGTGCCTCAGGCAATATTTGTTTTCCAGTCTTTTGTAGGAAAAGTAGTTAACTCCTCAGAAGGGGAAAGACACAATTCACTGTCTGGGCCTGAATGATTAATTTTGCCTCCTTGTGAGACTGGGCAGAGTACTATTCTCAGTGGAATTGAAACTTGTGGTGGCCTCTACCCCCATTAGTCCAGGTTTAAAGTACTATTCAAGACAGATGTGAGAATTTGTCTGTAAATGGAAAAGATTTGGACATTAAGATTTTAATACAAACCTACACTAACACTGCAATTAAGATATCCTGTAAATGTTTTGCTGAACTGAGGCATCAACAAAAGGTTGTCCTTTTTCTTTGCTAATCATAATTAAATCTTCTCAAAAGTATTGGTGACCATTCCCATAGCATCACTAAAATGTACTGCCTTTGTTTACAAATATGCAGACGTTTCTACTGAGTCCCACCACCTGTCCATTATTCTAAATATTCATTGTCATCCTTCCTTGGACATTTTCGTTTTTATAGTGCCTATTAATTTCAGTACTTACCATATCCTCTGCTACAGGTAAGAACTGGGAGAAATAAAAATACAGTAGGTTGGGAAACACTTAAAGGCTTAAATTTCTTATGCCATCAGATTTCTGCTAACTTCTGAAAAGCAAATCATATCCCTTGGTAACACATCAGCTCTCAGTGTTAGCTAACAAGAATGGAATGAGGTTGTTAAATGATGGAAGGGTTAAACTAGGTTAAAAATGATTGCTCTGTCATTAGGGATGATGCTATCTGTGGCAATCAAACACTTTGCAGAGCCTTCATTCTGCAATCACAGCAAATTTTTCAGAACTTGCCAGCCCTCCTCGAAGTACATGAGATCAGCATCTTTCCCAGCATGAAATCAGAGCTGCTCCTGTTGTTTCTCTGCATCGGTTACCACTGCAGCACATCCTCCACTGTTTTTTTTTCAAGGACATATATTTCCTCTTGCTGGGAACTCACATTAATGAACCCTTTGGTTTTGCCGAGTCCTTCCCTTTACATTTCCCCAGGGTTGCATGTGAGGTTGAGCACTGCAAGGGAGGGCCATCCAAGTGAGTTGTGTTCCCTCTTCGTGGGGAAGCGCACGCTCTGCTGTCAAGGCCTCTGTACTACGGCGACAAAGATACAAAGTTTATTGCTATTACTCCTCTGCCTTGTCATGCCTTTATTTTCTAAGATATTCCAGACTTAGTGATTTGGTCTCACATTTATACAACACAAGATCTAATAAAAGACTATCCAACCAAGAAGATAGGGCTTTTTAACTACTGTTTTGTAGAAAAATACTGCAGAGGAAGTAGTAATGCTCTCAGTATGTAACCCTGCTTCATCAAACTGGTATTAACAGTGTCTTAGATACTAAACTTCCTGACTTGCTGACACCTTTAGTTATTGAATGCTGAGCAGGTTTTCTTTAATGACTTTAATCTTTGCACAATCATATTTTTCATCTTCACTATTCTCAAGTACCTTTCTCTAGATGATCCCTTCCATCCCTCACTATTCTTTGTTTGAGATCTTCTGTCACTTGTTTGACAGCAAAGCCATCAATATATAGAAGTCGTTCTTTTAAATGGAAGTACACTTAAGAGACTTTAATTCCTCTATTTGAACATCTTAACTCATAAAAAACAGCCTAATTATTTTATGGGATTCAAAATGCTTTGTAGCCTTCAAACCACCCAGTAAAACAGTTTATGTCTCCTTAAACAGCTGTGAAAATGATCTGCAATTTCTACCCATATCTCTTACAATGCCATACTGATGGCTCAATAGCCCATTTGATTACTGGACTGTACTCTTAAATAAATAAAAGTTACAGTAAATGTAATACAAAGAATATTCACCAGATTAAAAAAACAACCAAACAAACAACACCACAAACCCCTATTTGTTTAAACAAATGAACACTGAAGAAGTGGTGCAGGCTTGGATGGTGATTTCAGTAATAGAATATGGAGCGAATGCCTCATTATACCTGAAAAAATACATCACTATATGAATGATAGGGTATTTATTTTAACAGATCCATACTCATTTTATAGTCTTCTGATGCAGAAGAAATCTTTTGTACTTGAGATCCTCAGCTGCCCAGCATTTGCAGCACTTCACAAGCTGAACTGTAACATCTACCTGGAGTCGAGGGTACGACTGTTATGCACATGGAGATTTAAGGATAGAAGCTATTTATTCTATTGAAGACAACCCACAGATTCTTTATAGCTACATGGAAAACCAGATCATTACTACAGTATTCATTCCTTAAGGAACCTTACTCAGAACAGTAAACCAGCTAAAATTTCACACAGCTTGTGCAAGGTCTGTTGGGTAGGTGATCAGCAAGTACTCCTACATCCACAGGCTGTGGGGATAGAACAAAGGTCAAGAAGAAAAAAAAAAAGCATAACCCAGAAAGCTGTAATAGAAATACATTTTTGTATAATTCAGAACTACAAGACTGTAAGTTAAGATCTGTGTAAACATACGGACATTTTCCCAGAGTGAAGAACCAGCTTTCTATTTCATTCATTGAAAGAATATATATATTTGGGCAGGAAATCATTAGGAATAATTAATTCCTATGAACATGCATTGTAATTTTTCTAATTTGGCTTTATAGCATTAACCACTGCAGAATTACACTCAAAACAAATTAAAATGTTCAATTGCAGCTGCAATATTCATTTTTGGAAAGTACAGCATTAAAGTGCTCACAAGATCAAGGGAATCAGAGACACCTGAATGAGAAAGTGAGGCTTTAAAGACTCAAAAGTTGAAGAAATTACATAGACATGTCCACACACACAGGTATTGTACCTCAAGATGCTTAGGGACTCAATTTTTCTAAACAGCAACTTCAGCTGCCATTACAAGTAGTACTGAATTCATCGCAAATTCAAAAGCAATTTTGATTTTCTTTTCTCAAGTGACACCATGTAGCTCTGGGATAAATTACTTTCAGATGCTTTAAATGTAATTTAAAACACACCACTTACAATAAGGAAAGCATTATTGTTTATGAATGTTTTATAATGGTATTATGGAAAAATCCATCTTTGCTCAGATGATAGCAAATAAAGAACAATTTTTTTCAATCTTTAGAATGATAGTACAGGTCAGGTTACTCCCATTAGGTCAGACGATTGCAATAACCAGTTTTATTTATACCCAGCAGTACACTTAGGAAAATAACATCAACTTAAAATATATTTAACAACTCAAAAAGTTATTCTAACTCTTTCATAACAGTATGGATAATTAAAACTTACTTTAAAAAATTGATCAAACATCATTTGCTTATTTACTAAACCCTACATGAGCTGAATATAGAAAGAACCAATATGCAAAGAAATTAGACTTAATACATTTTGTAGCACTTTATTCACCTCAGTGGAGGTACTAATAGCATAGATTAGTAATTTATGAGAATTTGAATTTATTTCTGGACAATATGATGAAATGGCAGAAGAAGGCAGGTATAGCACCAAGAAAAAGGTTGTGACCTGTGACACTACCAGTCCGGCTGGGCTCTGAGAGCCGACAAAGAAGAAGGTGGTTTATTTGTATGTGCTAAACAGGTGGCCCTAGACTGGAGGAGTCCAGGATCTGTCCTGCCAGGGTCCTGGTGGGTTCCCAGGGTACAACCAGGCAGAGGAGCCAGGGAAACAGAGGGGAAGATAATAAAATATTGGGACACATCACCTTCCAGAACAACAGCCTTGTTTATCCTAACAGTGAGCACTGATAGCAGGGCCAAGGAGGGTAACACAGTGCCATTTATCCTCAGCTCCTTACAGGACAATGCAGGAAACTCATTTGACTAGAGACGGCAGCTCTATACTTTATTGCTCTTGATTTCTTTCTTATTCATGAATCTCTTGATAAATTCAGCCTACTTTCCAATATCATCAGAACAACCCCAGGAACATTTGACAGCTAAAGCAGTACCGTGATGTAGCAGAGAGAGGTTTAGCAGCCACAGCATTGTGATGATAGAGACTGAGTAGAGACATGCCCTTTAAAGCCTGAAGGGAGGAGAAGCGCTGATGTTTCTGTTCATGAAATTAATAGGTCCAAAAAAGGTAGCATGCTGAGACATCAGGCTATTAGAAGGAGCCCTGCTGGCAGCCCACTTGGAAAAAAGACTACAAAGCTGTGACAGCAGATTAGATTGAGGAGTTGGGGGTTTTTGCCTTTTTTGGTTTTTTTAAGATGCATGTAAGGAAGTCAGCAGCCTCTTTCAATAATTGCTTCCTCCAAGTCTAAAAATACCACCCACATCTATATGTCTACAGTTGGTCAACAGCTCAGGCCAAGCACTCAGCAGATACCAATGACACAGCTCCCTGCCCACGGAGACAACGTAAACAGCTCAGTGGCAACGGGCAGACAGACAGCTACGTGGATAAGCAATCACTTAATACTTATTTCTCCACCAGACTAGGCTAAAGTTGTGACATTCACATTTATGGGACTTGCTGAGGTCTTTCTTTATGAAAATAATTGAGCTGTTTATTGATAGATTTTTCTAGAGTCATTACCAAAATGTAGGGTAACTGCTTTATGGCAAAGTATGAAAAAATAAAATGAATGCACTTCACTGGTCACCAGATGTCACTGTCCTGTCATTCCAACACAGCCCAAAAAATATAAATCCCTCAATAGAAAACAAAACCAGACATACAAACAAGAAGTAGGAGAAAATCTGGAATATGAAAAGACAGACTCCTCATTAGTCAGCACAGCTGGAAGAACAAGATGTCTTGGTTTACTTTATAACAGGTTTGTCAACCTGTTATAAGTTCTGATTTATCCCATTAATTTTCTGAGGGTTTTCTCCCTCATTGACTGATTGTCTTAGAGCTGTAGAAACTTCAGATGATCAGTGACCCTGGTATGAGCACACTTTCAATGAAACTGGAGAGGTCTTTATGGTCAAGATCACAGTAACCAGTTTGACTGGCTTCCTGAGTAGCTTCTTCCATTGCACATCTTTCAGGAAAGTTTATGAATATTTAGTGAATATGTATATCTAGGGTTAGAGGTCTCCCTAAGTAATGCTAGTATTGAAGGAATTTTAGTATCTCCTTGTCAAATAACACATCATCATAACACAGCTTTACATCCAGCTGCCTCAGTGACACTATCACCTTGTCCTGGGGCAAGCTGTGGTTCATATCACAGGTTGTTTTGGGCAAGGGCAGAGCTTTCCGGGGTATTAAATACTACTGCCCTCCATAAGAGAAATGTTTTACTGGTAGAATAAAATCCCCAGGAATATATCTTTGAGCTCTTACGTATTCTTTGCACCATTTTGGAAGGTGTTATATAATATTTTCACAGGCACAGGGCATAGCATTAAGTGGGACTATTAGTCTGAAATCATTAGACTATAAACATGAGTGGATGTCTATCTGTTGTTGCTCTTATATTAGACAGTGCCATCAAACTCAAACTGAGGATTTAAAAAATATCTACTTGGGCGGCTGGTTCTTTGAGGAAACGAAATGTTCCTTTGCGTTATTTAAGAGCGGCACACCCCTGAATCCTTTCTCATCTGCCCTCAAAATTAAATGATTCATTTTATTTGAGCCACGAATACGACTTCTACAAAAATGTTTTTCCAGAGAAGGGGTCTTTTTATGCTACATGCTTTAGTAACACAGGGTAAAGACAGTCACTCTGATGAATACCTTGGAATCAGCACAGGAGAGGCAGAAGGAAAGGACTTTTAATCTTTTTAAAAGAAGGAACAAAATACAGCATAGACAGACTAGTGGTCATGTTTCCAAAAGAGGTCATCAATTAACAATTCTTTCCTGTTCCCAATTGTTTTCAAGTGCTTGTTCTTTAGCAATTTCACTAAGAACATATTGCAACTCCTCGTTAAAACTGATGGGTTTTAATGGGAATTCTAAGTCCAGCAATAGGCCATCTACTTTTTAATACAGTCCTTTATATTTGCAAACCTCAGAATGATTTAAAGCAAAGTCAAAGATTTAATGTCCATTTAAAAATGGGGATTGAGACTTCTGATTGATTTGCTTACCGTGACCTAGAAGATCAAGGGCAGGGCTGGGGATTGAATTCAGTTTTCATGACTCCCTGCCTAGTGTTCTGCTCCGGCCAGCCTTACTGACTAATAGCAGCATTATTATCTTCCAGAATAAAGTTGAAATTTTATGAACTTGGAAAGTTCTCATGCATACAAGTATTCTATTCTTCTATAGTGTTGGCTTGTGGCTATGACACAATATGCTGCTGAAAATCACCATGTAAAAACTGCATCTTACACCTTAGGATGCTTGTGAGTTATCTAATTCCAGATATTTTTTACACCTAAACCTACAAGGGGTATCACACATGTGGAATGAATAGTGAAATGCCTCTGCATATGTGCTGTCAAAAGGGCAAACCAAAAGCCTCCAGAATTCATCGTGATGCACATCAGCGTAACCAGCACAACGAGAGAAACAGCACTTCTCTAAACGAACTAACAAGTCTTGTGCATTTTCTCCAGTGTTACAAGGTGTGTGACAGCCTTATTGGTCAATCTCTGTGAATGTCCTTCTCTCACTGCTTGCTTTGCTTTAGGGAAGTTGCTCTAAAGGAAACCGCATATACCTGAAGTAACCCAGACACTTGATAGCTTGTGCTTGGGAACTCCCACCTTGGCTTGACACAACGTCAAGTGCTCTTAAAGCTGCCAGGTGCAGGACTGCTGCACTTACCTATTCTCAGCTGCTGCTTTAAAGATTTTCTTAGTTGACTCTTCAGTTGACAGATACCTGTATACATATGTAATTAACTTGGAGACAGGTAGATGGGGATCTTGCTTAGCCACTCAGTATGAATTTGTCTGCCTTGTGCTTTTTTTTTTTTATTCTTCTCCCTCCAGTTTATTTTATGACCACTCATTCCAAAGGAAAAATTAGTGCTGTATCAAAATGAATTTGATACATTTTTATGTAGTCCTAATATTGCTTATACTGGGTTTGTATAATGTTACCATTACAAATTTGGGACTTGATCATAGATATTATTAGGACAACAAAAGAAAAAAAGGCTTATTACTTAAAGTTTTGCCTGAGTAACAATTACAACATCAAGGCTACTTTGGAGTTAGATATTATAATATTTAGCATAGCTAAAGACTGTGAAAAGTGGTCGTGTAAGTTTTCTTACGATACTTGTGTGAAATGTTTGCTGACACCAGTACACAGTTGCAAGTTAAATTGTCTTGCTTAGGACAGGCAATGGTATTTTGATAAAGGGACTGCATGATACTACAATTCAAATAAGCTATGATTGACTCAGTGGTAGAAGACTTCAAAAAGCTGAGGAGTTTAGACTGTATATTAATTTGAGTTTGTATTCCAGAACAAAGTAAAAGCTTTCCGACTTGTAATTGTTACAGAAATGCACGCAATTTTTTTTTTTATCATGACAGTTTTACCTCCATTAAAGCTCTGAAAAAACTCATCAGTATTTGAAGTCTGAAGTGCTAGAGAAAAATGTACTGAGCAAATTGGTAAATTATGAGGGGAGAAAAGGCACCAAGTTTCTCAGATCTCATAGTAACACCCAGAAATTTCAATCTTTACAACCCCATCATGATAGGCATTGCCCAATAATATAGCAAGCGACAACTCCTGTCCCAAAGAGATCAGCATATTAATATCACCCAATTTAGAAGACGCAGTAATTACATTAAGTGTGAAACTTGCCCTTAATGCAGCCAAGATCTATGCATTGATCTCCAAGGAATGAAATTCTGTGCTAGTACTTCGTGACACATTTGCTATTGAATGCACTCATGAACTATGGATATTCATGGTGTTTCACAGAAAGGAATTTCAGATATCTTATTTTCAGATTAAAAAAATCCAATGGAGTAAAGTTTATTTAAACAAACTCACTAGGGCTGTAATTTTGTATCACCATTATACTTCTCTTTGCTTCCAGTTTTATTTATATATAACAATGATGTCCCTAGTCAGACTTTGTTCTATGAGAATGAGACAGCACCTGGTTTCCTCCTGTATGATCAACTTTCCATTCTCCTAATTACACTAGTAAACTACTTCTGCTCCTTTTACTGATTTTAGCTCATGTTTCTTGAACGTAAATTAATAAAATTGCCATTCAGTGCCTTAACACTTCCCTTCTTTATGAGGAATGCGTCTCTGTTACATATTAAGTTTTAATGTACTTATTCTGCATGATCTGCATGATGCTGCAAAGTACCAAGCCCCTTTTAAAGCAGGAAGACGGAAATTAGTACTTCCAGGCAGATCCAGATGTGGAAATTGGATCCAACATGCACTATGTTTTCACTTTAACTCTGCTTCTCTCAAAAGAGTCTCCCCCATTAGTGAAAAATAATACATACGACAAGGGGATGGGAGGTATGTGAATTTTGGTGTCATTTAAAAGTACTTCTGAAGAACATTGGCTAAATGTCACAATATTTTCTTTAACACCATTAAACATTCCAAGAATTCAATCAACATAGTAATTGCAATTACATAATTAAAACTCAGAACAAAATAGTGTAATTGCTGTTTTATGGCCATCATTACATAACGATTGGTTTTATAGCAATCTTGGCTAACTATGGATTTGGGTAATTTTAAAAAGTCATTGATTTCCACAGTACAACTTATTATTTGGTCCAGAATACTTTAAAAAAGAGGAACTCTGTTAAAAATGTGGTTTGTGGTTTCTTTTTTTTTTTTTTTTTTTTTAAAGGTTTCAAAGGTGCTTCCTTTTGAAAGGGTTCGATAAAAGCTTAAAAACTCAGGAAGTATAAAGTGGATTTTTTCTAGATGCATAAACAGCCAGCTTTGAGCTGATAAAATAATAGAAATCTTAAGCTCAAAGTGATTTTTAATGAAGACAATAAGCCCCACAAAATAACAATTTATGGGCAATATATAACTTAACTTAAATCGGCAGCTCAATCATGGAGTCTCTGCCTCCCACACACCAGATTACGTGCTGTGCATCTCAAGATCTGAAGCATAAGAGACACAGCCTAAAGAAGAGGAAAAAAAAAATAAAATAAAAAAAATCTTTGTGTGTTTATTATTGGTTCCTCTTGAGAGACTTTCTGTCCTGCAGTTGCCTCTTTCAGCTACCTAGGAGATGCTCTGCACCTCAAAGTCTTTCCTTCTCCTAGTTGCCTCCTGTCCCTGTGCTACACCCACCAAGCACTGTGAAGGTGATTGAGCAGTAGGCAGCATATGCCAGGTCTACCTCATTCCTGTTTTGTGGGAGTTGCTATGGGGCCTCTCAATCCCTGGAGTTGGGGGTCTGGTTTGCTTAAAGACAGCACAAAGAGATCTGAGATCAAAGGGAGCAATCAAGCAATGCACAGACATCCTTATGATAGCATTTCTGGGCATCGCAACAGAAAACAAGACAGGCAACCAACTATCACTTTTTATTAGCCCCCATAAAATCACAGTTGCATGAATATGCCCATCTCATACAGCAATCAATCTGCACTTGTGTCGTGTGTAGATGCACTAGCGCTAACAAAACAAATCATTGCAAGCACACACCACACCAAGCACCAGATCTCATTGCAGGCGACAGGTCTGAGAAAGCGGGTCCATTTTGGAGGGGTTAGCTGGTACAGTTTTTATCAGTCTCCAGACTAGATGGAGTAAAACTGGCTAAGATATGTCTACATAAGCTTAAGTCAGACCTTTAACAGACGATAAAATGTATTTTGGGATAATTTCTTTTGCTATAATTTACAAAAGAAACACAGATAAGGTTGCATGAAAAACTCGTCTATTCTCATTTCACACTGTACTGAATATTCTGATGTCAGTGTTTGTTTTTTCCTCATCAAAGAGAACAAAATTACAGACATGTCAACCAAAAAAAGATGTACATTACAGAACATGTTAGTAATGGAAGCTGAACTCTCAAAGAATACTTATAATTTAAAAATACTCAATATTGCAGTGATGAGATTGGCATGAATGATTCCAAATATTTCATAAATTTGTTGATAACAAAATAATAATAATAAAAAGTTCCCTATATATACTCTAGTGAGATAATACTAATAAGAAGTGTAACACTTGAGGAATAATGGCAAACTGATATTTTGGGGGTTAACTAAAGCAGATTCCAGTTTATAGTGTGCAGATGTTGGGAAACAGCGGAGTCACCTCTTTACCACCACTCGTGTAGCTAGAAGGTTGCATGTATTCTGTTCTTCAAATAAACCACAAAAGCTTCCTCTACATACATTTTCAGTGCTCCTAAAGGAAAGTTTGCCCTGCAACAAAGGGTGATAAATGCTTATTTATGACTGTAAGCTAAAGATACTATAATCTTCAGAGCATGAGACCTTCACAGTTAGAACAAGCTGATTAAGGTTAACGAGTCCATTAATTTTGCACCTGGTAGCATGACTAGTGTGTAACATTCTGCACTTTTGTCCTAGGGAAGTATGTAACAACCCAAGACCAAGACCAGAGTTATTTGGGTTAGAAAAAGCTACCATCATTCATGCATCTCTCAAACCTTCAATGAAATCAAACACAACATTTAGACAGATGTTTTCTCACCAGTGTTACAACATAATTTTTTTGGAAAAAAAAAAAAGCTATCATTGATATTTAGGGCATGTGTGTAGTATCCAAAGTACTTACTTGATTGATGAAGTCATGTTCATGGTTGGCACCACGGGTGTGCAATGAACATTTTTCTTGCATTGGCACCCATGCACTTCAGCCAGTCCTCAGCCTGCATGTGCTAATATAGCTACAGCTTAAAAATATCAATAGCAAAAGATTACATTCTACAGGACTAACTGAATCAATACAACAGTTCTAATTTTATTCTTACTGAATAAACAGTTGTAGGGGAAGCCTTAAATTCTTGCTTCATTCACTCTTTTATTAGGTCACATTAGCATATTTGGTGGATATTAATTCAGGAATAAACTTTGGACCGTTTGACAAAGAATAAGATTTGTAAATGTTTCTTGTATTCAAAACCATCATTTGAGACTCTGGTTTCAAAACACAGCCAGAAAAGAGGTTTTAGCAGTTCTTTTATCTAGAGCAGGAATTCCATGTACTGAATGACATCATGCAAATAATCTCAGGAGGTTTCATGTTCAGCCCTAAATGGAATTCTAGTCAGATTTGCCTGATCTCATGGCCAGTAACATACAATAAATCTGGGCTCTCATATTTAAGCCTGGCTTTCACTACCTCATTCATTATAGGCCATTGCCCCATGTCTGCTAGTTATTTGAAAAGGATATTAAAAGAGTAAGGCTTTAGATTCACATTTAAAAGAAGATCTCACTAATGTAAAGATGTAACCTTTATATTTCATCCTATTTTTGGTCAAAGCGTGCATCAGCCATCAGAACAGACTAGTTCTCCCCATGCTAATGCTGGTTACCTACCAAGAGATTTGACAAACAGAAATATTCATCAATTAAACTATAACTTCATTTAGAAGTTTGTGTTTTTCTTACACCATAAGTCTGATACGGAGGCTGTCTAATTTCTTTGCCTTGGACTCTCCTACATTTAAAGTGCATTTCCCCCTTTAGCAGTTAGATTTACATCACACAACATACAATATAGGAGTTCTTTGCCCCTTTGAAAAAGTTGGAGGGGGGGAAGCAAAAGGAACTCCACAACTCAACGCCATTGTAGTTCTTGGAAAGCCTTCAAATTCTGTAGTTATCAGACTGGTTATACATTTCAGGTTCTCCATTCTAGCTGCATTATTTGCAACACTAAGTTCACAGGCACTGAGAGCAAGATGGAGCTCAGATGTCCCTAATCCAGCCACAGGACCAGGCTGAACCCCTGATCACATCTGAAATCCTGACCAAGTGGCTTTTCTCAACTCTGACGGTTATGAAAACACATTTAAAATAAAAACACCACAGACACTACATTTTAATCCAAAAATTATGTAGTTCAAATTTGTAAGACTAAGTTTGGCTGTGAAGAGATGCAGTAGAAGAAAGCAATGAAGAACAACTTGTTCACAACCTGAATGCTTAGTACATGAGGAGCAGCTGCAAGGATCTGTACTCAGCATATTTTCCTGTCTCTTTTCTGGACCACAAGCAGTGTCTTAATTTATGCTAAAACAATCTGGCTGGAACCATTCATTCATCTCACTTCTCAGGTCCATAAACATCCACACCTCCTCTGGATTTGATATTCTACTTTTTGTTTTCTTTCCTGCCTGCAGATGAGGTAGAAACAAGGACTTTTGCATAGTAAGCAGCAAGAAATGTCTGCAGGAAAGTTATCATTCAATGTCTTTATATGCTCCTATTTAAATGTGAACACATTGGTATGTCTTTCCACAAATCTTCCTACCTTTTCTAGCATTAATAGCTTACTTTTGAAGCAGAGTTACTTCACATAGTGGGAGCCAAAAAGTACATTAGTGAATTCATCTAAGTGTGCTGTTAAATAACAATATGTAGACTAATTAATGTAAATGCAATGGTGAGAACATGCTGACATTGTTGAAGTTAATGAACCAGCTGCATTATAATTTCCATCGCTGCAATGTTGAGAAAACCAAAGAACTTGGTTTTCTGCATCCTGGAACAGCATTTTCACTAGGCATCTCGCAGAGACAGTTGAACAGACTTTCTATACATTAGTAGAGACCACTGCGTGATTTTATCATGGAATTTGGCTTTAGCTTCACCTAGAGCCTTGAGCAAAATGTGACAAAGTTTGTGTTATGCCAGAAATTTCCAAAGCCTTGTGATTCAGTGACACAGCTCCCAGAGTCCCAGTTCTCAGTCCCAGTTTTCCTATTGTTCACTTCTTCCTTTGTTGTCATGGCTGATCTGTGCTGCTAGTTCTAGTAAATTTTAACATCCTGATGAGTCAGGGGTAGTAGCGACCTCATTGAGATGGTGAAGCCAGCACCTGACCCATTTCCATGCCTCATCCCCTTTCATATATGCAGTCTCTATTTGCTAGGGAAGAGATTTTAAGAAGTACAGAGCTTTGGCCAAAGATCAGTGGAGTCTAGATGGAACTTACGCTGCCATACAACACAAAACTACCACCTCTTACTATCTCATTCTATTGTGGCAAATAATCGCAGTGTGGCTGCTCAAAGTTTCAAATGCAAGTATATGAATAAAATGGCCTAATTTATCAAAGAGCTAAATTCAGACTGCATTCTAACTAATTTCAGTGGTATTTTCAAAGAAGTGTTGTTTCACAGGGGTGAAGGTGGCAGTGTGCGGCAGATGTTTCTTGATATAAGCATCTTACTTTCAAAAGCATTTAGCCATCTCCTCTTGTAACTAAGAAATGCTGATGGCATCTGTCAGGCCTTTCAAATGTAAGCATTGAAATCAATAGGAAGTCAAAACATAAAAGCTTTTAAAGCCTAAGAGAAACTTGTCATTTGGAGTCCAAATTCCTGAAGATCTTTGATAACGATTCTATAACAACCTATGTCCCTTTGACTCTCAATTATATTGGGATCAGAAGTGCAAAACTCTCCTTTCAGAAAAGGACCCTGACACTCAGAAAGCCTTTGGAGCAAAAAGTGTAGCAAAGAGACACCAAGTCATTGGACAAGCTGCCAGCTCTGGTAGTGACACAACAGATTAACTGTCTTTGCTCAGCACTGTGCCTACACAGATGAACTGAAGACGTTTATCTGAGAAGAAACAATTATTGGTTTTTAGGCACAGCACTGCACTGACTTCCAGTAATAATCTGGGACAGCCGATATCTCAAACAGGCAGCGTATGTGCCAGGAGGACACAGCAGCCTGAGATGGTGCTACCTTTACCTTCTCTGCCCTCTCTTCTGCTACTGCACAACACAAACTGCCCATAGGTCCTTTTGGAAGGTTTGTCCTCGTTCTCTTTAGGTCATGCCACAATTCCCTCATCAATCTCCTCTCAGTCTGTGGGTAGTAGGGCAAAAATGTTTACCAGAAGACTTCTAATAGGAAAAATTAATGTTGCTACTTTAACATTAGCATTTTATAATTGTGGTTTAAGATAAAGAAAACTGAAAAAAAGATGAGCAATCCTAGAAATGTGGACAAATCAAGCATAAAACCTAGTACATTTTGAAGTCTGGAAGAGATTCAGAGTGAAACAAGTATCCAATGCACATTATGAAGAAATACAGCACTTCTGTAAGAGTTGCCTGGAGCATGCAAAAATAAGAGATCTACTTTTTGCCTAAGAATATTCTATAGTCAAAACACCGCTGAGAGTTCTGATGATGACGGACAGGGTAGAGGGGAATGCACATGTCCTATATTGGTTATTTTTAATAACAGGAGACAAAAAAAGCCACATATTTTGCCTGTTATGCAAATTAAGCAGATGCATTTCAAAGTTTACCAACAAGCTGTTCTGTTGAATAAATGTTTGTCATTTATATATAATTACTTTTTGACTGGAACTGCTCTTCAGACAAGGCGTGAGATCTGAAGCATGGGCACTTCTGGACCTCTTGTGCATATGTGTGGCAATGAAGGAGGTTTTTGAAAAATAAAACATTTGCTTCAGCAACACACAATGCTCTCAAAGAAAATGAGTAAAAGAATATGGTGCTCTAAAAGGCCTAAGGAGCAGAACAGCCAGTGATGAGCTTTTGGTTCATTTCAGCAGGAGCATTTTTGTCTCTGATTTTCGTGGTTCAGAAGGAGGGGCAGTACTTCATAAGCAGTATAGAAAATGAAAACAATACAACATCATGCCATTGGTTCCTATTTCGTAAGTCAGAAACCACTACAATCTTACATAAGCAGGGATAGGATTTGTCTACAACCCTGAATCACAAATGCATTTAGCCACGAAAGGACTTTTCTCACTAGGAAAATGAAGCTCATCTGTTCTGGCCCCTGTCTCGAGCAGTGCCAGCATGTATTCCTTTTCTACTCAAGTATGATTCATATTACAATTTTAAAATTTCCTCCCAGCTACAAGTCCTGCAAAGGGACTGCTACTTAGAAAGAATAAAAAATGGCAAGAACAGCTGGCCATCTTGCCTAAAGCCGCTCAGTCACAACACTTCTTTGAAATCACAGTAACACAGATTGCATCGGCTGAGAGATATGGCAAGGCCCCAGGCAGACAGAGAGATCTTTTCCTCTCCATGGCTTTTCCTATGACCAGACAATTACTGTGAAGATTACGCTCTAGAGAGAGATTTTCTAGAGATCTCAGCTCCCTTCTAAAATCCAAAATAAATGTACAGATTCTGCAGAAGTGCCCAGTGATGGAAAAATACCAAATATAAGATAAACCACTACAATAAAAATGCATTTCAGAAGAAAATGGCATACTCAAACTATTCTTCTTTTTCTCTTTTCCCTTCCTGTTACTTGTAATTTCACTGACAAATTGTGGCAGTCAAATAGACACAGCTCTATTTGTGAGCGACCTTCATGGACTGCCCTTCTTTTGTTCTTGAAAAACACTGTCAGAAATGGAGGAATCAAGAGCACACCTTATATCATGCAATGTAGCCTTTCAACAGAGTGTATTTCTTTTCAGAAAAACAGCAACTTCAAATTTCTGGTAAAAAAAAAACCCCACCAATATTTGGAAACAATGTTGTGTCATCTCCAGTTCTCTTGAGCTGGCTGGAATTTCCAGCCACATCTATTTCACTTGAAGCATTACACTCAGTAACTCTTATGATACACAGTAATTCAGTAAAATAAAATAATTTCATGTGACCTGGAATTTAAAGCCTAGCTGCTGGAAGGATTTGGAAATATGCAGCACTCGGGATGCTCTATCTGCAGATAGGATTTATATTTATGTATCTCTCCAGCTGGAAGGTTAAAAAGAAGAAAGAAAAAACATTTTATCTGCTAGACAACTTGGCTACACATATGCATTATGTATATGAACAGATGAAAAATGGTAAATATATTTACCCTAGGGCATTATTCTACATAACAAAGCAAACATACGCCCTAGTCTCCATTTCATGTAACTCTCACAAAGATAAAGCCACTAAACTTCTTAGATCATATAAATAAAGGGGGTGCAAAAAAGGAGGAAAGAATGCAGTGTATGTGCAAACACTTTTAAATATATAGGTAATTCTCTACACAGTGCTCAGTTACCATGGTGATGAGCATGAATCGGATTAGATAATTTCTCTACTCAAGAGAACCTCCTACCGAAGCCATTGGCAGGTTTTCCAGTTGATCTGCAGTGTTAGGTCCATGTTTACTATTTTTTCCTCTGCAGAACAGATCACAAGAAAGATTAAATGGCGAAGTGTGCACACAATAGCATTACCTAGGGGAAAGACAAGGAGGCGGTTTAGACATTAGTTATAGACTGGCTCAAAAGCTCACTGTAACAAAAAAGAATAACACCTATTAATCTTGGGTAACTTTCAACAGAGCCCCATGAAAACAGAGAAAACCTACACAGGGAAAAAACCAGCAATGGCAGAGAATTGAGAGTGGATGAAACTCCTTGGATATATCAATATAACTAGATAATTACAGAACTTGATAATGGATATCCTCAATGCCTTGAAGTGCCTTTCCTAAAGTAGCAACTGCTACCTTCACTACACCTACACAGAGGGATTAAGAGGGACCGAGCTTGGTGTATCCTGACCAGAAACTGTCCTTCAAATGAGAAGCAGAAGCAAAAGGCTGGCCGAGCATGCAGGGAACAAACTTCAGTGATGTCCTCCTCAAAACAGGTCTCTCCACAATATGCACAAATCCTTTGCTCTCCCTGCAGAAGATGTTATGGCAGTGCAGCGTAACAGGGCAGGGTTATGTGGAGGTGGAAGGAACTTGGGGCCTGCATTGACTCTCTGTCCCCTTGTCTGGATATCCTGTTGAATGTAATCCTTCTGTCACCATGGTAGCTAGGATGTCCCCAGCCCACTCAAACCATAAGGTAAAATGAATCGGCTTAAATTTCAATTATTCTGCTGTGAAGAAACAAAAGGGCTTGCTCAAAATCATACAAAGTGGAAGGAGCTTTATGCTGCTCTAAGGCCAATGTATACATCATTTCAACACTGATACTTATTCCAGAAACAAAGGCCCATCATAGCTTTGATGCTCTGAGTGGAGTGCATGTGCAAAGAACCCTGCGTTGACTATACTGCAGCTAATCGGAAGATACCAACATAGCACAGTATTTCTCCAGGGATTTTTTAGGCTGACCCTTTCTTGCCTCTTTTACTCTCTTAAAAACTAGTGTCACTACAGCCTTGGCAGGACTGTCACTGTGTAATGCTTCTAGCCTTTGGAAGTGCATTCCCATGATAACAATTCAAAGCCTGATGGCTGCATCATTTCAGCACAGTAAGCTTAATATCAGATGCTTCAGCCATCTGTCCAGCTCCTCAATTAACATAGTTATCTACTGAAACTTAAGCAATTATGGATATTATTGAAATCACATTGCAATCAAGAAACAAATCCACAACACAAAAGCAGGACAGAGGAAACCCTAAAGCAATACTGATCAGAGCTTGTATGAGTGAAAAGAGAAGGAGGGGTACCTCAACCAGAATTAGATGCAAATTGGAACTTAATCTGGCCATAATTTCTGCCTTGAGTCCTCATTTTGACTGTGGAGCAGTTGGGATCCTGTTCTCATTAGTGTAAATGAGTGCGTGGTGCAAGAAAGCAGAAAACCAAGCTCAGCACTTGTCTCCTCTATAAATAAACTTAAGAAAAACACCTTGGGACTGAGATGGAAACAGAGTAACCTCAGGCTAGGCCATGAGAGGGAAGATGCCCTTTTCTGCTAGGTTTGGATTTGAGCTAAATACTCCACAGTCAACTGAATTTGTTAAAAACCTTGAAGATAAAAGTATACTGAGCATGATCAAATCCTGAAAATTGGACCACGTCCTGTGGCTGCTCCCTTATGCATAGTCTGTGTATATGAGGGACAAATCGTTGGGTTAAAACAAGGACCCTGAAATGATAGCAAGTGATTTCTCTGCATAGAAGATCTCTCAAGGATACCGAAGCTGCCCCATGCACTATGTGAGGGGCAGCAGGCCCAGAGATAGTGACTTTCAGGGAAGCTGAAACAGAAAAAGCAGGAGAGGACCTTGTGGGAAGGGGCAGTGGTGAGATAGCAGCAGCTGGGCACAAGTGGCTGAGATGCTGTCTGCAGTGCCAGTGCCTGCCAGCAGCTCTCTCGCTGGTTCGTTTGAGGGCCAGGGAAAGGGTCTCACCTCACCTGCCTATAGATGAGTAAATCCAGAAGTCTTGAACTAGTTATCTACAGCATCTTAAATAGTCCTTGGAGAGACATAGGCATTTCTAAGGCATGACTTATATGGCACTTTAGACATTTACTGTAGAATAAGACAAATCATTCCCTATTTCTCTCCATGGACTATAAAAGCACTCTGTATGTCCAGCTCAGCTAGAGATGTCTGTACTGCAGATGTCTAAATTAAGGCAGCAGAGTCCCACCTTAGAGTGCTCTGACAATTGTGGTATGAGGAAGAATTGTTTTCTTAGTTTACAGGGGTCCACTGTTGATAGCCATCCATCACAGTATTGAGGAAATAAATGATCTTTCCTACTACAGCTACCAGGTCTGCCCTGCCAAGTCCTTGCTAAAGCAGCTACAAAGAGATGCTCAAGATTTTGCCCTGTCAGAAACAGCTGCCTGTTATCACACCTGAGCTCAACACAGCCTTTCTTCTGTTTGCAGCAAGAGAAATTCTGTTCCCCATGATAGAAAAACTGCATGAAACTTAATATAAAGATATCAAACAAAAAAAAGCATATGTCAAAAGACATTGCGGTCACACATGTCAGCAAAAGAAAGGCAAGGAACAAATGAAGATACCTGTAGCAGTTTGTCCCCTCACAGCAAGTACTGCTGCACAGCATTTCATCTTTCAGTTCATGCTGGTTTTGATATTTAAGTGTTACTGTTAGCCCCAAGTATTCCAGGTAGCATTTCTATTTCTTGGATTGAATCTGTTAAGGGAAGCAGTGATGCCCAGTTAGTCTTCACATATTGCTTTTTATTTTGCAGTCTCACACTCCCAGAGCCTCCGTCTGCAAATGATTAAGAGTTCACTTCTCATGAGAGCTGGAGGATCTCCCCTCTGTCAGCAGCCACTTCCCAGACTTTTCACTTGGGTGCCCTTTCAGTCTGCTGCACAGATAGCCTCTCCTGTCCTCATTTGTCCTTCTGTCTGTCTTGTAGCTTGCTACATCCCCTCCACCTGGAGAAATGAGCCCATAAATCACAAATATCACTTGGGCTTTAAGGAATGGGCCGTGAGTAGTGCTTTCCACCGAAACTCGGAGCTTTGCCAGCCTTTGGTGAGCTCCCTGCAGTCAGACATCAGTGCCTTCAGCTGCGGGAAGCTTGCCTCCCTTCTTGCTTTTCCCCATCAGGCTTACTTTCCAACCAGGGGACAGAGAGATAATTACTAAAAGTCTGACTCTGACCCAGATGTTGTTGCTTGGCTGCTACTCCCCTAGATGCTTATCTATTTTTAGGTGTTATTCCATTTCCTTAAGAAGAGCATATCATGGAGTAAATCCTGTTTCTCCTTAGAGGCATAGGGTGGATTTTGATACATACCAAAGCTCCCTTCTGCTCCTTACAGTGTCATGATGCTCTTCTGTTTTTTTGCTACAGACTATTAAGTCTGCTGCTGCTGTTTAAACGAGCCATTTTTCTAACTAGAGGTATTCACAGCACAACATTAATTTTCTCCTCATTTTGTATGAATGTATTGATTTGACCACAGCTACAACCCATGATGTGTTTTGCTGCTGTTACATTCAGGTACTCAAAGTAATATTGCCATGTAATGCAAAGCTATTAACTTCTGCCTAGTATCTACCAGCCAGTGATATGTGATAGAAAACCAGGGAACTGTCCCAAAGGGAAAACTCAAAACATGTAAATATAGTTCAGTGATTCAAATAATTATAATTGTTTTCAATAACATTCACATGCAACATTCATATTATGAAGTTAATTCTCTGTACTCACTCATTCATTGTTTTTTCAGATATTCTAAAACCCAGCTATTACAAGCTTAACAGTAAATGAGCCATATGTGCCAGACTGACCTTTTGTCCCCTTCTGTTTATGAACTCAAGCCTAAAAATAGTACTCATTGCTTCTAAAGTCCATTTAGTGTTAATACAAGACTGTCCACCTTCTTGTAATTTCCCATATTTAAATCCTGCTTATCACCAATATTGGGGACTCTGCTATTAAAAAATAAAAACTAGCCATTGCACATTTCTGCCGATCTTATGGAAGTGACTTGGCCGGAGCCACTCTTCATTTTTGCTGGCTGAGATTGCCATATTGTAGTACCTTTAACTCCTGCCAGCAACACCAGCCACATATGTTTAGCTGAAAGAAACTGTTTGTAATTAAAACCTGAATACAGTATGGGTCCACTTGCCTGCGCACAGGATTAACTTTGCCTCTGAGTGCTTTCTGTGATTGCATCTTTCCCAGGGAGAAATCTGTGGTGCTCCCCAAGGAGGCAAAAAGCCTGAGTTGCTGTATCCTGCAAATCAGTTATGATTCTCCTGGGTCTGGCGAGGCATAGATGGATGAATAATTAATGCACTGTCTTTTCAATCCAAATATATTTACCAGGGAGTGTTTTTTTGTTTGGTTTTTGATGGTTTGGGTTTTTTTAAATCAATATACGATTAAAGACTCTATTATGATTGTCACTGAGTGACAATCACACAATCAGCAAGGCAACTAAAACTACAAACAGTAAATTATTAATCTAACAGTATTTCCCTGTGAAGGTCTATAATCATCCAAGGTCTCACCTTCTGATTTCTTTCTCAACAGATTGTTATTAAATCAGACTAACGTATGCATACACTAAACACTTCAGTGACCCAGTATAGCCTTAAGAACTATACCATAAACCAGCACATGCACAAGCTTTGTATGCCACTCTGAAGAATTCCAGAGTTCTGTTTGACCCTTCCATTGTCACACAGCACAAAAGCAAGAGTACAGTTAGGTGAATAATATCAGCTTTCAAACTAGCTCATTTTGTGCCATTAAAATGTAGAGATACCTATTTTGACTGGAATTACTTTGTAGTATAAGCTCTACTGTGAACAATTTTAAAGACTATTTTAATACCTCAATAGTTTTGTACAGTTTTGTGGCTTGAGAATGCCTGTGTAATTTATTAAGTCTCCAAACAGAGTATTTTGTGAAAACATTTATTTTACTTTTTAAAGAAGTGAAAGTTGGAAGTTTTCATGATGGTAGAGAAAATATTTTAAATTAACAAAATATGTGTCCCAAAGGTCCGAGCAAAAGAGAATTATTAATTTTAAAATTTTCTGATTTTAATCCAGTTTTATGATGTGTAGGCCTTGTAGAAATTAGAACTCTTGGGGTTGCCATTACTACCCCAATGTCTATCTTCTATGGAAATTGGAAGCCTTTCCAGAGAGGCATAGAGACTGCTTCAGTGGGAAGCCATGACCTGAAAAATGATTTTATGCTACTTAATGGATATAACAGGATGCAGCAAAAAAATGCTATTTCACAAGCTCCTAACTGGACAGGGCCTTTAAGTATGATGACAAGCATGGAAAACAGCAGCCCACTGAAGGTGAGCGAATGCACAATACCGCTTCTTCTAGCACCTCCTCATATGTATAGTATGCATTACTGTCCTTTTCTGTCATGTACTCTCCTCTTATCTACCCATCTGATCCTTGTCATCTCTTTCAAAACCTCCATATTTGCACCAAGAGAGGGGAAAAAAAAAAAAAAAGACTGAAAAAAAGAAGTCATTATAAATACGCTGACACCACTGGCCCTACATGTCAGGACCATCTATCATATTCATTGCCTTAGTAAAATTGCTGGTGCGGACAGAATGCAAATTTTGTTACAGTAGAAGAGGTAACTGAGAACCTGTGTGCATACCAGTCGTCTAGGGGTGATAATCAGAGGATAAATAAGACCATTTCAAGTGTAATGCTGATTGTACTGTACCAAATTTTCTAATAAAACCCCTCCATGCCTGAAAGCCACAGAGCCTAAGAAAATGTGCTTCCAAGAAGAGTTGTAGTGTGGGCTGATTCACAATGAGCATGCAGTCATGAAATTAAAACAGCAAGGCAAAAGTTAGCACAAGACTGGGTGAAGTCGTTAGGAGCCCTACTAAGCTGTATGCAAAATGACAAATTAAGGGGTCTAAATTCCCCTGAAATTCCAATAGACTGCATGCTGGAAGCAAAGAAAAGAGATGAACAAGGGCTCATCTACATTAGAAAGTTTTACTGCTTTAATTAATCCAAAAACATAATTAAAGCTGTGAAATCTTTCTAGTGTGGATGCAGCTTTACTGGTTAAATGAACAAGCACTTGCAGCTTACTATGGTTCAGATATATAATTTACCCGTCTGAATATGCCATACTCTGGCATATTTTAATATATCCAGTTTTCTTCCACAGATGGCTCCGGCTACCATTCTAAATTTCATATAAAAGTTTTAATCTTCCAGACCTCTGTGGAGGCAGGACTAGACCAAGGAGGTGTTCTGGAAACAGCTAGATTAGATCAGACTAGTCCACCAGCAACATGTACTGTGCACTCCTGTTATGGAAGGGGTCGTCCTGTGGTTCAAGCATTAAATTGTAGTTAAATGCTTTCCCCAGTTCTACTCCAGTCTTCTTGGGAGTCTGAGAACACCAATGTATACTGATGGGTCTTTCTCTATAAGGAGGAAAAAAACCTTCTTTCTTCTCTTAGGTTGAGAACTGGGACTATCCCTTACTGTAAGGGTTGCTAATGGTTTTTCTGCTGCAGTTAATAACTAAGTAATCTGGAAAGTCATAAATAAACATACTGGGCTTAAATTTCCATATAGCATGGGCATTTTAGGACACAACATAAATTCAATTACTCTGCATGTTTACTGGTTTACCTAAGCAAGTAGCTCAGTGTGTTGTTCTGACACTAGAGATCTCCTATCTTCACACCTCTGATAAAAGCAAAAATATTAGCAAATATAGCTTAAATTTTACTGCAATATATAATAACGAAATGACCAGAGAAAATAAAACCACAGACTATAAAAATCACAGCAACCACCACACACTTCAGATTCAATGGGCAATACTGCTTTCTAGTAGAACTGGAAGAACATCTTATATTAAACAGGTTAAGAATTTTAAGTGGAAATCCCCAGAATATTTTTCAGAAATTGTTTTCATGGCATCTTTTCAAAAGTTGCCATTCCCTAACATTTAACACACAGCTCAAATCTGCATATCAGGTATCATCTCATACAATAAAGACATGGAAACATTTTTCACTTAAGCATGATCTTTTGATCTATGTATCATCTTTTTGTACAACACAGAAATCTCTGTCTCTCTCTCTCCAGTTTGTACATAAACATTGAAAGGTTAGTATTGAACATGTTTAGAATTATAACTAATGCACAGATAACTCTCACATGGAGGAGATAAAAAGTACTCATGTTATTGCTACAGAATCTTTGAAAGTAAGTTTTGAAGCAACAAGACTTAAAAAAATTAAATGAAATATTACTTTTCTACTAAATTGTATTTAGTCTGTGTCAAAAGAGAATGCACAGGTCAAAAACAAAATATATACAATTCCAGTTTTATGCTGCTAGTGACTTTTTTTCTTCTAAATGGAACATGGTTTTTACCTACATGTCATGCTCTCAACTTATATTTTCTCATGAATAATCTTTTACGTAATTTAATAGCTCTGTCTGCAGATAGAAAAACTGACGTGACTGAAAGCTTGGATCTGTTTTCTGGGCACTGGGCATCAGGATACTATGACGCTTTTTTTTGCCGGCCTCTGCCTTTCTCCTAGTTTTTCTCTCCATAGATAATAAGCTCTTAATGACAGGGCTACTCTCACCCTTTCTGTGCTCAAGGACTAAAATTAGATGTCATCAAAATATAATTCTTCTGACTTATATTGTAATCACAGTTTGTTCGTCTCTTTTTTTAACCATCCCATCAGCATTCTGCTGAGAGTGCAGGAGAAATTGGATATTGGCATTTTTTCCACCTACAGATTAAGACAATTTATCAACAAATAATTGATTGAAAATTACTGTATTAATCACCATACATTGCACACTCTAAAATCAATGCAAGAGTTACCAAGAAGTGGCCACTGTGGCTTGCTATGACACAAGTATGAATGCAGCATATCTCACTGTACACTTACAAACACCAAATCAACAACACCCTGCAAACCAGCTTCACGAACTGTGTCGGTTTTTTTCAACCCCAGGCAACATAGCATTTATTCAGAACCTTTTATTCTTCAAGTAAGGAAGAAAAGGAATTATTAGTATCCCAAATTCATTCAAGTAGAAGGATAAACATGAAATAATTTGAGCTATGCCTAACAGATTAAGCATGGTAAAAAAAGTCACCTCTGTTTTGCGGACAGGCAGAACAAGGAGGTACAGATGTTTGCCCAGGGTCTCACAGCAAGAGAGCAGGCTGAATTCAGGTTCCAACTGAGCATAGCTCTCAAGCAGGTACTCACAAGAATCGCAGGATTGTTTCCTCCACCATCCTGACCTTAATCCTAAGGGTAGCCCTGTCTGCTTTTCTTACTATTTTTAAGAAACTGCAGATATGTCTATTTATTGGTAGAAACCTGAAAAATAGAGCTAGGTGTTTCCTCACTGTGCCTTTTCTTCTCCATTTAGCACTCCCATTTCAAGCAATGCTGAGAGAACTCACCCCATGTGTGAGGCACTGGGAGTCAGAAAGCTCAGTGCCTCAAAGGTAGGGGCAGGGTGTTTGGCAAATAACTCGCCTGCTCCTGAGAGATGTCTTCTGCAGACACCTTCTGTCCCACTGAATCGGTATTTCAGTGCTGAAACTCAAAAGAAAGCATAACTTTCTAGGACATTTTAGGTTTAATTTGGCTGCTTTGGAACTCCCCTAACATGCAAGCCACTTACACTTCTGTTATTCAGTTTCAGCTCTTCCAGTTTTAACTGTAGTGGACATCAAAGATGAAGGGTTTACTCTGGTTTTAGGCAAGATAAAAGATGTCCGAATCAAGGTTATTCGTACACGCTGAAGAAAACAGATGTCAATCCTCCCCCCCTTTACAGTTTTCCCCTTCCAATATCTACCTTAGTCAAAGAAGATTTGACTTTTAATTAAAATTTTGAGCTAACTGCAGGAATATCTCCTTGTTCAAACTCTCTTTCCCTAGTTTCAAGACACAAAAGTTTTGACAAATTATAGACTTTTAATATGCAAAATAATCATAATATTTAAAGTCCTTATTGTTTCAGAAGCAGCAGCTCTTTTTCCATCCCTGTTTCCAGGTCCTGTTTTATCCAAAGCTTTGTGCAGATGTGATAGTACAGAAAGGTTGCTTCTTTTTCGAGTTATTTTAAATTTAGTGCAACATGCTGGGCACATGATTTCTAACACTGAAATAATCAACTACAATTAAGCTGAGGCTCTGCTTTACTCAGAAAAATGATGCAAACTTGACAAGACATCAGAACCATTTCAGGTTTGCAATAAAGGCAAATCTTTGCATATATTAATGCTTTTCTCCAAAGACTTTACACAATGTAGGTTTTAAACATTATGCTCAGTAGTATATCAAAATTCTGTTCCAAGTGATCTGCTTTTTACTGTTGTTAAATTAAGCACCTTTTAAAAAAGGTCTGTCTATATAGATATCAATATATAGACAAACAGATGAACACACACACTCCTGCTGATATGCTTTTGAAAATGGAAGAACAAAGCAATCTCTTTGTAAAGTGTCACCTACAATTTATAACCTGTATGTCACTAAGCAGAGAGCATTAAATGCTTCGTTTCAAATGTCCCTAAGGAAATAGAAAGATTTATCATCAATGAAAACTTTATCAAGGCAGAGGACATTAGTAGGCTAAGTAGGCTAATTTTAAGAATGAAAGACAAATAATTTCTCATTTCTAGTATAATTTTGAAGATTGTATGTGCTGACTTCATATTTATTGAGCTGTAATGAGAAGCTTATATTTAGAAATTGGAATTTATAAACAGAGTATATTAAGAATCAATGCATACATGGTCTCCAACAATCACAGAGAAAGCAATACACTAAGGATGTGAGCAGCACCCTGTCAGGATTTGTATGCACATGTTGCCTGAGCCCAGAATATAATTATAAGTCACTTAGATTTATATTGATCTGTTGGCAGTCCAGATACAACCTCCAGCAAACAGATGAAAATGAAACAGAACTTTGTATACATGAACTTTTGTTCAGAATGGGGGTTGATCTCACATAATGCAATGACACGGTCCTATAACATCTTCACTACCATAAGCAATATTCCTAAAAGATGCGGTCACTCTGCTTCTTTCTTAAAATAACGTCATCTTGTAGAGCTATGCTAAAGTTGCCACTACTGTGTTCAGCCACACCACTAAATTATGTGTTATGTTGACCTCTTTTTTTAATTGTGCAGAGTTAAAGTACTTTTGAAGAATGTTACTGAAGATTGATGATACATAGTGAGATCAGAAACTGCCCTCCCCTCCAAATAAAAATGGGAGACCTATGATAAAGTTCTGTTTGCGGAGAACATGGAGATTGCAAATGTGTTTAACTCAAGACTAATAAAATTCCTCTCAGTACTTGTTATTGAGTTACTGGAATTTTCTTTTGAAATATTCAAACATATGTTCAATTCGGAATACATTTTATTCTGCAACCATCTAAATATTTCATTCCGAACTAAGAAAATAAGATATTGTCAAAACATTTTTTTTGGAGAAAAAAAAAAAGCCTCTGCTATTTTGCCACTTCATTTGATAGACAAGTTTTCCTCACAAACCCCCTTTCTGTCAGGGTTTAGTTGTTTAGCCTAGCTTTAATAAACTTAACCAATATGGCAGCAAAAATGAAACACAATCACTTTGTGACAGCTATAACTGACACAAAACTAATTGAGAAGTAAATAGATGCTTTCCATGGTTAGAGGTAGATGAGTCAAAATAGATGAAAAACTTTCTCAAAATTCATTTCGCCTCCTTTTTTTTGCAATATATTTTCCAGTCTAGACTCAAAAATCTTTTCCCAAGGTTAGAATAGGTCAAAGTGATTATATTCAATTATATAACTATACATCTATATAGAATTAGATTCAATTCTATGTGCCTAAAAAAATGTGAAAATGTGATTCAGCAAAGCAATTAAAAGTGATTAAAGAGAAAGTCGTATTAGTAGTACTTCTAATTTCAGTAAGGACATAAGCAAACGCTTGAAGTTGAGCATCACATACGTGCTCCATGTCTTACTATGGTCCCAATTATAATGTCTTCTCATCACTTAGCAGGACTTAACCTCCGCCTTTGGTAAGATTCTCATTATTTAGCATGAGCAAAGTTAATTGGCAAATGGTTCCATTCTCACAACATGAAGTTTTTAAAAAGCTTTCTTTCACATGTTGCAGCAAAGCCAATGTCTTTCAAAGGTTTTTGTGGCTGGTAGATGAAAGAATAGACAGAAGAAAAAGTCAGGCAGAGAAATGAATGCTCAAGATTTAAGGTTATGTTGTCTCTGATTCAGACTCATTTCCTCACATAGAGGCTCTCCACATCAGCCTCCAATTTTCTACCAATTTTACACAGAACTCTCTGGTTTTCCTCAAAAACCTCATCCTTGAACAGAGATGCATCTTTGAATGTAAACTTTAAGAACATATGTATGTTCCCACAGCTGAGAAACTAAAACCCTCCCAGTCAGCCTTTCAGAGTGAAGGCTGCAAGAAACACTGGAGGAGAAATGAACAGCTATGCTGTAAATTAATAGTAAATAAGGATGTTATGAAATCATTTAAGTGATACATCGCACAGTCACAGATCAGCACATACTGATTTAAGAAACTTAATCATTAGGATGAATCTTGGAATAATTCTGGATTAGGGCATCTCTGTTTTATGCACAGCTGGTGATGGTGCACCAAGTGGCAGAAAATCAAACAGTAACATTACTATGGGGATTTTTTGTTGTGTGACTGAATAATTAGTTTCATAAACTCAGAGACTTTGTCCAAAAGCTATTGAGGATGTTTTTTTAAATACAGCAGTGAAATGGCACTTGTTTGTGTTAAAAATAAAATAAAATTCCCAATATTACTACACTAATATTGTCAAGCCTGGGGAAAAAAAAAAAACAACTTGTGAAGAAAAGCATCAGTTTTTAAAAAATCAATTTTTTTCCTCTTTGGCTTTTAATTGTGATTAAAAAAATCCCCTACTAACCTATACTGTTTAGTTTCTCTGTGGATGTTAAGACAAACCATAACTCATTTTACAAAAACCTCAATAAATAATTGAATTAGATACTAGAATTTCTTCCATAAGCCCCACCATTGGGCACATTTCCATCACAAGTATTACTGTCAAAACTGAGGAAGGTTACTGGTGTACTTGAAGGGCCATTAAAAGTGGATTTTTCTCATCTAACTAACCCCTTCTGTAGTTAAAGACCTGCCATCCCACATTAGACAGCTATCACAGAAACCAGCTCAATCTTTGGTGTCAAGTTTTTTCCCCATATTTTGTCTACAGAAATTAATGCATTTACAGTAATGTATTATATTTAGAAATTGAAATATAATACAGTATTATTAAAGATAATAATAAAATATGTTTTAAAATAAATCTGGAAATGCGATCAGGTCACGCAGTCTATCTCTTTTCCCAAAGAAGCTTGAACTATTCCTTGACATAGGTTTTCCAAGGAATTTTTTTAGAAGATGCTATGATTGAAATTCTACTTTCTTGCTAAACTACGTGGTTTCATACTTCTCTAACTGACAAGCCAAGAGAGAGAGCTAAAGCAGCTAATAGCATTTCATTGACTTAGCACTGGCAATTCTCCAAAACAATGAAAAAAAAAAACCCTTGGAAATACCCAACCCCCTTACTCTCTTCCCTCTGCTTTGCACACAAATCTAAGAGACAAAACTTAGTAAGGATTTGTAATGTGTACACAAGGAAGTTAGGTGCCACATTATCTTAAAAGCACTGTGGAAATTTAACGTTAATCCCTCAAAACTACTTTGAAAATCCTAACCTAAAAGAATGAGAGTTGCTTGTTCATTAAAGGAACCATTCATTATAACAATATTGCTGTGTATTAAGTTAATCCATACACTTAGGTTCAATTGGAATTTGTTAAATACCTAGCTACCTGCTAAGTATGAGTGACTCCATAAGCATCAATGAGATTTTCAAGTGAGTGTCACAGGCAAAGCTGCTTGGGCAGAATAACTATACTTTGCCGTGGAGAGCATTCCAGACAAAAGGCTAATCACATGAAATACTTTATCACAGAAGTTCAATATGGCAACGAGTTCTAATACGCTTAAAAAGTTGCTCAAGGAGAGTTTAAACAGGAAGGCAAGGTGGAATTGCACAGTTGAGGATTAATCACTTATGCAATATACTATAAAAATTTCTATTTAGTATTCAACTTGCTCCATTTTTAAAGTATTTTTTATACATGTTCTAATAGAAGGATGAGTTTCAATTCCATCTGTAGCCCTGGTCCTGCAGGGTTTGTTTGGATCTAGCCTTATATGTTGACTTACTTACGTTTTTCAAGCCCTTTCTTTTATTTAGCTCATCTATGTAGATATAGTCCATTCTGCAATATTTTTCTATAATGTCATGAACTTGTGCATCAAATTGTTTTTAGAAGCAATAAGAATTAAGCATAAAGCTAGCACAATTGGAATTTCAATCATTATTTAGCTGCTTCTCCCCTCTGCCCCAGAGTCTGAAGCCCAATGCACAAATTTGCATTGGCAATGCAATAGCAGAAAAAGTGAAATAGTTTTAATAAATTATTCTGAGGGATATTAGATAGAGGTCAATTCCCAATTCTTTTGAACTCTATCACAGAACTCTGATTTAATTTTCTGGGAGTAGAATTTGGCCCCAGTCACTTACAAAATGGGATTAAACTTCTGGCTTTCTTCCCAGAACCCGGAATGAAAGTACACCTATGAAAATCTGCAGAATCATATAACATAGCTTCTCAAAGAGGAAAAGCCTTCTATGTAGCTTTCTGAAACGGATCCTTTAGCTCCTTAGATTGCCACCTTCAACATGAGCCAGTTTATTCTGTCACTCATGAATCAATCAAAATGCCTGAAGTCAAAAGCAATTTCTTGAACTCCTCTTGAATCTCTGGGCTTTCCACATTTAAATGTTTTTCAGCATGCATTTAAAATTGAAGAGTAAGTAGGAGCAGCTATCATTTCTGTAAGACCATAATAAAGGTCAAACATTTGTTAGATTAAAAGTGACATTAATGCCTTCTGAATTCTTATTAGAGTAGGTCCATCATGGTATCATTTTCTTGGAGAGTAATAGGTCAGCTGTCAAATCTATCACTGTGTCTGTCTCTATTTTCCTACTTTCAAGCCAAGACCAAAGAGAATAGAAGGAAATCAAAGAAATACACTTCTCAAAAGCACCAATTTGACAACTTTAATTAAAGTCATAAGTTCAGACACATGGCAATCCATTACCTGGAAATCCTGGAGTTGATTCTTCATGGTACACTGACCTAAAGAAATTGAATTTGAGTATAGGACTGCACAAAGCATTTGTATTCTTACACAACTACCAAATCAAGAAATCTGAATGACTTAACCCAAAAGATATGAAAGACTAGATTTCAGCTGGGGCTGACTTCTTACTAAAGAGAATTAAATAATCACCTTCATGCTAGGCACGATATCCTAGCCTTAGAGTCAAACATTACAAAGAGGAGTAATGCTTTCAACTCCTGGTCTGAAACAGCTGAGTGCAAAAGTATGAGTAATAGGCAGAAATTTGACTCCACTTCACCTTCACATTTACTAATTGGAGAGAAGGAGTCGGATGAGAGGCCAGGTACCTTGCCCTCATACCCTGCACACAGTGGAATACTTCTATAGACCAGACATTTACCATTTGCATGATAAATACTCAGTAAATGCTGAGAGGAGGATCAGGTGTCAGTCAAATCACTGCACACCATTTAAAGGCACAATCTATCCCCCATAAAACTGACCTGAGACTTGCATAAGTTGGTATAACTCCTTATAGGAGACATGGATGTACTGTACCTACTATGATGGTTGGGCATCTAAAAGCATCATAATATGTGGTTAATAGATTAGCATATACTTTTAAAAAAGTATTTACGATATGACAAAAGCAATAAAATGAAAAATGCAGTGTAAAAAAAGACATATTTTACCTAACGCTGCCACGCTTCTGGTTTTAAAAATCAATGAGAACTAGACAAGTTACTTGTATTTTATGTACTTGTGCATGTTGGTTTAAGAAGAACATAAAATAATATATTTTCCACTTACATAATTTTAACTGCAGAAAGCAAGTCAAGTGAGAAAGAAAAAAAAAAAAAAGAAAAAGAAAATTAAGGAAACTACTCCTGTGTTGCTTGTCATCCAGGAGTAACTGCATCTCTTTTTAAACCAGGCCAGGATGCAGAAAAGCTTACATGAAGAAAATCCATTCTTAAAAGAGAAGGTGGAAAGGAGAGAGAAGAGGCACCAAAATTTATAAGAATCAATAAAGAATGAAAATCTGATTGTCAGTATAGCCAAGGCAAATCAGGAATAATTTTCATTTACATCTAAAGAAACTTCTCCAGTCTTGCACTTGTGGTCATTCAGTGAAAGTAGGACCCACAGATACAAAAGATGAAAAATATGAAAGCAATGAAACCAGTCAGAATTCACAGAAGAACAAAACAATACAGAACCAAACCAACAACAAAACATGTTGTTTAAAGAGGGCTCTCACTTCTATGAGACCATTTGATAACCAGAAGTACATTGCCCCAAAATCACCACTGGTCTAATGGCTTTAGTGGAACAATGCTGATTTTTACCAGGTTAGACAGAGACGGCCTTCCTGTCCACAACAGAAGTTAATAAAGCTCCTTCCCCTGAATTCCTACAACCAAATCCAAATACAGGTACCCATTTTTGCAGCTTAGCTTCCACCATGAAAACAGACATTTTTATTAGTGAGTTTTTCAAAGTCCTTTATATAAAGTTATTTGACAAATTCCAAGATTATGATTTCCTGTGAATATACAGCATACCACACCTCTTAGCAGCAGCCAGAGTCCAAAGTGTCAATTGTGACAAATCTTATCAAAAACTTTCTCAAGTTCTGGTAAAAAGAAAGGTTCTTATTAAATGAATTTTGTTTGAGAAGGGAGAAAGATGGAATTTCTCTGTATTTTAGCCACTTGATTAAAAAAAAAGATTCTCCCCAAAACAGGACAATGCTGAACTGAGATCAGATAAGCCATTTGAAGAGATTTACAGTCATGAATCATAGAACGTACAGCTCAATACATGATGACATAAATTGCAGGAATGAAGGAGAGCTTTAATGAAAGGAATGAAAGTAATGAAGATGCAGAAAAAGATATTTTCTGTATTATTTATGAACATGTAGAAAATTTTTTAACCTGAATAATTTCTTGTACTGGTCTAAAATATATTTGTCATGAGTTCAGCTTCCACAGATCTTTTGCATCAGTTTCTACAGATATAAGAAGCAAAATGGACATGATGGAAGTAGAGTAAAACTGAGACGAATAATATGGCACAGTTAAAGAGTGAGAATAAGCAATTGTAGCAGTACACATCTAACTGTTGAAGTATTTCCTTCTCTGAAGCACTGTCTTTCCTAGTATCCATATATAACCTGATAATACAAATTATTTTTCTTAGCTGTTAGATGTAGTAGCTTTGGCATCCTCCAGGTTCTATCCAATGTTGTAAGGCCACTACGAATCTTCTTTATCTGGTACATATTAATATTATGGATTTAGGAAGAGTTTTCCCTGGGTTCAACTGCCTACTAGCACATTGTAGAAGACTGTATGAAGTATTTAAAAATCTGTTATTAATACCATATTAGCATTTTGACTCTCTAAGGAGGTAGATATTGTTGCAGGTTACCCACAAAGAATCTACTTTCAGTAATGAGGAGAAGAACTCTGACATCTGTCAACTGAGTAAATTCTGCTGTTTTGTAAATATTGATCAAACAATCATGGTTAATGATACAACTCTGTAAGTGAATTAGACAAATGTTCCCACATGGCTATCAATTTAATTTCCCAGACTAAATTAGCTTCTTTTGTAAAGCAAAACCCTTTTAAGGAAGATAAATTGTTCAGTGACATCAATGTCCATTTCAATTATGGCTTTACTCTGGCAGAGGCCATTCTGCATAATACACCTGCTGTTCACCTGGCTCCACGCTAAGAATATACAGTGGGAACCACACAACACTAAGCTTGAACATTTATATCCCTTTTCTCTACATTATGGGATACCTGGTGTAAATAATACTCAGCCAAGTCATTATTTTTGCAGCAGCCTATACAGTCAGTTGAGCTGAAACCCCATTGTTAGGAAACGCACTGATTTAATTCACCCCAGCACAACCCCATTTCAGGCCAGTGCTGGAGATGACACCTGTTAGCCGAGCAGGAGCTAGGTGTGAAAATGGGCTGCCAGAATACACCAGGAGGATACTTGCAAGTGGGTAGCAAACATACCTTAAAAACTGACTGGTTACCTCTGAGAGCTAATTCACGCATCTCTCTACAGCCTGCTTCACTGGAGACAAAACTGCCTGGGGTTTGGCTCACCCAGCCTCTGAAAAGCAAGAGGGGAGGGGCAGGGAAGGGTTTAAATTGGTCCCATTTAAAGAAGCAGGTAACCCTTTTTCTCGAACCTGCTCTGCCCTCAGATCTGAAATACCGCTCACTGAAGTCCACTGACTTCAGTAGATTTGGAAAGCCTGATACGGCACATGTAATGGCTTTTTATTTCCGCCTGTTAGCCTTTATTGACAGCAATTAATTAGTTTTGAAAGGCTCCTTAAAATGAAGCTCAACCAAAGGATCATTTACTTGCATACAGTTTATTTCAAAATGTTTATGTTAAAATGAACTTTTTGGTAAACATCGTTAAATTTTAAACTTGATTTTGTGGCAGAACGGCTATTAACTCTTTCACCCAAGAGAATCTTTTATTTGATACGTTCCAGTTGCATACAGTGGATGGAAGGAAAAAAAAAATCTGAGTAGGCTTTCATTCAAAATTATAACTACTCTGCTTTTTCCCCTCAAAAGAAAGAGAGCTGCTGTTTAAATGCTCTGGTCTTACGTAAGGAAAGAAAAAGCTTTATCACTGCTCTGCAATGTGCGTACATACATGGATTGCCCAGCAGAAACAGAGCACAGCATGAATCTCAAAGCCCTCTTGTTACATTATGCAAAAGCAGACAGTAAAAAGGAAGAGGTTATAGAGGCAATTTGCATATTGCATTTAGAGCTTAATGAAGCTCTTTTTGGAGGAGAGGGTCAGCTCTTTTAGGATATTCAGGTAGCTAACTCAATAGCAGTAAAGTGCCTAAATGCCTTTAAATCTCCCTTTTGTTCCTCATTCTGACAATTTCATTTCAAGAACTGTGATATTATCAGAACAATGAAACAAGCTGTATTGAGACTATGAGAAACCTTTAATGTTTATTTATCTCTAATTGTTATGTGTCTTTCTGTATATTTGATCCCATTTTGAAAAGGCATGGTCCAAGGATCTCTGTAAATAAGCAAGAAGAGAGTTTACTGCCTAAGTACAGGAAAGTCTGCTTAACAAAATCTTTTAGAAATTCAGTTGAGGGCTGCGGCTACATCATGGATAAAATCTGGTTGAAACATCTTTCGTACCATAAAATACTACAGCAGTGTCCAAGCGAAGAAAATGCTCATCCCTTACCAATAGCATCACTATTACACCATTCTGCATAAGGAAACCTGCCTCTTCCCTGAAAAGTCTATGACAACTGATCTGATGAGCCTGCCTGCCTCGTGTACTCAGCAGCAGGCCAGTTTAAAGCCTTGGGCTACAATTTTATGGTCCAGTGTTATGTCCTCTAGGAAACAATTCCTGACTGTCCTCTCTTATAGGCACTTGCTTCTAATCTATGTGTGTTATGTATATGCCAGCACATATTGCAAACCTTTCCCCCCCAGCCCACTGATGACTGTAAATACATGAAAATTTTTAAGTGAATGACCCAGCTACCCACTTGGAGTGATCGAGATTTATTCTTTTAATAAGAAATCTCTTGTTAACTGTCATCTCTCAGCTGAGCTCATGTCATGTGTCAACTGAGTCCATGGATGCTCTGTTTGCAGCTTGTTCTTGTGTTGTTCCTGAGCAAATCCCATAATATGTCTGCTTTCCCCTTCTATTTACTACAGATACCTCCATCATATTTGCAATGTTGTTGTAAGAAAAAAATACCAGAAGTTATACAAAGTTATTGTGAATAATTGATGGCCACCCTAGGGCTGGCAAGAAAATGGAACATCTCCTCCACAACTCGTTCCAACATTTATTTTCATTCTGAATCTAAATGAAAGTCAATGAATCAAAATGGATTGTACAAATTCCTGTAAACTTTTACTCATAAAAACATGATCTTATGAATCATTTAAATGAAAGTATTTCCAGCAAAAGATTGATCTTTTTGTAACCAGTTGTAATCTCGGAAAAAGGTGATGACAGGAAGGTTGATTTATGACCACATGCAATCAGATCATGGAGAGCTGGGTAAAACAGTTGCTGCACCAGAGCGCCGGTCTCAGAATTAATTATTTAAATGCAAAATTATGCACTGTGTGGCTTTTAAAATGTTTATTTTTCATTTCTGCCAAACGTTACTACAGAAATCTCTCTCCTCCTCTGCATGCCTACATACATCTCCCCACACAGACCCCACACCCCTAACTAATCAATTTTGCTTTTTGACCAGTTAAAGATCTGAGACACACAAGAACAAGTTTTTATTTAAGATAACATAGGAATTATTTTTTAGGTAATAATTTCTTTTCTTTTTTTTTTTAAGGCTCCATACTACAAAAATACTTTGGATGTTTGGACTTATTTACGTCTCTAAAATAGAGATACAGCTGTACATTACTGATTGCATTGCTAGAAGCCAATTTAATATTTAACCTGGGTGAAGAATTATTTAATTAATCCTTTAATTAGTTGGTACAAGGATAAGACAGTTTTGCTTCTAATACTGACTTGAATGGTATACTGAAGAATGTTCTCTTTTGGATGGCTTCTGTGGGTCCCATTATTATTTTTTTGTTTCTTTCCCACTGAACTGGGTCAATATCTACCTCATTAAGTGTCTTGTGAGATTTGACCCACTTTTCTCTGAGTACTCCTCTAACACCCCTGAAAAAAAGGGATGAAAGCAGTCTAAATTCCTTTAAAAATTTTTTTTAAGTTATCTTAATAATCTGACCAATTATCTGAATAATCAGGAACAACTAAATCAAGTTTCACAGTAAGAAACCCCCCAGGAAAAGCTAGGCAAAGCTTGGCTTTCGGGGGAAGTTCAACAGACATGCAGCTGGGATAGGGCTTTCTACATTGCCGTCCAGGCTCAACATGGAAAACATGGCTTAAAAGAACATTTTAATGCTTTTTACTATATGTAGATACAGGCAACAACTCTAAAGTCTTTTTTGATATAAAGTTGTGATAGCATTTTCATTCATCAGAGTACGAGGATTACATGAGAAATAGTAGCCTGGCATTCACTACACCACCACTTTGATCGAAACACACTGTTACTCTTAATCCTGAAAAGTGAACGCTGCAGTTAATATACCTTGCTTCTTTTTAATATTGTCAGTGAGTCATAGGCTAAACAGCAAATTTTAAAAGGGGTAATTTTCTTTGATTAATTGAATTTTCAAAACGGAATCAGGATAATTGAAGAAATTGAAAAGGCGAGATAACATCACTAATTTATTAACATGGGCAGTATTTTGCAGTTTCCTTTCCTGGGGTCTGTTGCACTTACCATGGATTAGCTGCCCACTGGATAAATTCTATTTATTAAAATTATATATGGACATATATTACCAGCACATCAAGAACATATTTTGGGGGATTTTTTTACTGTTGACTTCACTGAACATAGAGATAGCCAGTTCTGAGTGCTTTTGCTTAGCTGACATGGGTAAACATCACTTTCTAGATTTCACTGTGATATTTGTAAGAGAACGTATCTCCACTTCCAACAATAAAACTTCATTTCCTGAGACATCTAGATAGATGTAGATATAAAGAAGGAACCTGAGCCATTGAGAAATAGAAAAGACTGATCAATACCAGAAAAAGTCTCTATTTGCAGGAGAACGAAATGCTGGTTTGAGATACACAAAATGATGCAGTCATAAATTCCTAGGGTTATTGTTTAGAATTCTAAGCCTAGAAGATTCAAGATCCAATTCAGTAGCTTTTCTCTTTTGTTCTTTTCTAAAAAGCCTACATTTCCAGCAACAATTTCACTTTACAGGTATTTGTCTCATCATCATAAAATAAAATTTTCCACATACTCCTCCTTTTTTTTGAACAAACATTTTATTGTTTCAGTACCGGGTCCAGTTCTAGTGTAAATTTAAATAACATCACGTAGGTGAGTCAACAGCAGCCAAGTGAAGTAAGAATCTTCTACCAGACACTCCTTTCCCCTGAGAAAATGTAACAAGCAATGGTGTTTTCTGACTCCAGACATTTTATTATCTGATTTAATTTGGAAAAATATAGAAGATTGTACAGATTTAATGCTTGACAAGTAACAAAACTGGAAATCATTGCTCATTGTAATTATTTTTTCTCAAATATCAAAATCATATTCTCTACGTCTTCAAAGGCCCCTTCTAAAAACTGAAACT
This sequence comes from Eurystomus gularis, assembly GCA_013400335.1. Lineage (NCBI taxonomy): Eukaryota > Metazoa > Chordata > Aves > Coraciiformes > Coraciidae > Eurystomus > Eurystomus gularis. The sequence continues at coordinate 591,989 of VZZY01007612.1, forward strand.
ATTTTAGTTACAGCTTCTGTTTCCCACAGGTTGCTGCTAAGCTTGCTGGAATCAGAGCTTAACCGACACAGCTCCTGCAGTTTGACTTAGCAACAGTCATTAATTTCAGCAATGCTTTTCTGTTAATTAGTATTTTGAACTGAATACATTGCTATTAAATACTGAACCATGATTTGTTTTCTGGTTGTCCCTGACAATGCTGCTTACGGCTGTGGGCATTTTACAAATGACTCCCAGAAAAGATATCATGACATTAATGCTTTGTAGTGAGTGGCAGTTGCAACAGGCAGTGTAAAGGACAGCAATCCCAAATATCCAAAATCTGTATCATTTAATAATTTCAGCACTAATGGGACTGTAACATTTTCAGAATTTCGATATGGATCCAGATCATAATTTCATAGCTGGCCTAAATTACTGTAATGGATCAAAAACTCTATGTCCAAACATCTGCAGCTCCTCAAACCATGACCTAATGAACCATGACCAATTCAGCAGGTCATGGCAGAACCATAAGCTCTGAATATCTATGTCTGCTCTCCAGAGATAGAGTTGTTATTTTGTTCTTTAAAACAGATGACTAAAAGTATTTTCACAGCAGCTAATTGTGTAAAAGTACAGGGTGACTGATACGAACAACTTCAATTTTTCATAATCATAAGGAAAATTACTGAGAAGCTATTGCTGTGATATTAAAATAAACTTTATACAAACTGGTGTTATGATTAATGAAAGAAATTCAGTATTGGCTTGGAGTATAGCATTTGCATAAGATGTGAAGGGTGAAGAAAGGGTGGGACCAGGGTCAAAGAAAGTATGGACTGTCTTATATGTTACTTGACCTTTGCCTATAGTAGAAAGCATGTATAAGACATTTTAATTTTGTTTCAGTACTTTAGTAGAAAACAAAAGAAAATAAAGCCCAAAGACACTACAGAGTAGCTGGGAAATTTACCTAATATTCCTTTCTAGGAATCCGTTCAATAAGAATCAGGAAAAAAAGAAAGACAAAAAAGAATGAAAGAAAAATCTCCCAACAGAAAAAGCAGAACGACAGATCGCACCTTAAGTAAGCTATAGCAGAGGGGAAGCCCAAATATGCCTCATATAAAATCCATCTAGGTGAAGTATGATGGGTCTGCATAAGGGCTAGTCAAGGAGAAGAATTTAAAACAGGACAAAGAAATAAAGTCAAAATCTCTCTTGACAAGTTAGGCTAGCAAAATTGTTCAAATCTGTGAGATATTTGTTCAACTTGCATAACAAAAAGCACACAGCATTGAGTTTTGTAGGAACCTGGGATTTAGGGATGGGGAATATCCAGGCAGACCAGAAAGACTGTCCAGCTCTGGAGCTGGAAAAGGGAAGCAATAATTATGAAATCATAGCTGGATTTTTTCTGTGGTAAAAAGTATTTCATTGACTTAGTGTAACAATTATGACGGCAGCTGCTGCCCTTGCCTCTAAGAAATATTAGAAACGCCACCACAATCATTAAGTTCAGGAAAAAATGATATATCACTTTATAGAAAAATCTGTTTTGGGGAGGAGTTGGGGGAATGATGGAGGGGCAAAATCAAGAGAGCTACATCATATATATGCAATACATTTCTGCTTGCAAAAGCAATTTATACAGTCACTGGGAAAGCTAGAGTAGCAATGAATGTCACAGTATAAAATATCACTCCAAGGTGACACCACATGATTTGCAAGTTCAGTCTTCAGAGGAACTCCATGTTCTACAGCGTAATTTATTTAAGACAAACTCCTGAAAATATAACTTTTCAGGGAGCGTCTGCTCCAGGTCAGTCCCTTTTGGCAGGTGTTTGGAAAGCCCCATACCCTTCCTTCCCCCTTCAAACAAAACCAATGACAGTAATTCCAGCGCTAGCGATGGGTCATGATTTCTGGCAGATTTCCCAACCGAACAAGGATGATATTATCAGAGACACATACAAATTCACAGATTTGCATCCCATTAAAAATAAATGGGCATTGGGTGTCCAAACTCCTTTCTAAAGATGTGTGTATCTTTAGAGGTGTTTCCTGCTTTACAGTCATGACTGTTCCCAGCAGTTCTCACACTTGTCCGTTGGCAAAACAGGATGGCAAAGACAGCGCATTAGGATAGGCAGCTCCCAGTGGGACCGATCTAAACTCTCCATAAAATGGCCACTTGAGCTTGAATTCTGTTATTTTCATGTGCCACAAAATACTGTAAAAATCAACATCAAAGAAAACAAGCATAATGCTTCGTTGAGAGAGGATCCTGATTTCAGTGCTGTGATGCTTCCAATGCTCTACCTGTGCAGCCCTGCACACAGAGCTCTGACACCTATTCGCTGGATTCTTCCTATTTATAGGACACTGGGTAAAACTTTCCACGTTATCTGTTTATTGATTAAACAGAAGCACAACTCTTTAGCTGCTCTTAGTGTACTGTTATCTTCTAAAAACACACAGACGTGTCCCAGAAAATTTTCCTATTGCTTTGCTAGGTGACTCATACCGATTCAGAGAGTAAATGAAATGGCAGCAGCCCACAGGTCCTGCTCTCTCAGCCACAGCATGTCAGCACGTGGAAAATATGTTTGATGTAGTCTGAAGTGCAGAACAAGCAAACAATCTAGTATGCCTGCATCTTGGTCATTAATAATCTTATAAATCAAACAAAATAATGCATGCTGTCTACCCACTGACTATTCAGGAGTAATTTTATATATGCTTTAAGTTACTGCATAAAGGCCAGCTTGTACTGCACAATTTCTTAGTTTTGCAGAGCTGTCAAGACAGAAATTACTTTGTTAACAAGACCACCAAGTTGAAACGGTGCAAATTTATACCTTATTCTCCAATGCTCAAAAATTACACAAGGATCAGGATTTCTTAACCATGCTTAAAAGATATGGACTTGATGTTTTCCTTGCAAACATCATGGCCAAGCTTTCCTACCTTTACTTCAAATTCACTCTTCCATTTTCCAGAGATTTTCTAAATGGAATAAGTTCTAATATCCTGCAAAATAAAAAATACCAGTATTTTAAAACAATTTATCTTGCTAACCATACTTTCTGTGCTATGGTGCACTGCCTGCTTCTACAGCAGAGAGCTCAAGTGCTTGAGAAAGGGCTCATGAGCCCAGGTGCCTTAAGAACTCCTATCCACAAAAGGGAAACTTTCTGCTTCATTTCAAAAAGAAATAAAATGCAAACTATTTGCCACAAGCTTTTTTATCTCAGCAGCACAGGCTGCAGAGTGAGGTCAGAGTGACTCCTCACCAGAGGCAGAATTTGGGTGTCTGTGTTTAAGAAAACATGAACATTTTGTTCACGTTTTGATAGATAGATCTCAACTGAAAACCTGAGCTTTGTTTCATTCATTTTTATCTGCTTTTTAAAACTGAAATATCTTCCTGTTCTCACAGGATAAACACACATAAATCTAGCTCAGTTGAGGCAGCACTTTTCTTTCTCCAGAGGCAGTCTTTGGGCAGATCTGGGCTTTTTTTTCCCTTATTCACCCAGTGAAGGGACTGAGGAGCTACCCACACTTTCCAGGTTTCATCCCCCCCAAGACAACGGTGACTAGTGATCCCCTTGCAGTTGACTGCATTGCCTTGGATGAGGGTCTCGAAGGCTGTATGCCAGGACCCTGGAAAAGACAGTGTTTAGGATGAGTCTGTACTGCATTTGGAGCCAAGGAGCTCATCTCTAGAGACTCTAGCAGACAACAATTTTGTTTTAAGAAGCCAGTTCTGGTTTTCTTTTGAAAGTTTCTAGTACAAAAATAACACTTTGCATCCCCTCTGAAAACAATGACTGATTCATTATCTCAGGAGAATCTTTAATGTGTGAACATTAAAATAATATCTAATCTAGTCTCTTTTTCATCTAGGTTTGAAATGCTGAAATGAGCTGGACTATTTCTCTCGGGGTTGAAATAACGTGTGCGTTCAACCTCACATAAATAAGGGAGAGAAACAAGTGTAAAGAAGAGCATAGCTCCTAAAAATCCTGCGCACATCATTCACAGCAATTCTGCCGAGCTTTTGAGAGCTGAAAACATGGAGCTGACAAAGAATGTTGCACTTTGAAAACAAGAGCATCAGCAGCTGCATTCTTTTTTCTATAGCTGTTATGAGGAAATTAATTTTGCATTCTAAGTTTCTCCATTCATTTTGCATCTGGGCAGTAAATTTCAAATATACATTATCTCCTCTCTCGTCCCTCCCCACAGAAGCTGGTATACATATTTCTGGGTACAAACAGGAGAGCAGATCTCCCACCTTCACTCAGGTATGCATGAGAGACTTTTTCCCCTGCAGTGCTGGAAGCTTGTTCCACCTGGGAAGAGAGTGGTGGGGCCATCAGTCTCCCAGCTGCCAGATAATCCTCACAGCAGCATTAGTTGCAACACCACCTCTCTGCGCTCAGTAAGATGTCACGGTAATGAAAAATGGAAAAAACAATATTTGCAACTGCAGAGGGAAGCGTAAGGAAGGAGATCTTAAAACAAGAGTCAGTTCTGGAAACTCCCGCAATTACTGTCAGCTCAGCTGCTGTCTACTGTTAATGCCATAACATGCTCAGAAGTAAATAAATACATGGAAGATAAATTCAGCGTACAACTTATTACGGAAATTTTATGAATTAAAAATACAAAAATTACTAGGAATTAAATTAATCATACCAACTGAGGAAATTTGGACAAAAATCTTAGTGTTGCTAGTTTTGTAATAAACTTCCTTTGGCCTTGAACAAAGCACATAAGCTCTCTGTGCCTCAGTTTCTCATCTGGTAAATAGGAATGGCACACCAATATACATGCTCTTTGCACATCTGGCCAGTGCGGGACCTAAACTGTTCAGACTCTGAGCTATTCCTTATTTAGGATCACCTCTGGAGACCCATTTGGCAAGTAGAGATGCTGCATCATACCTGAAATAGGAGTTGCAGGTCTTTCCAGGTCCTTGGTGTGCGTGTGTGTCCTTACTGCTTTCCATTCATACAGGAGGGAGGAGGTATGACCCAGCTGGGGAGAAACCCCAGAGAGCAGCTCCAGGAGGGAACATCAGTGCCTTGAATGCAGAGGCACAAATTAGATAGGCACAGAACCAGTAACCAGGGTATGTGCTGTGGTGACCTGCACTGCCTTTTGGAAAGTAGCCAGAGAAAATCAGCTTTCTGAGACCCAAACTCCAGGCACAATTGATCGCTAACCTCTGAGGATTTGGGGATGCTCCAATCTAATTGTACATACTATTCATACTACATACAGTTTGCATCTGTGTAATGCTTAGAATAATGAGGCACGGATACCTAATAAAAGTAGCAGTATTAAAAAGGATTTTTAGGAATGTGAGTATCTCACTGGTTCAGAAAGCACATGAATCGCCACTGTGGCAAAGCCAGAGAAAGGAGACGTTCATGCGAGTTTGAAAAGAGATGTCAGACAAAGCATTTTCCACCTGAGAGAAAGTGAAGTGCCTGTGTTGGAGCACTCTCAGAGAATACAAGAAAAGTACATCTCGGGCTCTCATTTAGGTACTTTAAGTAGTGTCATGGTGAAGAAAAGAAATCAATGTTAATTGCATATGTTTTAAAAAATACTCCAAATTACTCTATTAAAATAAAGACATGCCTCAGGAAATAGCTCCTGTTATGCATATTAATAGAGTAAGAGAACTCCTTTGTGTTTATTAACTCTTTTTTTCTCTGTATGTCTCCTAGTGAAATCTCTGCTGTTTGTACAAGTTGACTGTATACACTTGTCCTGTCAGGCTCTCTCCGTGGTCCAGAGGCACCACGTAACTGGCACCACTGCAGTAACTTATTCACAATCATTAAAGCCCCTATTGTCCACTGTGCAAACGAGCAAACAAAACATGAAAAAGAGAGAAAAAAAAAAAAGCCAAAAATATACATTAAGGCAAACCAATAACACCTGACCAGTGACACCAAACTGTGCCAGCACTCCTGAAAGCAAAAGGGATGAGACAGCTTTCAATGTATGATCTGGTGATAGAATAAAGAAAACTCAGATGAGAAGAGATGCTAGCCAAGAGCTCCAGTCTAAAACTTTACAAGAGAGGCTGCTAGACAGCTGCATCTGGCACAGCGGCACCGGCACTGCTGAGCAGCCACTCCAAGGAGGGATAGCATCAGCAGTATTAACAATATTAGCAGGTTCTGGGTTTTTAGTAGAGGATATAATTCTTCAATATCATCTGGGATTCTAGTTAGAAGCTCAAATTAGGAAATCAGCAACCTCATAATGAAATCCAAACTTTAGAATACCTGCATGCCCTAGACAGTTAACAAGCATACATACACACCATATATATATGCGATAAGATACTAGCTGCATTAGATACTTGACATTCACAAGAAGCAGGAAATTCTCTCTCTTTCAAATGCATGAATTCATTCTTCCTGGGAAAGAAATATCAGGAGCTCTGTTACCAGCATGCTGCTACACTGCAATCTACTCTTTGCCAGCTCAGGTGAGCTGTCTCTGTCCCTACTCTCTGTCCTGGCAGGCAGCCCGAAGTTAGCTTGCAGGGCTGCCAATTCAGATCTGCTGAATGGACCTGGGTTCCATTGTGCTCTTCGCATTCTGTAGTGACTAGTGGTAATAGATGTACCACAGGTATCCCCAAAGGTAGTGGAAAATCATGTAGGAACCGTTAATCAAGCACAATTGCAATGTCTACTAATGCATTGTACAATTGTACATTTTGTAAACAAGCTGTACTCCTTAAATTAATTTTTTTAACAAGAGTTCACAACTAATCCACATAACCAAAGTGAATTTCTTTTGGCTTCAATAGCAAGACTCTGAAACTCCCTTCCCACTGAACATTGCTTTACTTGAGAAGACACCAAGAAATGCAACAGCCATGTATGAGTCAAAAGCTAAATATATAGGTAGAAATCTAAATTGTTTATCTAAATATCTCTACAGCTCTAGGACTCACATAAACTGAAACCTAGGACAAGAGAACCCTTACATAAACCAATTCTCTCTCCTTATTTGTAATAGAAGCAGGTATTGTCTTCAACTGAATGAACATATAAGCAAACATTATGGAGCTGTAAGCAAATAAGAATAACAAAAGTCATTTCCATGAACTAATTTTGCTGAAATCCAACAAAAAGTACGAAATAAATATCAAAGGTGGTCCAACCACAAATGCAGGCCTGCCCATAGAATCAGCTGCTGTTTGTGGCTACAAAATACTGGGGACTCTTTTAACTACACTGGAGAAAATAATTAAATCTGGTAGAAAAGAAATACTTACTGCAATAGCTATGTTCGTAAATGGCACAAATCTGAATTTTTCAGGATAAAGACTTGACATGCTTTTATGTTTTCCCTGTCTCTGTTTCTCCAACAAAAAGAGCATTTTTTTCTGTAAATTTCTGTAATCTGCTGTGTGCAAAATGAATGTCAACATACTATCATTAACAGAACCATTTTGAAATACGAAACAAAAATTCCATTTGATTCAATCTATACTTTAAAGTTCCCAAAACAGGAATTATTCCCAAAGGTGCAATCTCAAGTGTTTCATCAAGACACAATTAGCAGTCACAAAGGCTCACACCCAATAGAGTAGATACCAACCACAATAATGCCTACACCTGTGATTTTGTATTACTGCTTCCTTGGGTAAAGGGAGAGATATTATATAGCTCCATATTATATTCTATAGCTCCATACTATATTCTATAGCTCCAAGAGCTATTTTCCATAAAGTTCTGTGTTGTGATGTATGTTTCATGTAAATGAAATTCTAAGCAAGTAGACAAAGAGTGGCAAGAAAACAATATCAACAAGGTAGGCGGCTACAAGCCAAGAGTATCTGACATGAACTCTATCGTTTGAAGCCTTGCCTAGAACTAAATGGTGTAAGACACTTGTTTAATTTTAGAAAAGCTGTTCAATGTCATTAAGAAACAGAGATAGCAGTTGTGATGGTGTTCTATGTATTGTATTTTCTCAAGAGGCTTTGCAAGGATCAAAGTGCCTGTGAGCAATAGTGGCCAGGAATAAACATTACACAGAAACTCGAATTAGAGAAGCCAAAGAAGATGAAAGAGTTGGGCTGGAGGCTGGTGCTGTGTAGGGCTCCCAGTAGGAGGGCCAGGCTGCAACTGCCCCTAGCCTCCATTGGTGACAGGGGATGGTCTCCATCCCCTCTAGCTCACCTTGAAGAGGAGCAAGAACTGGAAAAGAATTAGCTGTTTTTCAGTGAAGAGCTGTGTCAATTAAAATAAACTTCAGAATGTGAAAAATTCAGATAGCATGTGTCTTCCCATTTCCCTTGAAGTACAAAGATTAAAAAGGAGAAATAATTAGACAATTAGCAATAATCTGCAGATGAAAGGAGCAACTGAAAATTAAATATCTGGCTATAGAAAGAGATACTAAAGCATATTGGAAAGTAAATAGATTTGAGGGTAAAAGAGAAGATATGTGGCTAGAAAGGAGCAAAGTACCTTGACTTGTGTCAAAAAAATGCTAATAATCAAGCTGACATTTAGAAATTAGACTAATGGAAAGAGAGCACATCATATGCAATTTAAAATGTAAATTCCCTGCAAATGCAAGAAAACCCTGCAGATACTCCAAAGGCAATCAGAGAGCAAAATCAAAATTAAAAAAAAGTCAAAGACAAGAGAACCTCATATGGACAGAAAATCTTTACATCTATTTTTATATATGTTTACATATAAATTCTGCCACATGACATTTGAATCCTTTTAAATTTCTGATCTGAAAATAGACATGCAATCTGTGGAAAATGTGTCCAAGTTTTCTGTCCTATAGGAAAAAGATCTGGAGTGCAGCTGTACAGACCATTTGTTCCTCTGTTTGACACAGGACATGACCTTGGGGTAGACTTTGGTGTCAGAGTTTGAAGCAAGGTAAGATTACCAGGAACTGAGATTCCTAGATATTATACAATATTATGCTAACAGTCATTCAACTACTCTTTGCTAGTGTACCAACACACTTGACAATGTTTCTTACCTCACTGCAACCCTGCTTAGGAGGAAAGCACTATTATTTCCCCTTGGAAAGTGCAGTATATTTATGCTGCAGTCACAGCAAAGATTGTTGAACATACATCTGAGCTGATCTGGGAACTGGTGGCAGTTAATCTGCTGTAGGATGTGAATTGCACACATTAAATGTCCAAGTATTTACAAGATAAATCTGGTCCCTCCAAACTAATTCAGTTCCAATATGTTGCACTGAAAAGTTCTGTAAATGTTAAACTAACACTTGAACAGAAGCAGCAAAGATTAGGGAGACAGTTCCTACCCCTGTGCCAAACATGGAATCCAGGGACAAGGTAGACAATACGTAAAAATCCCATGGGAGTGCTCATACAAGACCCGAAATACACTACCAGCGTTTCACACTTCAAAACAAATATAAACACTGCAACACCATTCACGGGTGACAACAAAGATTGGTGCTGGTGCCCAGATTTCAGAGCAGCTTATTAGGAATTGTACTTCCTCTGCAAGAGCAAAGTTGGAGAGTCATTGCCCTCATCAGTAGAAGGGGATCCATCCAGCTTCACTGGACTTATTCAGCCATCAGGCTACAAAAGCCCCAGGATTGCCTCCAGACCTGCCATAGCTACCTCGCTCTGCAGCAAAGCACACAAGCACATGGCCCTACAGCTGAGACACAAAGGGAAACAAGGAAGACTGTCCTGTATGACTAGTTCTGGGTTTTGGTCCACTTCTGTATAGTGAACAATCAAAGGAGTAGAGGTTGGCACCCTGCCCTCCCACATACTGAGCGCTATTTCACAAAAGGTGGTCTGTTATTTGCAGAAAAGGAGTCCAGACTGTGAATCTGTAGAACAGAGAAACATTCAGCGTGCATCCCTGTGGGTCTGGAATTGAGACAACCCCCGTAGCTGGTGTTTCCCACTATTTGGCAAGCTCTAGTCAGAGCCTGCATGCTGTGCAGGATTCAGGTATCTTACTCTACCATATGAGAAAATTTCCTGACCTTCAAACACCCCATTTCAGTCAAAGCCTCATTTCTTTAAGTGTTGCAACTCCCAAATTGCAGAAGCCTAAACAGGCTTTCTGGACCTTACTGCACTCTGCTATATCCATCATTTGAATGTCATTGAGAACTTTGAGCCCTTGATCATCTATCTTTTAAAGGATATAAAGAAGCAGACTTCTGAGCACAGTTTTTCTATGCAGCAAGGAGGCCATTGAACCTTTCTTTTTCAGTTGTGAATCAATTACTCTTTATAATTCTCTGTTGAAGTGCAAAATTACACACACAAAAGCAAGCACAAGGAATGCTAATTTGTGGGTGTGCATCAAATGAATCACACCACACTCATCGCCCCTCTTCTGCTTATATTAAGTTACTAAAACAACAGTGACACTATTCATTAATTTAATTGCCCAACTTATATGTTTTACTGTATTCAACCCTGGGAATTTTGTAAAAGAACAGAATAAATACCATGCCTGCAAAGTTTCAGTTTTCCTGACATAAACTATCACAGTATGGAACTGTCATAAAACTACAAATCTTTTTATTCTCTAGACTTCAGCTGAACTTCATATCCCTACAGGGGAGAAGAGTGATAAAAAAAAGGCTTGAGCAAGGATTCTCGTACTCACCAGGTATAGCTGAAGGAGTGTGGATGAAACCTTGCTATGGGCAGGCAAATGATTATTCCTGCAAAAAAGGAAAGGGAGAAGAGGGTTTCTGATTTTTGTTACCTGGTCCCTGATGTGCTCCAATACAGCTGTGAATGGTTCCAAATTGAGGGTATCACGTTTAACTTCTTAAATATGGTGTGTTGTTCTGTACAGCTGGCTTCAGCTAAACGGCTAGCTGACTGGTAGACACCTTGCTATCCAGAACTGGGTAACAGTTTGCACCTATGTTATTCATTCTATCCTTGTGTTATTTTAACCTCTTTGGGGAAGCAAATATTCTTCTGCAATGAATTGATATGTCACCAGGCAAAAAAGGTCTTAGCCTATAGCTGCAATTCCTAACCTGCATGACAAATAATAAATAGCAGTTACACAAGCCAATGGCACATTTGTCATCCAATATTCAGCAGAAATTCTACCACAGAAAAACAAAATCAGTGCATTTTAAGCACCAGGAACATTGACAGATCTCTCTGGCTTGCTTTGGCCATGGCTATCAGGCTCCAGTTTTTATGAGCAATTATTTCTCCCTCCTATTCTGGCCAGCTTCTTTCCCATTGCTACTGCTGTTTAATTCTGAATAATGGTAAGGGGAATTACCTTTTACATTATTTATGTTTTGGTAGTTGGATGAACAAAATTCAGTGCTGCTTGGGAATAAAATGTTGGGTTTTATCTGGGCAGTTCTTCTCGTGTTTATCGTAAGATACTATTACTTATGAAAAGAAAGACCAGCTGAGTCACTACAGGACCAATATCATGGGACTTAGAAAAAAGATTCAAAAATTTTATCACATCCACCAACCTTCAGGCTCCTCTTTACATGAGGTAGTCAGAGCATGGGAGTCAGGAGGGCTCCTTTTGCCATGTGGCATCTCTGGGTTTAAGAAGCTTGGGAGGGGAAGTAGATGCTCTGCATTTGAAAGAGGCAGGGTAGCATTATGTGTAAAATCTTTAAGAGAAAAAAGTATTGAAAAAGATAACCAAGTTGATTGTGTATAAACGCAAGGTAGCTCCTTCTGGGGATAACTGTAGAAACAAAGGATGAAGCTGACCGAGGGCTGTGTAGGATTTAAGAGTGTGAGTAGTACAGATCTCTGAATATTTCTCTCCTTCCATCCTTCCTACAGGGATGAAACTCTGACCCTGAAAGCTGTGGCCCTACACTCTGTTCTCTCCCTTTCCACTTGGTAACTGTGAGAAGCAAGGCTTAGAATACATTATTCACCTATAAGACTACTCAGTAACTTGATAAGCAACAATTACCACTATTATCTAAACAGGTGGATAGAAAACCAATAGTCATTTATGTGAAATTAAATATGTACAGGCATACATACATGCAAACATATATATATATAAAATGCTTGTGGACAGGAAAATCAGTTATATAAACAACTGAAGCAGAAATACAATTTCTGATTCGCTTAAACCTCACCTCACATTTATTACTTTTCTATCAGTAATCTGTCTTTCCAAAGAAACCCTAAAGAAGGCAATTTATTCTTCAGCAAGGATTTAAAAACCCTAAATGTGAAGCAATTAATTAAATTATATCAAAATTGAATGACAAAGAACATAACTGTTAAAAAGTGAACTAGATGAATACAAGAAAAAACTACCTGTCACTTATATACTGAACTGCAATTAAGGAGATTTAAAGCAATTCTCAAATCCTCCACCGACATCAAGAATGACCTTTGGACGATCGCTGTGTTTCAATTCCCCTTTATGAAATAGAGCTGGCAATAATATTGACTCTTTTTTGCTTTGAGGCTGTCTTGTCTGCTTAATTGCAAGAACACCGCATGAAGAATGACTCATTCTTTGTAAAGCTAGCCCTAAGCACTTCCCTCTTCTCCAAAAAAGTTAAAGAACAATGTGATTGAAAGGATCTTGTACAGAGCAAGTTACCAGTAAGTAGAGAAAGAGGAAAATCAAGCTCAGGTCTAGTTAATAAATGAATCAATGGACAAAATGGTAAAGCCAAATCTTATTACCAAACTATATAATGAAAAAAATCTGGAAAATGCAGGGTGCCTGAAAGGCATTTGCTATGTTTCAGGGACAGCTTCATTTGTCCAGATGGCAGAGGAAGTTACTCAGGGAACCGGTGCCATGAATTTCATTCTAACTCTTGAGGAGAAGCTAAGTGAGAATTTGAAAGTAAAAAGAAATTTGGGGGGAAAAACATCAAGAAATTGTCTGAGTTCTCTGTTGCAAAGAGCAGTGCAATAAGAACAGTGAAACTCAACAGATTCAGAGAACTGGTAGGTTAGATCTTGTGGGAAGAAATTCTAAGGGAAAAAGAAGTTAAGGAGAATTGGCAGTTATTAAAACTTACTGTATTAAAACCACTACAGCAAAATGAGTCTGCCGTAGAGGAAAAAGACTTGGCATAACTCTTTAAGGAAGCTAAAATTCTGAAAAGAACACATCAAAAAGGAGAAATGGAAAGGTATTATACAACTAGACAGGTATAAAATCAGAAAAACAAAGGTTAAAAATTTTAACAAAGGTTAAAAGGGAGTTATTACTAGCAAGGAATATGAGACATAACAGGAAAAAAGGTTCTTTCAGTAACATGAAAAGGTGGCAAAGGTAGAGATTATTTAATAGGAAAGGAGAGCAAATATGAGATGACAGAGAAGGCTCAAGGGTTCAAGGTATTTACTATCTCGGTCCTCCCCCAGAGACCCGGGTATTTTATGTGCTGATTTCAACAAAAAGACTTGCAGAGTAGCATAGGGATCAGTGTGCATATTTCAGACGCACTGAGAACCTGATGAAATTCAGCCTAGAGTAGTTAAGGAACTAGTCAAAGCAATATTAAGAGCAGTAGTAATTATGTGTCAAGACTTGTGAAGGGCAAATAAGACCATAACAAACTGTTGAAACACAAAAACAGAATCTATTTTCTGACACATGAAAGTCCAGTTAGATATTACTCACTTCATCATGTATGAAGCTGACAAGTGTGACTTTCTGTGATGTGAAGTGATATTTAGCGTCTAATTAAGAGAATCAAAACCTGACTCAAAAAACATAACACCAGGAGATAAAAAAAGCTCAGCTTTCTCTACACCTCAAAACAAACATCCCATTTGATATTACTTACAAAAGAAGACAGAGGCATGTCCACAGCCAAGCTGTTAGGCGTTATATGTCTTCAAATTTTCACATTAAAAAAACCCCTTCAAAATCAATTCATCCATTTGGGGACTAGCACACCAACCTAACACTTGGTCGTAAATTCTAAGTTAAACAAAGCAACCAGTATTTTACATTTAGATTAAAAATTGCCTTCAGAGGCCCAACCGCATCTGATCGTCTACCTAAAAGAAGTTGACATTAAACCTTTTGCATGGATCCAAGCATAAAAATAGTGTATTGGAACATTAGAGACATTTCTTCTCCCTATTATTATCCTGTAATGTGCACAGTTTATTGAAGAACCAAGCTTTGCAAATAAGTTTTGTGTCCCTTCAGTGTTTAGGTGTATTATTGTTTAGCAAGCCTGGCCTGCTTCTTGTTATCTAAGACACAGAAATGTTTCTACTATCTATTTTTAAGCACAAATTGAATTTTAGAAAGCTTAACTCCCAGGACTCCTGCTTTTGTCTATAGACAACGAGTCAGAGCACGAGCTTAACTCAGCACGAGCCTGTCTCTGTGTAAGGAATGTATGTAAACTAGTTTTTGAAGTCTGACTGCCTAAAATTAGATTTCTTTCAATACCTCACACAACGTTGATTGTGTGCCACTGCCTGCAGATGGAAACTAGTCTTTCTTTACACAGCCCTGAATTTCAGATACTCTGATCATTCTGATGAGCTTCAGTCACTTGAAATGCATCCTGACAAACGCAAAGATGCTTTTCAAAATGTCCTGACTTTTAATCAAGCAGCAGAAATAACTGACCATCAGAGTAGATACACAAGAAGTCGTAACTGAAAGAGACAACTAACAACTGCCTTAGGTTGGGTTGCTTCTTTTTATATTCATTGCTTTACTTAAATGTTAATCTTGGGATTTTAGTAGGTTGATTTTGACCACAAATGTTTGGGGGATTTTTAAATATTTTTTTTAGGGCTGAGGTTTTTGAAAAGTTAGACTTTTTCAAATTTTCTGTTAGCTGTAGCATCAAGGGGTAAGAGCTATTACCAATTCTTCCTTAAGGCTATAATGGAACCAGAGAGAAGGTGCATACAACTTTAACTTCAGAGTATTCCTCTTAAGATAGTAGGACTATATACATGTTTAAAAATGTTAAGTGCTCACTAAATTAAACTGTTCATATTTACTACATCTAGATTGCTGTTGTCGTCTTAGTTTATCCTTTGGAACCACTCAGGAGAGTGTTTGCAAAGGGTCACTCTCCAATCTGAATACACTGAAAATTCAGTGATGCTGTGGTATATTGGTTCCTTCAAAACATTATTTGGGGGAATAATTCCTGCTACAAGACAGTGACAAAGCATGTATGTGTCAGCATTAGAGACATCTAGGGAAAGAAACATGCACCAGGAAATTGTATAATTACATGATAAAAACAGAGCCATTTCTCTCCTTCATTATCTATATTCTAATAATTGGACAGTTATCAGTTAATAAACTATAGACTAGTTTCTATCTTCAAAACGTGCCTTTCCCATTGAATTGTAATTCTTCCATCATAATAATCAATAAGATATTTGCACTTATAACTGCAGACAGAATCTGGCAATGCTGCAGTCTACAGAAAAAGACCCATAAGCACTTTAGAAACAACTGCATAAAAACCCTATCAGTACAGAAAAGTAGCATCACATTTTGAATTTTAAATGCATATAGTTTCCTGTACCTGTTCTCAAAGTCTTTCTCTCAATTCTGACTTGGGCTGTACTGACATCTCTGAGGCCATCACCTACGGTCGCTGAAAGTGAACCTCTAGATTATTGTGACTTACCAGTTACAGAAATAATAGTAGTCTGTACAGTGGCTGTGTCTCAGTTCCTCAGCCATGGACACAACAGCTTAACTCATCATAGATGAAGCAGCACAGGAAGTACTGAACAGATCTTTGGAGCCAAAAATTGTAAGAAAATAAGTTTAACCAAGAATATTTTTTTTTTCTTTCTCCTGCTGTTGTGTTGTATTTTTACCTCTATTTGTTGTTTGTAAATGCTGAGGCACAGCACTTTGGTACAGTTTCAAAATATTAGTGCAATATAAGTCAAATGTTACATTTACAATAAGAAACACCAAGTATACATCAATTAAATGTATCACAAGGGAAAATAAATAGATTTAACAGAAAAAATGCTCTGTGTGAATATCTGAACACAGTAATGGCCTCATGGTTTTCCTCCAAACAGAACAGGTTTCATTTTTTATTAAAGAAATAAGTCATTAACACCACAGTTCCAATTGCCAGTTGACACCCAGACACCCTTACTAATAAAGATAGTAGTTTATTCCCTTAACTTCCCACTGCAGCATTTACTCAATAAGACAGTATATAATTAAGTCAAAAAATCAATAAATGACACTATGAATTTATAGCCACCAAGACTCCCCCAATATTTGTATATATGGTCCTAGATATAATTTAATCTATATGCTTATACTGCAGCTTGGCAGAGAATATAAACATCATTTAGAAGTCTATGCAAATAGCACATTGCAGATACACAACAAACAGAAATTGCTGCGCAACTATCCCCAGCCATTGGTTTTGAGCCACGTGAGTGGAGTATGGGAGGAGATGAGTAGATGTTTGGATGGTATTGCATGTCTCCTACCAACAGTTGTTCTTAGATCCATTATACTATTTTCCCTGATGATTCCATTGCTGCAAATGTATTTTAGAGAACTGCAACTTTCATTTTCAATACATTTCTAAGTATTGAAAATCTGATTTGAATATACCTTAAATACTCAGAACTTAAATAGCCATTAGAATGAACTCAGAATTTATTTGTAAAACTCCTTTTGTCTTCTAAGTGCATCCCATGCTGGCTTGAGTGTTGAGGCCAACCCTGCACAAACCAGTAACTTTCTGCTCATATTCCATATTTACACACTGGAGCTAGGGAAAACATGGAGGAAATTGTACCTAGAAGTAGATATGATTTATAGAGCCTTGGGCCAAGTGGGACAATTTATGCATTATGTCCTACATAGCCTAGCCCAGAGGCTCTGCATAATACTTTGATGAAGATTTAATTTACCTCCTGTAGGGATAGTATAGTCTGTCATATCAGAATTTAAGTACATTAAACAGCAACACCATAAAACTTCTCATTTTCATTTGTAAGTCAGAAGTAATTCCAACAGAGGAAAAAAAACACATATATTTCACATCAGAAATGGGTTCTCATCTTCTGAAGCAGTTCTCTTTTGGCTGGAAGCTATAACAGTGATAGCCCATACACCCTTCTGATCCTTTGCTTTAGAGATACTGATAGGCAGCAAGGCAGCAATACATGGACATTATATGTGGGTCTCCTGTCCTAACTCCTGGCGTAGTACAATAAATTAAGATGATGTGCAGTGAGATGCCAACACATCTGAAGCAATTAATCAAATATGTTTTCATGTTTTCACTGTCTGGGCACTCCTAGTCCTTGTTCTCAGACAAATGGATTAATTTAAATTATCAGAAAAACAAGCCCTACACACTTTGCTTTCAAAAGTGCTGGGATTACTCACCCAGGCAGCTCCTACTTGGAGCTAGGAGCACCGACTACCTGATTGTGATGGGCAGCTGCTTTCTAAGCAGCTTCTTAATTATAACATTTCAAACTAGAGCTTTGCTCTGCCATCTTCCCAACCACATGGGGAGGTAAGACTTAGACTCTCAGATCTGAGTCCTGGTATTTTTCCCCTGCCAAATGGTTTTATTTACAGTGATGTTCTCAGATATCTGTCAGTAGACTGCCTGGTCAAGGTATAAAGCCCTAATGCAGGCCAAGTGCCACACTGGTACTCTTATGTAGACTCAATCAAATGCAACATTATGAATTCCAGTCCAGCATAAGACAGTCTTAAAAATCTAGTCATAATTTCCCTGAGTTGAAATGGTAATGGGTTCTCATTTCCTATGGACACTTTGAGAGGAATATGCAAAATATCCTAAATAAGGGATGACACATGCACATAGGTTAAATGGAATTTTTCTATGTAAACTCATTCCCTTCTGCCCAGAGTAACTGAGACTGATACATATATATCAGACTTACAGGCTCATGTAGTTGCGTTCAGAGATAGACTTCCCAAAGGGATGAATTTTCACTCACTTGCCTGTGTAAAATGAGTTCACTTGAAATTAAATTTGCATACACCCTGTTTTTATTATTAATGACAAAGGCAAAATACTAAGCTAGACTTGGCCTGCAAACTGGATAGATTGCTTTTCATCTCATTTTTTTTCTGGGAAAACTCTTGTCTTGTTTAACAAGAGTTAAGTATTCATGATACCAATGCTCATATGGGCCGAAAAATCTCTCAGCTCAAGAGCCTCCTGAAGTAGCTAAAGCACTGCCTGAAGAAGTAAGAAGAAATAGGATAAAATCTGACTTTTCCTATTTCTCTGAAGCTTTTTTTGTATACATTTGTCTTTTCTTTATTCTCAGATAGCAACCAACTAAAATAGTTTACTTTTGTTAAGCATTCTCTTATCCAATTTCTGCAAAGTTAGGAGCTCTGTGTGAAACTTAAACATGAAATTAATAAACTGAGCAGAGGGTGAAAGTCCAGTGATCAAGTTACATTACTATAGAAGTTTCTGAAATGCAGCTGCTAATAAAATAGCAAATTTCTTGTAAAATTACTTGTAAGTCATTTATGACTTAGGCAATTTAGATAGCACTGAAAAAATTCTTGTTATACAGAAAAGGTATCTTTACTTTGGACTAATTGCTATTAGTGGGAAATATTTTATTAAGAGAAATAAACAAACAGCACAACTCTCTTAGAGACAAGACCTAAAAAAATTATTTCAAACCTTAGCCATGTATAGTTGTCATTCAAACTAAATAACAGATCTTAAAAGAGGAAAGCTGAAAATATCACATTACCACTTGGGAATTTCTTTAACTTGGAATAACCTTTGCAGTGATTTCAGACACATACTAATTCCATTGAACTGTCCTTGAAACAATGCTAAAGGCTGTGCCATGTAATAACCATGAGAGAAATCCTATTCTTATTAGTGCAGATCCAAGAAAAGACTTAAGTATCACAGCAGCAGTGTACTTTCTGGACTTACACAGGAGAAACAGCTTAAGAGATAGAAATTCTACAGGTTTTTGTTTTTTTCTTGAGTTCCAGTTACATTAATTTTAACAATTTGCGATCTACATTTCTGTTCTTAACGTGATTGGTGTCGCCTTTCCTGAATGAAGCATTTCTCTCCTATCATAATGCAGTTCCTAAAACCCATTAAAATCAGAGACACGGTGTTAAAATGTCAAGTGTGTAATTGATGTGTGAAGTAAATGGACTCTCAGGGCTATGCAAAGGGTGAACAGGCACTCCCAAGGATACTTCAAATGAATGCAGTAGTATTGTCTGTTCAAATACAATAGACAGGAACATTTTAAGCCAGCTTTTACCACTGCCCTTCTTTTCTCTTTCCTGACAATGGCTGGAAAATACAAACAAAAATTCAACAAATGCATTATCTCATTTGGGAAAAAAATCCTACTGCAAATCTCCCATTTCTCCAAAATAGATGTAAAGTAAGAAGTATTCAGAAGCAGAGCAAGCAGCCTGATTTATTTTTTTTTTCATGATAACAGCAGACAATCATGAAATTGAAGTTAGTTTCTGATTACTTTTTTCATGGTGTAGTAAAAGACCAGGAACAACTACCACTCACTGAAGCCCTGAGCAAAGGCTGAAAAGGAGGAATGCTCCATTTAGCTAGAAGGTAGCTCCAAAAAAGTCCAACTTTTGGCACTTTCAGAAACTGAGGAAAAATTATTGATCTTATTCAAATGACATTTCTATCCATCAAACAAGCATAGGCCTAATCCCTCCTTCCTCTTTTTACTTTGTTCAAATGGGATACTTTTCTTCACACTGAAAAGCTATCAAATTTTGTGATTGCATGAAAAATGGCACTTCCACATTTGAGAGATTAAGCCATCAATGTGGATATTTATGTAAGTAATATTTATTAATACATATTCATCATTAAGGAAGTTGTGCCATTTTACACTACGATAAAAGAGTTTAAAACACTCTGCAATTCAAGGGCACAAATGAACACCTTTGAAAATCTAAAGAGAACAGATAGCTACAGGGATAGATGTATAGATGGTGGAGATTAATAGAGCCTAACCTTCTTCTAATCAGTCTGAAGATTTTAATTTCCACTACTACCAGCAGAATTTAAATGTGTATTTAATTGCATAAATGTTGCCAAGTACCGTACTTTATATCTCCACAGTCCTTATGAATATTCATATAAAAATAATGATTGCAAGTAGATTGTCAATAGAGCAGATAGACAGGCTGAAATGCTTAATAATAATCATCATTATAATAATCGACCCTTGTATAGCATTTCCAATCCAAGGTATATAATGGCCTTTTCTCTTCAAATTAACAAAATTTAATTAGAATACTTCCCAATTACTTTGGGAGAATGCATCATGAGGGAGTAAAATGAGAAAGATTTCTTTACAAGAAAGAAGTCTGGTCATATAGACAAACAATGAACTACAACAGAGTAAACCTGGAATGAAAAGAGGACACTGGCACGTGTGCCAAGCACTGATCTTGGGCAAGTCTGTGTGCATTTGTAAATCCTGAGTAATTTGGCCTCCTTCCCCAATCATGAAACTCTCCAAGCAGTCTGGAGTTAAAAGGAATTCAGTATTTTGGCCATTTGATGTGACAGGAATTGTTCTCTCACACTGTCATTCAAGATTTCATGTTTTTTCACTATGAAGAAGCTGCTGTTACAAGATATATTTAGTTCCTCCTTATAATTCATGAGAAACAATAATTTGATCTTTTTTTTCTTCTGCTATATTTTTTGCTCAGCAGTGACAATAAATAAAAGATCAAAGCCTAATATGACAGTCTGGGATCTGTTAAGGATATTTGAGGACCCAGCTATCACACATACATTTAAAACTACACTGAGAGCACAGCAGTTTTGCAAGTCCAGATCTTTCAAACCTGACATCCACATCCTTGGTTTAATAATTATGTCTGTTCCACTAATGATTTACTCTTAAAAATCATGGTAAATATTCTAGTCCTAGGGGGACAAATGACGGATTACAGACAACTTAAGTTACCATTCCTCAAATGAAAGAAAGAGATTGACCTTGTCCACCTTTGCACTTAAATGTAAAGAAGAAAATAAAGTGTTAGCTTAAGCTTTAGGAGGACAATTGTAATCATATGATCATTGCCTCTCTCTTCCAAGATACAATCTGCTGTGCTACTCCAAATCCGATACGCAAGCTTGAATTATCAAGGGAAATTCATTTCCCTATTTAGAGTCCCCCAAGGTTTGTCCATTCCACTAGAACTGTGTCTTACATCAGGTCAGTCCATGCAAAACAGCATTGAAGCAGTAGCCATCGTTTCCAGACTATTACCTTTGACCACATTACTTAAATCTGCCAACCATTTCAATGACAGCACACTTTCAAGCATGTAAATTCACTCCCTCCATTGAAAGAGTCTTTAGCCTCTGGTAGAACTGTGTTAGAAAAGCAGCCTTCCACTGATCTCAGACAGTCTTTTTTTCCATTAGATAGCCATTGATTTTTGTCATCAGATTCTAATGAAACTTGAAATGAGTATGGTTTTTCTTCAACAAAGGAAAAAAGTTTTCTAATTAACCTGGCTTCCCTCTACAACAGCTGAATAGAAAGTTTTGTAGGTACAGCCTAAACCAGAGAGCCCGTGGGCACAGTGTTGTCTGTCTCCCTTTAGTGGGTACACAATTACACATCCATTTTTACCTTTTTTTTTTTTAAAACTTCCAGTTTTGTTTCAATAAGGCACATCCTGGTTAAAATTACCTTTACCTTTTTAGAAATGGGACATTTCCATACAATCCATTCCTTCCGTGGGTGGACTACAGTTAAAAGACAAAGCTCCTTTCTGGTATAAATCACCAGAAGTCTGCTGACTGGAACGGAGCAGAGTTGATTTACACCAGCTCAGGACCTGCCAGCAAACATCTAAAATACAAAATACGTCCTTTTCCTTTTTTCTTTAAGCCACTCCATTTTTATTACTCTTTGAAAGGAACTCTAAAGTGTTCACTTGTCAAGAAGATAAAATATTTGCTGTTAAAGTTAATTCCCTGAAGTTTTAAACTGATTGTCAGTGTTGCAGGGGTCATTCTTCTCCCCATACCAAATCCCAGTTTCAGTACTGAGACTTCAGTTAATGTTTAAAGAAAAAGTGAGCTCCCCAGCACAGCCAAGGAGGAGCATGTGCCTGGGAGCCGTGGTGGGAGCTGCTCTGACATGGAAGCACTGCCCCAACATGCAATGTCTTCCCACCTCTCTCCTTTTTTTCCAAGTTGTCCATGCCACAATCAGGTAACAATAGAAATATGTCAGGATGCCCAGTAGCCAATTCAGCTGCCAAATCCTTGACCCTCCTGAGCACCTTCTGTGTGTGGTTATTTTTAAATGCACAGTTAGCACAAATGAGCACAAGGGGAATGGTGAGAAGATGGCAGAGATTACTACCCGCATCAGACTCTCAAAGGCAATAATATTGTATTTTTAAAGTAAATGCAACTTACATTAAACATTAAGTCAGTAATTAAAGGAGATCATTAAATAAACCTCTGTTCTGTTACCTGATATCTATTATATCAGTCCCAAGCCTTCAGCTAGGCTAAATAAGTATAGCTCCAGAAATGTCAGAGTCTATGACACAAACTGAAAATCCAACCTCCTGTGCTCATATGAACATACACCACTACCTAAGGAAATCTAAAATGCTTCAGAACGTTACCTTTTGGTTACAACTTATTAAATTTATAACAAATTAAATCTAATGTTAATTAAAAATTTTCAAGACTGATTTGTTCAAAATTTCAGCTTTCTCAATATTTTCACTGTTACTATGAAACATATATTATGTATATATATGTAAAAAATACATATACAAATAAATTCAGTATATATACATAAATATAGAAAAGTACATAAATATCCCTGTGAATTGAAGCTACCTGTAGCTCCTACCCCAGACAATTCACGCACAAGTAGTTGTAGAAGTGTGAGGGCTGGGAACCAAGAGCACATATGATGTTAGTCCCTCCCTGCTCTCCATGCTAGATCCTTAGTTTTCAATAAACAATGAG
Source organism: Eurystomus gularis (assembly GCA_013400335.1). Lineage (NCBI taxonomy): Eukaryota > Metazoa > Chordata > Aves > Coraciiformes > Coraciidae > Eurystomus > Eurystomus gularis. Next base: position 615,035 of record VZZY01007612.1, read on the forward strand.
CTGGCTCCTACTTTTTCTTGGAGAACAGCAGCTATGCCTATTTCAGTCCCTCACTGCATTAATAATACAGTAGGCAATGAATGCAAAAGCTCTGCAAGTATCAGAATTTAACAATGTGTCTGGAGGCTAATAGTAATGTATGAATAGCCACATACATAGACATATACATACATGCATACAGATATACACATATTAACAGCAAATACTTTAAATCAGAAAGTATTGTACGGAGGGAAATCAAATTTTATAGTCTGTCAGCTTGGCCATTTGCCTCTTGAATGCTGATATAGCAGAGTAATATGAAATTGTAACACTTGTAAATATGCAGGAGTTGATACTTAAACTTTCAGCAAAACCTGTATCTAATTTGTTCATTACCTTTTATGCTATTACCATGAGGACTCCAGCTCTTTAGTACAATACTTGAAATATGGTGATAATGCTGTCCCTATTTTACAGAGGAGCAGAGGTTCAGCAGAAGCCATTGCCATACAGAAAGTCAGGGAAGAAGAGAAGGGGAGAGCCTGACCACACAGGCCAGTGCTGAACTCAGCAAGATCCCCTTGGAAGTCTTCTTTCAGACAGCCCTGCCTTAAGTTCCTGTGGGCCCAGCTCCTCCATTGCCCACTGTGGCACCAGCATCACCTGCTGGACACAACGGACAAAGATGGCTCCCTCAGTGGCCCATCACATGGAAGGACACCACTGAGAGATCGCAGCTAGCCCCAACAGAAGCCACACCCAACAGGAAGCTCCTCCAACTGATTGGCTCCTGGTTAATATAATCCTGGCCTCGTCCACCACCACATCAACCATGACCACCTGGGTGAAGGCAGAGTCACAGAGACAGAGGTGGGCCAGGTTCTGCCTCTGGAACATGAAGCCAATAAGAAAAACAAAACATTCTGCTAGGCTGTGACTCATTCACAGGTCAACTCCAACTCGGGCCCCACAACTCAGGCCCCAGCACTTCACCTTCCTGCTGCAGCACGCAGTGGCATGTGCTGCAAGAACAGCCATGTCAGCAAACACAGGGAAAGCCCATCTCCCTGCAACAGGTTTTGCTGGCAGGTAAGAATTTTCAAAATATTCCTCTCCCTTCCCGGTATCGTCCATGAAGTAAAGCAGATCATCAGCTCACAAGATCAATAAAAACACTTATTAGATGAAGCACAGTCAGCTCAGGACTCCATACAATTAAATACGAGTCTGCTTCTGACATCATGAGATTGTGAGAAAAGTCACTATATTCTAAATCAGCTGCAGAATTACAAGTGAATACTTGCACGATTAATAGTGTTGATCACTACTTAGCTTCTCTGAATTGTCAGTGCCTACTATCTAGTTTAAGCATGCATTTATGCATTGTTATCATTGGGTTTTGAAGCTTCTCCTAACCCAAAATTTCTAGAAAGTGCTGGACTTCATTTTCCAAATCTATATAAACATATGTAAGTGGAAACCCAGCTTTCTTTCAACTGAGCTTTTAATCTTGGGAGGACATGTCCATATTTGATAATACAAGCTCAACAAACAGCAAGCGTTCATTAAATTCTTCCTTTTTTTCCTTTCTTCTTTTAAAAAGTTATTAAAATTCTAGATGATTCCTTTAACCTGTCTTAGGAATGCTGGTGCTAAAAGTCCATACTCTCATTTGGCTTAAAGTATTTCTTTGGGTCAAGGGAAAATCAGGTCAAGAGTAATGTATTTACCCAGAGTACATTAGCCTCAGGAGGAGTAAATGAAAAGAGACTGACTGCATCTGTCAGCATTGGGATTTGAGGGAACTCATCCCTCATGCTTTCACCATTCTGAAACGTAATTAAGATAAATGCTTCCATTCTGACCACAAATCCAACTCTGGGTCCTAGAAGTCTCCAAAAAAGATTTTTTTTTTTGACCTAGCATGCAGAATTTTTAATGCAGGAAATTTTTAATGTGGTAACGGCAAACATGCCAGAGCATATGCGATAAACTGGAAGTATTCTGAATGTGTCGAGATTATTGTACTGTGATGCAGTCAGTGTGCCCACAACCCACTATTCATTTGGCTTCCAGAACTCCGGAAAGCCCTGACAGATTCTTCTGCTTTTAATGTGAATAAAAAATTTGCGAATAAAATTTCAAAATATAAAAGAGATGTAATTGGAAAGTATCAGTAGAGTCTCTCTTCCACACAGAAAGGCTGGCAGGACTTACCAGGATCTGCACTAAAGCACACCCTATGTTAGCATTTATTCTGCTTCCTCAGAGAGCCAGTTTCATTTATTAACTCCCTGGATGCTGAATTGACTTCTTTGATAGCCTGAAAAGAAAAGGTTGAGTGTCTGCAAAGCTACACTCTAACACACTGCTTACTTGATATTTTTAGAGATCATCTCAACACTTCACAGTTCTCAAGCTTCTTGATCTTTTCATAGTTTGATTCACATAAATGCGTTTCTTTCCTCCAAATAAACATGCAAGCAATTCAAGGCTTAATTGATTCCCAGCCTGTTGCAAACATAGCAAAAATAAAAGCTAAAGAAATTATAACAATAAGTGAATGAGAGAAAGACTGTTTATCTTAGAAAATATTTTCAGCAAGTTCTGTATTAGCTCAGTCAGGGAACAGTCTGTTATAATGATGCTTAGAGACTACCAAACGGGTTTAAAGTCCAAATCTTGCATTAGTTCTGAAAACACAAAAAGAACAAATAGTCCAGCGCTGGTCACTTAAAGCAAGCTGCTAACAGCTTCAATCATCCGATCAAAATCTAAGGCATTCTGTAAACCTGCGTATTGTGGTCTCTTTTTCCTATTGCAATCCATAAGGATTCCAATGTAAGATACAAATCACCATCAAGGTTCACAAATAAGACAGAAAATACAGTAAATAATTTTGATCTTAGGCTCTGAGTACAGTCTATCTACTAGATTGAATCACTGAGGGAAAGCTTACTGAGGTTTCACTTGTTTAGAAGGATAAGCAGCCGTATCACGCTCCCAGTACAGCGCCCTGCCAACGCATCGTCACTGATTTGTAATGCCAATTCCCAGTTTAAGTTAGACTTCACTGAACTTCTCCCCCTCAGAATTACTCTGCCAATCTAATGTTCAATCTGCAGCTCCAGCAGTAGCCTGCCGATTGCTCTGCTTTGTCAAAATTCATGGCAATTTTGTGAAAGGATGGAAACTAAGCCAGAATTTCCATCCTGCAGAATTGTCTCAATTTCAAAACTGTAGCGTGAAGAGGAGGAGGAGGAAGGAGTGAAGCTGCTTTTTGTTCAGTATCAGAACCAAATTTCAGCAGTAAGAAATTTTCCAGAGAGATGAGAATTTGTAAAAAAAAAAAAAGTTGAAAGAATGTAAACAGAGATTTTAAAAATATTTCTGGCATGGCAAGAAGAGTCCGCAGTCAGCCTGAGAGGGCTGGCAGCGATGCTTGCCAGCCAAGCAGTCCAGAGCAACACTCACGCATGGGGTCCAAGGGACTGAGTGGCCCAGAAATGGCTGGCCGGGAGGATTTCTTCCAGCAGACTTGACCTGCTTGAGCTGGCAGAATTCTTCAATTCCATTGAATAAGCACTTTCCAAAGAAAAACTGACCTCTAAACAGTCAGGCATCACGTATCTCCTTTGCTGTTATGACTTTTATGTAACAGCATTTGCAGCACGTCCTATTCTATTTATAGTGTTATTCCACTATAATGCTGTCTGAAACTATATTTTACCCTGATTTTCTTCTCACTTAGGTTGGTAAGAATTACAGAATTGCTCCCTAGAAGCCAGTGAATATAGAGTAAGTGTGAAGACAGCAAAAACTCTGCCTCCTCTCTAACTCCAAGTGTGGTGTGTTTACTCTTAGCCTCTTGTAGCTCTTTGCTTTCAGCAGTTATTTGGCATATGTAGACAGCTCACTAATGGTCCATTATGAGATGAAAAAAATATTTAGTGATGGATGGTATTTATTTTGGGTGCACATTCAGAGCTCAGAACGGTATAATATGGTTCTTTTCTATGCATCTTAATGCAACGGAGGCAGGTTGCTTATGTTGTATTTGCATTTCAACAGCAATTGTTTTATGGCTTTGTTTGTAAACATTTAGAAGAATTGAATAGTGGAGTATCACATATAAACAGAAGGGAAAAATAGATTTAATACAAATATTCTGAGGAACAAAGACCACATGTAGAAAAAAGATAAAGCTAAATATATTACACTCCATGTATATTATTTTAAACATAGTGACAGATGAGCTTCACAGAATGTCGCATGTAACTAAGACTTTTTACCTGAAGAAATGGTTGTACTTCATGTGCTGAAAATCAAACAGCACATATATTATATCCACACTGAGAAATTTTTGCTGTGGTTACAGTGCTAACTATACTTCTGTTTATTGTCAGGTAGAATAGTGTTGAATGCTTTTTGTCTGAAGTATTCTATGAGCATGAAGAAATGCTCCACCAAACTATGTTGCTCTGAATATACAGGTGAGCCATGTGCACAATGCCTTTTTTCCACTAATCATCTAATAAGATTTCTAATATTTTCCTGCTGGTCAATCCTTGTTCAAAAATTAGTGATGATCAGCAGCACCAGACTAAATATTACATTTAGAGATATTGCAGCAAAACAGTACTGGGTCTGACTTCTGTCCTTGAAAACTGACTTACTTTTTTTTTTTAGACTTTCATACATCAGTGCAGACCTAATTGTAGCAGAGCTCATGGGTGATTCCTGGTGTTCCAAATTCCTTGACAGTAGAGTATCTTAAGTATATTTTAAACTTTAAGTTGGCATTGTTTGCTAATAGAAAATAGGGTAGAAAATTATAAAAGTACTAAGAGGGAGCAGTACAAGATGAATCTGTTGTTGAGCAGGACAGTCTGACCAATACAATTATTAAACTGATGTACTAAGTGTCTTTTTCTTGAGACATGTAATTTTAATGTTACCCTAAAGTAGAAAGAATATACATTACTTTTAAGGATATTGAACTTTCTTTGTCATAGCAAATAAATGAAGTAGCAAAAACATTTATTACATCTTTCTGTACTGAGATCAAACATTTCCATTAGCAAATGTTTGTTTTGCTGAATAGCAACAGAATCAGTTACTGTTATAATTTGACAACTGATTTATATTTTTGTGAAGAAATACAATTCTGAAAGAAAATAATCTCAATTCTTTATTTTTGCATCTTAAAGTTTCAGAATTATGCAAATAACTTTATATATATATAAAATGATTTCTGTATTTATAGATAAGTATTTTCTTTTTGATTTGTATATATAATTTCATAAATTCAGAGACTGGAGAAGTAATTCCTCCCCGAGAAAAATTAAGCTATAAGAAATGGAAGACATATCTGCACTGGAAAGGAAATACATTGATTATCAAATAGGTAATTTTCAAATAATGCAGAAGAGAAATAATAAAATTACATCAATTGTGTTCAGTTAGAAAATCAGGATTTTGAGGGAAAATCATCATTGAAATATGAGCTGAAAGGAGGTTCAAAAGGGTGATGCAGTCTATCTTTTTTCTTCCTATCCAGTATTCTATCTGGTCATCTCTTGCATCCCTGACAAATATTCAGCCCTGGCATTAGCCAGCATTGGGCATTCCACAAACTGTCTAGGCATCTTCTCTCAATAAGTCTAATATTTTAGAAGGCTTTTCAAAATCGCATGCCTCTCAGTGTAAATTAGACCAATTTCACCCTCTTTGATGCTTAGAAAACATGGAGAAGAAAGAATCGCCAATTCCTTTTCACAGCATTCTAATCTGCAATGGCTGTTAGCAGATCTGCTCTCAGCCTTCTTTTTATTTAACTGTTCTAAGTCCTTCCAATTCATGATTGTATTGTTTTCTTTAAAACTATTTATCTTGTTTTCCTTGAATCTTTATTAAAAACATGTACCCATAATGAACAACCAGGATAATGTGATCAAAATTCAACCAATGAGATTCCAGTGAAAGACAGGAAAAACTGTTATAAACCTCTTTCCTGTAGATTATTTTTATCTTGTATTACTACCAGTTACATACCATATTTTAAAAAGATTATTCTGTTAGAACATTTTAACTGACTTGAAGATGCTCTTTTATGATACACACTTTTTAACCTTTACTCAATAATTTATACCTGAATATTAATTATTCAATGGCTGCCCATGCGGTTTTTGAGAAAGCCATTAATTGGATAAATTATGCCTTTAAAGTGTCAGAGAAGTACCACTCCATGCTGTCCACCTTCTTTCAGATGCATTGCTCTACAGCAGATAAATACCTCTTTGACAAATGCATGTTAAGGAGAAGCTTAGAAGGAATTGCATTGTCTAAAGTTTAATGAAATCTTTGAAATTGAGGTCTAAAGATCATCACAATTATTTCCTATCATCTATTTTTACAAGAGCTGCAAAGTCAAAACAGGAAGATAGGAGCTTATCTCACAATTAACCTTCTGTACTGAACAGTGTTAAAAGTCTGCAGAAAGAAGAAAATTCCTTCATAAGCATTCTGTGAACATTTACTTCACCCTCGGCATCTAATGGGGCTGTTTTGTTGTCGCTCTAAAGGACACAATACCTCAGTGAGACATTTGGCAGGCAGTGGAAATAAGCAAAGGCTGCTGTGATAATGCCACCCACAATGAAAATATCCTGGTGAAAATCAATATCCTGGTGAAAATGCACTATTTTCTCAGTTACACATAAAATTAACTTTTCGGTTCAGAGGCAGCTTTTGTTTGTTTAGTTTCTCTTGATCTATGGAAGAAGCTGCTATTTTTTCCCACTAGCCTTACCAGACCCTTTAGATTCTTGCTGAAGAGAAAACAGCTTTTAGCCAATCTATGTTAACAAAGTTAATTCATGAAGTGATTAAACCTCTTGCTGGAGTTGAGTTACTTTGTTTTCCACATTTCACTTTATCATTACATTGTTTTCATAGAATTGTTCATTTTCTGAGAAGCAACAACAACAAAATTACTTGCTGAAAGTGCAAAATGGATTAAGGCAAAATCACGCAATGAATAACTATAAAAGACTTCACCAAACCTGTAGATCATATATAATGAGATTTTCATTAATATGAAAACTGCAAAGTAAAGAAATTCCATCTGTCTTCCAATTCAGAAACATTCTGGAGATTTTCTCTATACTTCTGTTTATTCCGATTCTTATTATGGCTAGATGTCACAGCATGGTAGCTCCTGTGACCACTTAACCCACTACAAAACCTTTCTCAGAGAACTGTCCATGTAGATGGAGTATGGGCAAACCAAAATGTAACATTTGGAGAGGCCTACCACAAAATCTGCAGTTCTTTGGAACAAAAGACTGGACTGGACATTAAGAAAAACTTTTTCACTGAAAGAGTAGTCAGTTACTGGAATAGGCTGCCCAGGGAGGTGGTTGAGTCACCATCCCTGGATGTGTTTCAGGGTTGTTTAGATGTGGTGTTGTGGGATATGGTTTAGGGGAGAAGTTGTAGAGTAGGGTTGATGGTTGGACTCAATCCCAAGGGTCTTTTCCAACCTGAATGATTCTATAATTCTATGAAATCAGTTATGGAAAACTTTTTGCTTCAGGAGAAATGCGAACAGCTTTTGCTTTCGAGATTAGTGACAAAATCAATAGCTTTTTGATATGAGACATATGAAAGTTTTTTCTCTTCAAGCATCCTAAAAGTACTAACAGAGAATTATACATCATTTCTCAAAGTCTGTTGCCAGCCTCCAGCCTTCTTGGATTTATCTTCCTCTGAAGGAAACTAGAAAGCGCAGTGATTTCCTCTCTGGAAATTCAAAACAAATACACACATACAGTGGCAACAGTAAATATGCTAACAAGGTCAGGTTTTATGTTAGGGCAAACTTTCATGTCCACAAAATCCTTGTCCAAGGTAGGGTGAAATTAGAGCCTTCTCATGCTGCCTAAGGGTGAGAGTAAGCCATGGCAACACCACTGAACACCACCGCTCTTTCTTGATACATATAAGAGGAGCAGTAAAAAAGAATAGCATCTTTTGATGCCAAGCAGTGTTGATGAAAGGAACAGTGGATATTGTAATTGGTAGTACTCAAGGTAAAGGCATAGAGAGAGATCGTTACAAAAAAAGTGATACCAGTGAGAAGGAAAAAGGATAGAAGTAGCCTGTAGATAAGTCTTTTCATACACCTTATCTTCAAGACCAGTTCATGCTGTTATCTTTGATAGTCTTACAAATCAAGCTGGGTTATTAGAAACTGGTGCAAAAATACATTTCAGAAGTGCAAAGTGGTTTTTTCACACAGAAATGATACAGGAACTAAACGTTCATTAAAACCAGAGTCCTATTTTACAACTCTTGAACCTTGTTTTACAACTCTTGCAGTCAATTGAGTATAAACTCTAACAAAATATACTGGTAGTTCAGATAGATAATAGGTTAAATAAAGCCCAGAAATGTCTTGGTACCTAACAGAAAAGGTAGCATTTACTCTTAGATGCAAGTTGTAAACAAAAGGAGATATTTGGGGCCTAACACTTCTCTTCCTCCACCTGGAGAAGTACAGGAGTGACTCAAATATGCTTCAGTGTTCTCATTATTCAAGCTCATACACAGAAAAAAGATGTTTCTTTAGAAAACAGAAAACATGGGCTATAATAAAATATGCCTTCATTTTTCCACAAAAAGAATCCCAGTTTGTCTTAGACGCTGCCTCGTCCTGCTTCCCACAGGCACACCTGAATTGAATTGCCTTAGTGATATCCCTAACTTTTGGAGACCTTTCCTCCTTCTGAACAATGGGCAGTCATTCCTCCAGAAGATGACAAAGTGCAGTGGAAATTCATAATATGTCTTACACTTGGCCAAAGAAAATAAAATGTTTTGTTAAAAAACTTGTAACTAAGTTGAAAGAGTAGCTTCTTCTGCCAGGTAAAGTCTCAGAATGGAAGCAAATCCACCCAGTTTGAATTTTCCTGTATTCAGAAATAAAGAGACTCCTCCATCAACGAGCAATTAAAACAACAAATGTAACTACAGAGGTGTATTTATCTCTTTTCAATTCAAGGGTAACAGGTAGTGAAATCATACCTATGTCAGGCTCTGCTGAGAACATCTTAATGTAGCCAAGCCATCTTGTTCTCTTCTTGTTAGGAGTTGTAATCCAGATGTTAGACATCTGAATCACATTTTCAGTCTCATCTACTTCCTGATCATGCTCTATGGAGCAATCTTCCTTTCTGCTTCATCAACAGTTTCATTAATCAACAGTTCAACCAAATATTATATTAGACGGATTATAGTTCTCTGGTCCCCTTGTAGCATCAATAAGTATTCACTGAACATCATGATTTTGTATTTAACCCTGGTTCCTTCTTGCACTTTGTGAGTATTTAATTAATAACTAGCTTCCAAAGGATGCTATCTAATTAACTTCTACAACCTAATGTATTAGGAATCTAAATAAACAAAATGCATTAAATTATTCCACTAGTTCAATTTAATTTTCCAAACCAAGGAAATATATATGTGTAGCTTGACATCTCTACATAATAAGTTGATTGCTTTCAGTCTACTTTTAATGGCAAAGAATCCTCCACTATTAAGGTAGCTTCACTGGTACCTCTGCAGAGAAAAGAGGTGGTTTTTCTTTGAGTTTGAGTTTTTCCTTACAGTTACACAGAGTTTCTATCTGCCAGTTGTGTGTCCCATAGCAGAGACAGTAGGTGAGAAGATTGCACTTGGACCTGACAGGTCTCTCCACTGCTGTGTATATGGTTGGTGTAATCACTGATCTCTTACTACTGCAGCCACTCTTTTTCAGCAATGTTTTGAGGGGTCAGTGTAGCCTGCAGTCACAGTTTGAGACACACTAACTTCTCATCTACAGCTCAAGACATATCCCAACATATTTTTCCATGGTAATCTATAGCAATCAATTATTGATTCCAAGGAGATTTAAACAAGACTTAAAGTCAATCCACAGAGGCATTTGTGTGCCAGATGCCCAATGAGATGAATAATAGCTGAGTGCCAAAGTGCCTCTACTGCCCAAGTGTTTGATTGAATGAACATACTTGGAACAAAATGAAATTCAAACGCACCTCTTTAAAATACAAAGGCCAACATTTCTTTTAGACTAAGTATGAGAAGAATACAATGTTTTTGAGAAGTTGCACAGAAGAACAGGAATGCTCTGCTGAAAAATGCATCTCCTAATATATCCAAGAAATAAAAATATTTTAAAAAGTCACAGAGTATTTTAGTACTTCACATTATATTATTTTACACACAGCAGTACAAATGTGTTCATCTGCAGTAAAATTAAAGCACTAAGAAACATGTTCCAAAATTATAGTCCTCTTTATGATGTCACATTAATGCAATAAGATGAAGAATACAAGCATGCAAATGTTAGTCACCTCACACAACCAGTTTTCCCCACCTTATTTAATTGTATTTTCATCATTTCTAGAGACAATCTAAATAACCTGCTTTTCGTAGCAATTGAAAGAATTTTAATTTTATGGATATCTATTTACACAATTTTAATTTTTATAGACATCCATTTTAGCTCTATGTAATAATTTACAAAGCTGCTCCTTTTACTGTTCTCAGGCACATAGAATAGAAAAGGAAGGAGACATAACAAAGGATACAGAAAAAGGATCTGAAAAAGAAGCAACAATGAGAAACTCCTGAGTCCTTTGTCTCAGCACCCCACAAGCCATTAAATACTCCATATTTAGTCCCTGCCATATCACTAACGCTATGGTGAAGCCTGTACCATTTTTTTCTAGATTGTTTCTGCTCTCGTATGTTATACTGTGTCGTGTATAAAAGACCTTAGCATGCTGATACTTCTGACAGATCGATTTAACTTGTTTTCTGGATTGCCATCTCATTTATATGGCCTTGTTGTTATACTTGGCCCTCTCCTGGAAACTGTTCTTGGCACTTAACTCAGATTTAAGATGTTCCCTTACACTTATTTGCATCCTAATCAGAAAGTCCTTTACTTCCCTGTGGGAATTTATTGCTGTCCTTTACCCCTACTGGGCTTATCACTTTCCATATATCAAGAATGTCCTTTCTCCTTCAAATCCCTATTTACCTAACTTGCTTGTACTAATTTCCTCACAAATCATCACTGCTTACCTGAGAGGTAGCTGCCATAATGACTGTCCTGCATTTAACTACAGTCAAAGCCACTGAAGGAAAAAGAAGGACATAGTTTTAAAAACCTTCTAACGATCTTAACACACAATTTTAAAAAGCCTGATATTCAGAAAGCTCCTAGCAATTACCCTCTGACAACTCACTTTGATTAGGTATTAAGCTGATTGTCTGGAATGTGACTCATTCAAAAGCACTAGTTTGGAAAAAAAAAAATTAAAATCATAATTACTTGTGATACTGATAAATCCCTTTAAAATGACTCTGTGATGAACAGTGAGCATTTGTTTCAATTCTCAAGTCTGCGTTCAAACAAATAATTGCATAAATAACAAGACACCAATAAATAATCCCAGCAATAAATAAATTCTCTTTCATCAAACATTAAAAACATCTTGGTTTTGAAAATGAACTGAAGGAATTATTCTTGTTGTAGGAGCTTCCTTTTCAGGTACTGTGCAACTCTTTTGCCAAATGTTTGTGAAGGGCTAATTACATATATTATGTATGATTCTTAATTTCTCTGTGAAAAATTATATGTGGTCTCTCCTTTCCTAAATGTGTAGGTGAGAATGAGTTAATTAATGCCTATCAGTATGAAAATGTTTTGTTCATTGTTTTTCTGAACTAATCAGTATTAGCTATAAACATACTGGTAATTCATGCAAAGAAACAATTCCTGCAAGTCTTAGAGTAAGCTACTCGGGAAGATAGGAAGATCATTACACAAATATACATTTTTTTTTTTTTTTTAAGTTTGGCCACATCAAAATATAACTTTAAGTATTCATTTTACAGTAGCTTATGGTTTAGGGTGGTTTTACTTCCTAAATATTAATACTGAGCTAAATACAATGTGATATGCAACATCTTGTCTGTGAAATCTTGTGCTCAACACTTTTGAGCACAAGATGGCAATGGATTGTAAATTAGAGTTTAGTTGAAAAGAAAAATTATTCCAATGTACATCAGGAAAAAAAAACAAACAACAACATAGCAAATTGCTTCCCCGTAGCTCAAGAAAATAAATTGAAAAACTTTTACAATGAAAGAGAATGAGACACTTCTTTACAGCTGTATAGGGAAAATCTTCTTCACTCTTACACCAATGATGGGCACCGATCAAACTCCTAGGTGCATACCCGCTGTTCCTATGCCAAGCTCTAGTGCATATAAACGAGCAATGAATCACTGTGATTTTGCAAGAGCAGTTTTCAGATAGCCAGCAGTATTGACCCTATATCCATTTTTTAAAAAAAATGGCTTCTGTGCTTTGATGTTTGATCAGTCAAGACATTAACTTTGTAGCCATGAACATCTGTCATTCCACAGCCCCTGTAACAGCATCCACATACTCACCACACTAATTATCAAAAGAGTAATCAATCTGAACAGCAAAACAATCTTTTCTATTTCTATTAGAAAGTCAGTTCTATAAACAAAAGTGTTTCTGAAACAACCAGCTACCTTATTGTACACCAGATTCTGACTAGTGCTTAAGTGGAAAATGGTGTTGAGTCAGAATGGTGGAAACTTCACCCAAGTTATAACAGAATTTTTCCTTTATCCAACTGGAAAATCAGGAAGTGATCAAAAAGTAAGGCTCTAACTGAAAGAAATTAAATTCAAATGTGGCTTTGGTAAAAATGGTGTAGAGCAGGAAAGCCTCTTTCAGAAGACAGAAAGGTATTAGCTCTAAAAATACCTTCAAAATGTTTCTAACCCAGTGAAAAAGAAGTACCTGCATTCCTGGAACTAACCAGCTTCAGGGATTACCAAACCTTCTGCCTCAGCGTTCAGCAATGAATTGTAGTTTTGCTTGGGAAGAGGTGAAGTTCAACAAAGAAAACTGAAGAGACTTGCAGGACAACTTACATGATCAGTGTCTCAATACATATACCTTGTCAGAAAGAGAATATTGATTTAGGTATTTGCAGCCCATCAGGGAGTGCCAAGTGCCCAGTTAGGCAGCAGCTCCTAAGCAACACTGATGTCCCACTGCCGAGCACCATTCAGAATTTCAGTGAGCAGTGCTAGGAAGCATTCAAAAACTGTCCTGTGCCTTGCTTTTCCACATATCAGTACAAATAACTGAGGTTTCTTTTACGGCACAAGAATCATATTTCACTCACGATCTTCAGAAAAAATAGAGTGACTGCTATCAGCAGAAACTGCAGTCACAAGGTCACAACGATTTAGAAATCATTTCAATTATGTTTCCCTAGGTTATACTGCTTCTTTTGTGATGTTGGCCTACTAACCTTTAAAGAAATCATACATTTGCAAAAATAAGAAATGGCTTGAGGAGAGGAACAGTAGCCACAGATTTATGTATTATTTATGGACCTACTTCTCGAACTAAAGGAATTGGAAAAATTAATATGTTCTCTGCCTGAGGTTTTTCATCAGTAATAATATATCAAGCTTAATAATACTAACCCAACACTACCATAAAATTCAATCCATTCCTGTTTGCAACGGGTTTTTTGGCAGCGTTGGATGAATACCTCCATTCAAGGCAAAAATAGAGCATTCAACAGTATTTTACTCCTGGTAAAGCTTGGCAGAAGATGGAGCAATACCTTGGAAAACATGTCATGTGCCCCTCAGTTGTGGCAGAGGTAGATCTGCACACCATCTGCTCTGTACACACAAACAAAACAGATAGGGCAAAGCCATATGCCACAATACCATTTTGCCATCAAATTCTCACTGATTTTTTAACTGCAATCAATTACTTAAGTACATTCATGGTCTAGATCTAACTGTTCATATCTATATGAGCAAGATGGTCCATACCCATCATTCATAGAGGCAGAATACTGTTTACAAATATAACATATAGATGCTGCTTTTACATTTACCCGAAGAAGGTCTCAGAAAGGCAAAATCACTGACCAAGGAAATAGACATCAGCAGTGAGGAAAGGTGACAATATTGATGATATGCCTTTGGGCAAAAAGAAGAGGTTCTTCATCATCTTTCAGTGTGCCTTAGGCTGCTAGCATGAAGCACAGGAAAGAAAGGCCAGAAAACTTTCATTACAATTTACACAATGCGTTTCCTTTCAGCTGAAAACAGCTGCCCCTTTAGTAATGGATATTTTTGTTATCTAATATACATCAGTGTAAATGATAGCTATAGTCAAATAAACTGCTGAAGCATAAAAGAATTCAGGCTTGGAAAAGTGCTTTTTTTTTTCCTCTATGAAACACATTTGGGAGTCTCACCTGAAAAGAAATGCATGTCTATACACAGGGAACAATCATGACAAAATATGGTGCTATATTTCTTGAGGGTCTTTTCCAGTCAAACATTAAACAATATGAGAAACTCAATAGCCTTCAGTTCCAGGGTCTTCTCACTCCTATCTTTCTACTGTGACCATCAGAGCACGTTCTCACATTCATTTGTTTTAGAAGAAAACACATGATTTGTTTCAATACTATCAATACGGTGCTTTAACTGTTCAGACATATGCCTTCCCTGGGCATATTCTATGCACTTTATGGTTTTTTTTAAAGTTGGATTATTTTACTATACATAATGTGCCTCTAAAGGATTTGAGTGTAGTATTATTATTGTTCTTGTATCCCCTAAAGCCACAAATCTGTAGCATTGTTTTTTTGAAAGTACTGGTTTTGCTACATAATAGCAAAAAAGGAATTATGTGCTTAGTTGTGGAGGAAGGAAAGTTACCTTGCTTTTGTAATTCAGGAAATGAAATGGATTTTTCTTTCCTCACTGTTGTAGGGGCTATAGAAGTGTCAAAAAAGGTTCAAAGTCAAAGTCTGTAGTGACACTGCCAGCTCAACTGAAACTAGTAGATGTTCCCATTCAGAGGAACAGTGATTTCATCTCCAGATTGTCATTCTCACCACATCAGCACCAGATGTCTTAACCTCTCTATGCCTCAATTTTCCAAAATGGTGGCAAATGACACTGATGACTACCAATTGACAATCTGGCTATCCTTAACCTTTCAGAACACCTTGTAAATTGTGCAGAGGAACAGTACATTTTTAGATCACAGACATCATAAAAGTCCCAACAAATCTAAAAACACCATAGGTTAAATGCCTTTGACTTCAGTGGGAATTGTTCATGCTTGATGAAATATGGATGATGTGCAGAAGCTTCTTGGCTGCTAGAACTGGCAGTGACTCATCTGTATCTGCTCAAATTGCACCTAGAGAGGTAATAACTTGTGAAGCATTTTAACCTGGGTATGAGCGTACTGAGTCTAGTATTAACCGGAAACCATTTCAGAATTAAAATTATTAACAAATTTCAAATTTAAAGGTATTCTCCAGTGTTGAAATTCACTTAAATTAGAGGAGTAAAAAAATAATATTCTGTGCTAACATGAAGTTAATTTAGAGTATTGGACGGTATGTGGAAATTATACTATGTGCTTGACTTTCTTGTAGTCTTCCGTAAGCATCTGCTGTTGGCCTCAGTTGTGAGGTGGATCTTTGTCTTAGTTCAGTACCACCATTTTGTGTGCAAATCATGTTACATAAATAATGGAGGCATTGTCACTTGGGTTTTCCAAGTGCGCTCAACTTTGTTTTGCGTAAGACTGCTCAATTCACGATTTATAGTGGCGGCCATAGTAATGCCTGTATGACAAATCACTTAAAAAGCACATATGCTACAATTCACCAGATCTCAATGAAAGGGAAAATGCTCTCACAAAGACTCTAAACTCTTGCGGTTCCCACAAAATGTTTGAACTCATGTAATCTTGGTGAAAATGCTTGTGATGCTTAATATCAGTCTCCTAAGATCTCAGAAGAAAGCACAATGAATCATTAAGTCTGGTTTGTCCTGACTTTAAGCAGTTCAAATCCAAGGACTTTACGTAGTTATTGATAATTTTGGCATGTAATTTACTATTACATGTGTTAGATTTCAGCATATTAAGTAGCTTTTCTGAATGCAAATGTTCTGACCTCAAGATTTTGTAGGTAAAATCCAAGAAAGTATGACCTTTAAGAAAAAAAACAAAAGAAACTAAATTACTCAGCAGCTAAACCAAACTCCTAAACAGAAAACTTCACAGAAGTTTAAAGTTAATATAAAGCTATTTTTAAATTAAAGGTCAACACTAAGAACTCTGAGAAGTAAAATTAAAATTCAGCAAGAGCAATAAGTTCCTAAAGGTTCCTAACTTGGCAGGTATTTTAATGTTAAAAAGGAAATGGAGGGAACATATCTTGTGCCTGATTTTCCACGGAGTAAACAAGCAAATGATTTATTGAGCTTTGCCTCCTTAGATCCTGGAATATCTGTGAGCAATGTTTGATCTCTGTGAAGGAATCCACTTGACATGGACAAAAAAATTCTTGCTGTGTAGATTGATTATAAAGAGCTGTCAGTGAGATTTGCCTTCTCTGTGTCTCTCAAGCCATTAGTCAACTGGACCATCATCTAGTATTTGTCAGTCTCAGCTGGACTTCATATGCGATCGGTAGAAATTGTTCCAGTGAGCTCTCTGCAGCTATGATCAAGCCCATTTGGCAGATAAACTTTTCTGGTGCGAAATCAGTATTTAACAATACCTAAACATGCATTCTAGTTTACATTCTGAAAAGTCCGCTTTCTTTGGTAAGGGTACTCACATGAATAAATTGGAACATGTAAATTCTGTGTGGAAATTGAGGCCAAGAATTCTGATTTTTGTTACTTGCACACTGAAACACAAAACACCATAATAAAATGTGACAGTTGGTCAAAAGCAAGTAAAAAGTGAACCAAAAGAATATCAAGCCATTAATTCACTCAGTTTTAAGATAGATAATTTCTAAAATATGCAAATATATTAATTTAGTCTGGACATCTGATAAAAAAAAATTCATATTGTTGTACACCACTTCAAAATGGAAGAGGTATTTAAAGCCACATCCTTATATAGCGCATTGTCACTGAGACTATTTATCAAAAATGTAAGAGGGAGGTAGAGAAAAAAAATCAAAAAGAAATAAAAGATTGAAAACTTGGAGCAATTTCTCTATATTGTTTTAAGTATATAATATTCACAAAGTTCTAATCAAATAATTATTTATTGGTAATGCATATTTTCATTTCAGATTTTCAGATCATAGACTCATTCAGGTTGGAAAAGACCCTTGGGATCGTTGAGTCCAACCACTTTGCATCTCATCTGCAAAATATACTCCGTAGCCAACTGTATTACTATGCATTGCTGTCTATGAATGAGATCTGTCTTTCTAAGCAGCACGTTTTCAGTTGCAGGCAGCATCTGCTGTTCTGAAAAAGCAAGGTATGTTCTTTCTCCTGCATGCATTAGCAGATAGAAAGGCTTTGAAAGCAACAGTCATTCCCGAAAGAGAAAGAAACACGACATCCTCTGCCATCATTACAGTAGTTCTGGAACAGAGACATCAGTAACATCCAAGCATTTCTGCTGTGTACTGACCGCTCAAGAAAACGGGAGACTTAAACCTGTGTAAAATTCACCTTTGTTTTGGTGCTGATTGATTTTACAAAGCAGCTCTCCCAGTTGTATTGCTTCTACTTTACTTTGAGACTACCTGGGAGCTGAGAGGGAAACAAATCCATTGCAGGATTTAATACCAGATATATATTCCTATTCTATCTCAGTCGAACCCCTGCCAGGACTCAAGCCACTCTGGAACTGCTGTGTGACAGAAGTCACAGAAGAGCTGGTGGGCAAGGTGTGCAGTCAAAGATGTAGCCAGGCTTTTTTTTTTTCTCCTT
This sequence comes from Eurystomus gularis, assembly GCA_013400335.1. Lineage (NCBI taxonomy): Eukaryota > Metazoa > Chordata > Aves > Coraciiformes > Coraciidae > Eurystomus > Eurystomus gularis. The sequence goes on from VZZY01007612.1 coordinate 632,933, forward strand.
TGGCCTTGCTGTAGCATCCAGGTTCATATGCTTGCAAATGCCACTAACGGTCGCCTATCAGAGTGGTCAAATTTCATATCCATCAAGAAATGCAAAGACTTGCTAGCCAAAAGGAGAAATGATGAGTGGAAGACAAGTAGAATGCTGGAAGAATCACAGTCATAGTGTTCACACTATGTGTGTTATTCATGTGACATATATAAGGAAGTATAAAAGAGATTTATGAAAGTTAAAGAATTAAGTAAAGCAGGAATAAGGCCTAACCCACAGTTCTTTCCAGCTCCTCTACTTCCCCATGCAGAGCAGTTTACATGATGTTTTTCTAAGCCTCTCACAAAATGCATTAACACAAGCTTGTGAAACGGGCTTGTAGTTCAGTGATATTTAAGCGCAGCATTGCAAGCTGGTAAAGAATGATAACTCAATTTATAATTGTCAGCTAAGAAATATTATTGTTCATATCAAGGAATACATACAAAACTTACAGAATCACAGAATCATTTAGGTTAGAAAAGACCTTTAGGATCATCAAGTCCCACCTTCGACAACTTCATGCACTCCATTTTTCATGATTCACCTGTACCCCAAAATGCTAAAATTAATCATAGACATTGTTATGGACAGAGGTCCTGTAAGCAGAATTAAACACTGTATCAAAATGGTTTTATGCATAAGAAGTATGCAAAAGGACTTGCTGTATCTCCATAAGACAAGGAAGATCAAGAGAAATTAATTAATCTAAGACAAATTAAGCATATATAAGTATTATGAAAATTGATCTTAATCTGAGATAGAAAGCTACCATGATTCTTTCAATTGCACTCAAATTGGCGCTGGTGAAACCAGAGACATTTTGGTTTATTAAAACAAGCCAGGCATCATGTATTTGAAATATGAAGTAATTTAGTATTGCATATACTCAAAACTTTTCAGAAATCAACTGTATGATATAAAACAGAAAATTCAAAACTATCTTTAGATCAAAAAAATACAGTTCTCAGTCAACAAAATTCTGACTTATGTAGAGAAATACCTTCACGGCAGTATGATGCCACTATTTGATCTTCTTCCAATTATCATAGTCACGTTATGGGAATGAATCCGTATTTTCACTAGAGAAAATGTCCGTGTTCTTTAACTGACTGTTCTCAGGCAAAACAGTTTGATTGTTCTCGGAGACACTGATTAAGAAATAAAGAAGTCGAAAGACTAAAACAATATCTGAAACAATTTTCCAGAGTCTATGCCTTTGCCTCACACATCCCCGACTAAAGCAGTTTGTAACCTGTGCACAAGTTTGAATGTAATTGAAATGTATGACCTTCGAAATATTATTACATATTGATTCTGCCAATTTATATGATAGCATGAAAAAGAACTTTGCAGCAAATTGCACTATTATTGCAATCAAAGATTTTCGTTTCAGAAGAAACAAAGGTTTAGAGGCACAGCTAGAATAATTGAGCTTATTCAGATTGGAGATTCTGGATATGTTATGAATGCAAAGCAGCCTCTGATTGCATAATGCTTAACACAACAATCATAGAAGTAATTGATTTCACACTTTTAGGTTTTGTTTCTCATTACTAGGCAAAGGCAGTGATCATCTCATTTTGTTTCAATGTAAGAAATTACAAATGTTGCTAATTAATATAGAATATCTTTCGTAGTTTCTTAGATTTTTAATTTTCTGGATATCTCAAATTTTTAGAAGTCCTCAAGCTGCAAAGCAAGTTCTCTCATAATTGTACAACTTCTATTTTCTTTATATTATCTCCTGAAAAAATTATATGAATTCAGGAACAAAAAATGTGAGTTTGCCAAGATAAATGCTGTGATAAGATTTGGGAAAATTATCCCTTCCTGCAGTACGTTGAATTGTTATTAAAGAGGAGTTAGCTTGAATAGAGAAAAGAAAACAGGGGTGGGGAAGAAAGAGAGAAGGGACAAGTACTATTGGTAACAATCCTATTTTAATAACAGAGAAAATGAAAGGGTAAAGCATGTTTGAATTGCTTAACCAGTTCTGCTGCCAACAAAAAAGTGCGTATTCTTCCTTCTAAGAGAACAAATAAAACCAGTTCAACAGTTTCACCTCAATAAAAATATTTTCCTTGACTCTGATGGGCCCTGGAGTTGCACTGCAAGAGCAGATTTGAATTTACAAGGTCTGGGTGGTTTAACAGCATCATATGTTGCCGCACATGTGGTTAAGCAGTCGTCTTTCCTATATCCTTCACCCTGCATCTGTGTTCACTCCTACCCTACGATTACTTCATTTTCTTAATCTATGTCTTGCCAGGTACACCTGCCAACCTCTGATTAAGTTGAAATATGAAGCATTTGTCGTAAATGGTGTATGACCAGGATAATAAATCTTGTGTCAATATTCTGAGTTTTCCTTGGCAGTTGAGATTGGAGCCAAACACTGACACACAACTTCAATTCCAGATATGGCTCAATTCAATTGTGTGTGTGTGTTGTCTGTGTGTGTGTGCCTGAATCTGGGATTTTTAGGAGCAGAAACGCAGGGCACACAGCTGTGTGCCTCTCTGTCACCCCAAAGCATTCCAAGGTTTTCCAAAAGCTCCACTGTCCACCTATAACACAAACGAACCACTTCCTTTGCATTTGTAGAGACATAAAATTAATTCTGCCTAATGCAAGAAGATCACATCTTTAAAACAAACTTAGCGGGTAATACTTCGTGATCTGAATGGAGAAGGGGACTGTACTTAAGTTGCACCTTAAAACAGAAAGAGACCATGATAACATTTAGCAATTCTAGTTTTGAATCAATTGTTCTAAAAAATGAAAAATAAATTCTTGAATTGATATGTTTTTCAAAAGATCCTTCTGAAAAAGTTAAATAATAGAATCCTCTCATGCTCATTTATATTCAGGGAGTCACTGCAGATACCTGACCAGATCATCATGCATCTGCTTTAAGAGAGAGTTATTATCTTCTGTTCAATGCCAAATGTTTTCTATCCTACACAAGACCCATTAGCAAGAACAAATGTCACACAGCCATAAACCTACACAATGCAATAGCTGTCATTTGAACAACTATGCACAAATATTTTGCCAAAATACCACCCACTATGTCACAGTCTTTCAGGGAATGGAACATTTTTCCACTGAACACAGAACATGATTGATAGCGGGTTTTCCTCAGAGCATTATCTAGTCTTTCCTTCCTGTCACCCCAGTCCTGCAGGGGCTGGGTGTGTATTATCCCACCTATTTTGTGTGCAGACTTTGAAATCCATCATAAGCCTCTCTGTTGATGAGTTGTTTTGTCTGTTGTAAGACACAGAAACAGGAATGCCAAAACCAGTATCTTTTCATGCTGAAAATGGGAGAGAATTGGTACAATACATCTCAATTCACCCTCCGTAAGATACCACAGCAGTTTTTTAAACTGTTTTTGTCCTCTTATTATTACCATAATGGCCCTGCAGTATCAGTACTTTCAATATTCATTAATAAGGCAGCAAGGAGGTTTTTTTTCCCACTCTTCAATGCATGAACTATTTTTTTTTAAATCAGAGCCAAGTATTTTCTGCATAGCCTATGTAGAAAAAAAAGCCATATTGAGTAATTAATACTTCCCTGGACTGCCACAGGTTTGTTTTATTTGGGAAAATAACAGAGTTATTTCCCCAAATAAAACAAACTTGATGGTGCTTTTTACCCCATTGCAACAAATAGCTATCATTTTGGTTTTTGAGGACAATACTTAAAAAAAAAAAAAGAAAGATTTGGTCATTTGGTCATCTTACATACCAGGATAAACTTCATGTTACATAAAACACTTTTTTGGTTAGAGAATGAGTCTTTAGGCAGTCCTGATACGTTCTTCACATCCATTAATTATGTATGTGTTCTTAAAATACGATTTTTTTCCCCATGCAAAAGTGTGAAACACTCTCTGTAAACCACCTTCTTCCTAGAAAAATATTTTTAGGAGAGGTACTTTAGCACATTAAGAACATTATACTTGTGCTGATTCTTAGGGAGAATTTCAAGCCTAAAAACTAACCAAAGTTCAGACAACACTTGTGTACATGAATATTTAGCATGTGTTACTCATACAGTCTGACAGGTTTGCTACATTGCATAATTTGTACCTCTTTACAGTATTGTAGACATTTACAGAATTCAGTTTAGACATTACCAACACTGCACTACATCTCTGAGTGAATCAGGAGACCAGGAAAATACTAAAGTGCCTTCCACCTCTTAAAAGGTCAAGGTTAATAGTGCTTCCCACAGCTGCTTGTGCAGAGACACCACTCACTTCACCTCTTCTGCAAGGCTGCAGTCGCTCAGCCCATCAGCAGTTTAGTCCAAATTGGAAATGCTTCATCTTCTTTAGGTCATACTTCAGAATGCACATTCAGCTGAATAACGTAGTGTTGTGGTGGTGATGAGAAATATTTTAAACATAATCGTATTTTTCTGTGTGTGTTGGGTTTGGGTTTTTTTTGGGTTTTTTTTAAGATGCTGTGGAGATGACCTTCAGTTAGTAGAACAGGAGATAGAAGCACAATTCCTTATGGCATGGTCAGCCTTTGGATATTGCTGTCATTACCGTGAGCTCCATTTTCCCTTTGCATCGCAATGGTAAAACATGCACTCGAACATGCAGCTCCAATACAAAGGGAAGATGAAGCAGAGTTGTCTTTGTAAATTGTAGTGCACAGCTCTGGAAGCACACAATATACTCTCTTTATCTTATTTTTACAAGGGAAGGTAAAATGATCAAAAAAGCAAAGCAAAAAGAAGGAACCAGAAATGAGCAGCATGAACATGGCAAAAAAGCAGCTTTCAGTACTCTGTTTACAGTTTCCAACTGATTTCAGTAACACAGAAAAATTGGGTTGTGTTGTGTTATGACTGCATTTCCTCAGATGTACTGTAATGGGAAAAGTAGATAGCTCCTTTCTAAGGAAACAGTTATTTTCTAATATCCTTTAAAAAAGTTTGCTTTCTAAAGTTTTCCTCTAAAATAGCTGATAGTAACCTCTGTCAGCATCAAGATAAATGGGTCTAATCTTATCCAATATACTAATTCTTTTGTTCCTATTAATTTCAATCTAGCCAATCTACAAGGTTACAGGAAATCTATTTTCTCTTGCTTTTCAATATTGATTAGTAATTATTTTGAAGGGTATAACAGAACGGGAAATCAGTAACTAAATCTTAATCTTATCCTTTAATCTTGCAGCATCAGTGTCAATGCAGTTACACAATTTCCAAGTTCTTGCCTGCTGTATTTTTTGAGCTCATGCATATGGTGATTGAATTAATACCTGGCAATGCTTGCTCAGCCAGTGGATCAAATTATAAACACAGAATTGTCATTAAATTTATACAACAAATATCCAAGTTTTCCTGACTATATTGCATCAGCTTCTATTATCAAAAATAGAAGAGCAACTTGAATCAGGGATATTGAAGGCATCAAGAAATACTGATCATGAAGCGTATGACTGTGTCTTTCTGGTTTTCTGCAAACTCAATAAATGAAGATAGTCAGCAGGGAATTAATTCTATTAAGTTAAAAAGTTAGGAGACTCAGTCAATATGCAGAAAGTATATTCATTAACTAGAAAGACTGCAACCCAAGATCCTTGAAGTGTTCCTTCTTTTGACTAGTGGCATGATGTACACCCTGATATTCACATACTTCTCATACTGTTTTTAATTTGATCTCTTAACTACAGAAGAATGATTTCTGAGAGCTCAGAGAGGGCTGCAAGTATAGTACAGATGGAAGACAGAGTAAGATGCACTCAAACACCCATTCCTGGAGTAACTTAAGTTTCACAAGAGATAGAAAAGCATTCTTAAATTAAAAAACAAACAAACAAACAAAAAACCCCCACAACTTTAAAGAAAGACATTATTCAGCAGTCATTACAAAGCAATTGAACACCAACACATCAAGGTGAGGGTAGAGATCCACACTTCAAACAACAATGTGCTAACAGGACCAAAGGGTGTGCAATGTGGAAAGACTGGTGACGATACCAGGCACTTTCTATACAAGAAGATTTTTATGGTGCATTCTCAGTCATTTATGCACATCTGGGTGGGTTTTTTTCCTGCTATTTAAGTGCCAAAATCCTCAGCTATAGAAGAAGGACATTTTGGTAGTTCAAACAGACCAGTCGAAGCCTGGAAGCCCACTGTGTGAGGTCCTGCAGGCAGCTAAGCATGCACAAGCAACAGAAATGAGACAGACAACTGAAATTTGTTTTGCTTGTTTTGTGTTTACTTTTTTAAAAAAAATAAATCACTGGACCATTTTCCAATCTCCTGTATTTACTTCCCTCACATTTCAGCAGTGACTTTTGTGATATCGATAGCTGCAAAAACTGCCTGGCAGTTATAAATGTCATTTTATAGTGTTTATATAAGAGTCAACACTGGAAAACCATTTTAGCACTTGGGTATTTTGCCTGAAATAATCAGTAGCAACTTGTTTTAGCTTGTACTTAAAAGTCTGAGCCTTTAGACCTCATATTACATTATAAACCACAGTGGTGGTTCTATCAGAAGTTAAAATTTGCTTAAAAAATAAAAGCTTTATGAGGCAATGTAAAAGGAAAATGTTGAAAATTCAGATTCAAGAAAGGTAAGAGAGGCAAATGAAACATCTGCCAGTTAGTTAGTGATGTGGGGTGCAGGGCTGAAGAGGGAGTAGACTTCACTTCAGCAAGAGAGTTTCAAGAGAACACATCTAAGAAGTCAGTGTCCAGCCTAAATGGGGCAAATGTGCTAAAAAATCCTACCTAAATGATCACTCTACTACACATATTAAGTATAAATGGTGTCCTGTAATACCAAGTATTTTTAATGACTGTCCTCTGGTCAGCCATAATAGATTCGTAACAGGTGTAGCTTATTGGAAGAACTCATTAAGGAAGAGAGGAAAGACCTGGCCTTTATTTAGCTAATATGAAGGTAGTATTTCATAGGGAAAGTACAAGCAAAGCTGCTTTATTTATTTCAGATTACAAAGAGAAATTATTAAGACACAGCAACTCAAGGGAGGCAAAGCTATTCTACTGCACTGGGGACAAACATGTCCATGCCCAGGCTGGGTGGAGCAGCATCTTAGAGAGCCACCTGAGATGGCTGGAGTGAGCTCTCTCTGGAGCCAGAAGCACCAGGGCTGCCTCAGCGTGGTGCTTTGACTAATCATTCTTTCAGTGAAGCAAAACTAATTACCTTGGCTGGAGCCCAGATGGATATTGTTTCCAGGGCTCAAGCTACTAGATCGGCATGGTGCTGCAGTGTGCTTGATAGACTTTTGTATTCACTTTTTATCTATACCATGGCACTGCTTGAGCTAGATAAGCGTATCCTACTAGAGAGCTAGTGGAAATGCCACAGAATGAAGGGTGCTGAAAATATCAAAATATTATTTGTGGAACAGAAAAGTATATATTTACTATAGCTGTAAGTTTACATTAGTAGGTTTAGCTATCAGCACATCTTCTCTATGCTTGATTATAATTCAGATTAGTTACCAACTACAGGTTTTATTATGGAACCTTATCAACATTGAAATAAATCATGTTTTAATATTTTTGCCTTCCAGCATCATATTTGGTAAACTACGGGAAAGAAAATAAAATGACATAAAAATGTGGACATTACAGCATTTCTATTTAAGGTTAAATTTCTTCTTTCACGTGGAGACATTCCTTCTGGGCTTTACATTGATTTCATCTTGTTAAACACAAAAGTATTTCAGCCACGGGAATATTCTAGGAGTGAAAAGTATTTAGAGCCATGCTTTACAACATGGTTGCCAGAGCACCCTACAGTTAACAGATATTGACAAAAAGGACTTGGGTTCAGGAAGCCCCCCAAGTCAAACAGCAACCGAACATTAGTTTTAGAGAACAACCTGTCAAACACTTATCCCAACGCTGTTACGTGACTGGAGTAATCTCTGAAATTTCAGCATAGTCAGAAAACCTGTGTTACAAGTGCAGACCTGGGAAGACTACATTCTCTGACACGGTTGTGCTGATATTTGAGTGGAAACAGCAGTTATTGACCTGGAGATAAAAAAGTGTTTTTAAGAACTAGAGGAATGAACCAGGAGACTTTCTGACTTTTGTTTAGACGTTAAAGCCATTCAGCAAGTCCACTGACAGTTTTGCTCTTGACAGGAAAAAGAGGATCAGATTGAAAATGCAATAACATAAAACCAACAAGGGCAAAGCTATCCTTACCAGAGTAAATATAAAGTTCTCACAGGAAAGCAGGCTATCTTTTCACAAAGTTTTAGATTTTTCACAGACTGAACGCAAATCAATGAGTTAAGAAGAAAATCGATTTAAAAGAGAACTACATTTGTTTCCCTACCTCTTTTCTTTGAACCTGTCATACTTCTCTGCCCTTCTCATCCTCTATTTTTGCAGACTTAACTTTTGCTAAGCATTTATATCTACACAGCATGGTTATAAAATAGTTAATACCATCATTGTTTCAAATAAATAAATCTGAAAGTCCACACTTCTACCCGATTTCAAGTGCAAGCTCAGTTGTAATTATATATTTTCATCCTACCAGCTTTCTGAAGAGTGTTCCTGAGTATCTGCCTTGAAGCCTAGCTTTGGTGGATGTAAGGCACTTGCTTAAAGCACCTTGGTAAGTGTTTTCCTGAATTAGCTTGTGGCCATGGGACATCACTGGGTGTCTGCGCTGCCAGACGAGAGGGACACAGCCTACCCTGTGCAGGTCTCTGGGCTTTCCAGTGCCCTGTGCCTGGCCAGAACTCCAGCCCTTCATTCTTTGCCTACATCCCCTGTCTGACCCAGGGTGTGTATGAAAAGGGAACCCCTCCAAGACATCTGCATTGTCTCCTTTTTCCCTTCTCATCTCTCCAGTTGACGAGTTACTGAAAGCCCCTCAGGTGGGCAATGCTGAGCCACTCACCCACACAGTGCTTTCCCTTTCCTCCCAGTGCTGGTGAGGAACAGGTCCTTGTGCACAGACCTACCACAACTATTTCCACTTCTACAGCATGAAAGCAGTATTAATATTGTCACCTGCAGTAAACAGTTCCTGACATGATTTAATGAAGTATTACAATCAGGAACTAGAATGTTAAATATTAAGCATTTACTTTAAACATTAAACAATGAAGTTCTCCTATGAATTTTTTTAATCTTACCCAGATTCTACAAAAACAAAAAATGAACCAGGGAACTTTTAGCACAGAAGATGTATATCCCTTAAGCAGGAGAAAGAAACTGGAAGCAGGACATCAGCGACACCTTCACATTATAAATATTTCAGAACACTTCTGTAAAAGAAAGAAATATTTTGCTATCTCATATGATCAGGTAAATATAATCTCCAGCACCAATCTTGGTAAAGAATCAGAAGTTTCAGCTGGTTTGCCAAAAATACTTAAGTGACACTGAAAAGCATAATGCTAAAAATATTTCAGCTGTGTCCATACCATGAGCCCACCTCTGTTTCCATTTGCGGGCATGATAATTTAGAGCCCCTCAGCTGCAGGAGTTACAGCCACCACTACTTGTGGTGATATGGGAGTGGCAGAAATTTTTAGTGCTGTTTTTTCTTGTCTGAACCATAAAAAGCTCATTATCCTGAAAGCTGCACTCTTTAGTTATCCTGTAGACAAAGTCAATGGCAGAACTGTCTCACACAAGCTGTACTGGGTAATAGCTGGCTTATCATATTTTTAATCAGCAAAAATTTTCCTCTTTTTTTAATCCTGGTGCTTTCTTTTCATTGCTTTTTCACCATCTTCTCAGTAAGAGATGAATGACATTTTAATATAATTTTATACAAACTAAATTCAGTTGTTCATGGTAATATTTAATGAGGCATACTGCTGCTGGTCACACTGCCTTTATTTTAATTATAATCTCAGATTTTTAAAATTACTGTCACTACATTACAAACTTTCCTGAAGGCTGGGGTTTACCAGGACACAGAAAGTTAACAAGCAAGCAAAGAAACAAATACATGCCCTCCTTCAAGGTTTGGAGAGGTTAAAAATCAATGAGTAGCTTTGACAAAGCTTAATTCAGTGAGAGAAGTAACCGTCATTTTTCTCTCTGGGAATAAATGAGAAAGTTTTGACGTCAGCAGTCATATCACCAATCCTTCTTAGTGCTTTAATATTTATTTACTTTTTTGATCACTGGATAGTCTCTAGAAACAGAAATCTCATTTTTATGAGCGGCATTTTCATGGAAGTGGCTCTTCACAGTTGGAAATAGAAAAATCTCGGATTTACTTTTCAGTTCACTTCTCCCTAACTGCTGAATTCTTCTTTTGAAACAATTCAAAAAAAACCCATATTGATAAGAATAATGCTGTTTAAGCTAAAAAAGATCAGAAAACATTCTATAGTCTTCTTTATGTGTGTCTAGACAATAATGCAATGCATTACTTCAAGTGCTGTCGGCTCTATACTCATTTTTAACCTTATTTGCTATTTATTAATCGACTCTGTAATGCACTCCTGAGGGTGAAGGATTAGAGAGAGCTGAAAGAAAGAAAGTCCAAGGGAGTGCAGACTTCATATAGTTTTGCTGTGGCAAGAATAAGTACATAAATGTATTCCCTGAAAGCAGTCACAACCAAAGCAGGTTTCATATGGTATTTGGTTTTCCTTACGTTTCACTCAGAATAACAAGCAACCCTCCGCCTTGTCAGGGGCTGAATATCTAGGCAAAATGCCAAACCTTGACCTCTCTGAACCTGGGAGTAACCCATGGAATCTTCTATAAAAAAAACAGCAAGAGATATTTGAAATAATATACGTAACACTTTGCAATATGCACTCTCTTTAGTCTTTTTCAATCCTTAATTTGTTGGTATTTTTAAAAATGTCTGTCCCCTTTACACTCTCCAGTACCTTTAATTAAACTCACTAGATTCTTCCCTCGTACCTGGCCGATAACATTCATTGCCTGTTTGCTAGACTCCACGTGAGGGGTAAGACATAGCAAAGAAAAAACCTGGTTCTGACCCTAGGAAAAGATAATATTGTCAACTCCCTCTTAGGAAACTAATGTGCTCCGCGCTGGGAAAGAAAATATATGTTTTCTTTTAGATGCCTGCATTCACTCTGCATACACAGTCAGAAAGACTGGAAAGAATTGATTATGGTGGCTTTATTATTTTTTTATCTGTGCATGTGGTTCCTTCTGAACTGTCAGGATACCTGACTGCAATAACTTGTTCAATCTCTTCAGCATTTATTTCTTTATCTCTGCTTTTACCCTTTTAAAGAATAAATAGAAACAAGCTGCACATCCATTCCAAACGTGTGGTTGTCTTCTCTAGCTATTGACATGGTTCTAAAATGCATTTATTTTACATTTCAGAATGGCCTTGCCTATCATACAGAAGTGTTTCATAAACTCTTGCCTGGAAACTTATAGACATGAGGAATCTTTTCACAGCGCTACTGCTACTTGCTTCATATTATCTTTACCATTTGTTACTGGGATTGTAAAAACCAAACTAACAAACTCTCTTACACACAAAACACCTACAAGTCTTAGAGTTAAAAGTGAAGTATAATGTCCAAATAATTTTCTCAAACATCTAGATTTTATGTCATCAGGTCTTAATTTACATTTACCTTTAAACACCACACTGAGAAAGTATCCTTCCCTACTTTCCTATAATGATTAGATGACCTAAACATTTTATATATATATATATATAAATAAATTATTCTTTTGGGGCTCATTATTTTCCTGCAAATGTTCTTCATAGGATATTAAGATGAAAATTTAAGAATAAAGAGAATCAGAAAGTATTCACTATGCTGTCTGCCAAATTTTTGTCATTTCAATGCAAGTCCAGAGGCTGAAAATCATATAATGTATATGATATAATCCAACAGATTACATTTGTGAAAATTATGGAGTATTTTCCATTTACATATCCACTAATGCTTTAAAAAGCTACATGTGATTTGCCACATATTCTAGAAGGGGAACACCCAGAAATCAAGCCCTGTTTTCAAGGAACATTCAAGCCAGTCAGAAGGAAACGTGTAGTTTTAGCAAATATCGGAACTTTTTCATTGAATATGCTAGTTTTCTAGTATGTATACACATTCTGAAAGTCTTTCAGCAATACTGAAATGGTTTAAAATTATGTGTCACTTCAATTTAAAAGGATATTAATTTATTGCCTTAATTTCCTTCTTAATGCAGGCATACGCATTTCATTTTTTTAGCCACATTTATTTCAGCAAATTGTGTGATCATTATAATTCTTTCCATTTCTTTTTCTGAACCAACAGGTGTTCTTAAAACATGGAACACAATGAGAGTCAGCAAGTGAAACAAAGAATGTTATTCTAAAGAAGGTAGGGACTCTGAAAGACTGCAGGCTTTTCAGAAGCCAAAACCAGCAGGCTAGACAAGAGAAAATTCAGAGCATCTGTGAAATGACAAACACAAGGGAGACAGCCAACAGTAACATAGAAAATAGCAGACAGAAACTGAAAAGTCACCAGTCTTTTAAATTTAAAAATAGCTAAGGAAGACTGCTTAAAAAACCTGAAAAATCTCATTTGCACTATTATTTTGAGAAGGCAATAGAAAAACTCTACACATAATTCGAGTCTGACAACTAGTTGAAATCCACAGAAACCATATTCTCTTTATGGACAAAAGTAATAGCAGGCTAGAGGAAAATCAGAGGAATATCATGCACTTGCCTGTGGTTTTTTCTCTTCCAGAATTACGTGCTTATTGCCACTGTTGTACAGGCTACTGGATGGGATTAAATCCTTAATCCATACAGCCATTCACATGTTATGGTCTTTGTCAGTGCACTACTACTTTTTCCACGTATCACAAAGCTTTTCTGCTGTCTGTAACACCATCACCGAGACACCGAGCTGAACATAAGCAGCAGGTCTGTCACATCAGCTGGAGCAGAGCTCCCCTCCCCTGGAAGAGTATTGTTTTCAGGTATTTAAGGCTTTGAAAAGCTTTCAATAGATGATTTCATAGAATCATAGAATGTTTCAGGCTGGAAGAGACCTCTAGAGGTCATCTAGTCCAACCTCCCTACACAAGTAGGGACAGCTACCTAGGTCAGGTTACTCAGAGCCTCATCTAGCCTGACCTTGAATGTCTCCAGGGATGGGGCCTCTTTTCTTCCCTTCAGTAAATAGGAATGTTGTAGAAGTTGAAATGCAGTAAATTCTTTATTGAACCCATGCTTTTCCTCTTTAAGAATGAGAAGAGTATTTTGTTTAAATCAGTACATTGAGATTACTGTTAGATATATATATATATGATTCATAAACCACTGAAAAATACTACGGGTTAAACTGTCGTGATTATTAATGACTCATAATCAAAGTGGTCTACAAATGTGCACACATCTAGTTACATTGGTTCAGACAGAGAACTGTAACTTGCTCTGTTGTAACTCAGATCTGTTGGATTATATTCCCATGTCCAGTTTCTGCAGCTAGTATGTGAGGAACAGTTCTCCATTTTCAACCATCAACTACTGTAATTATTTTTGCATCCTTATTAATCATACATTGTAATGAAATTATTTATTCCCAAGCAGATAATAAAAAATGAGGAATATGTAATGGTGACGTTCTCTGTTGAAGAGCAACAGCTGTTAGAGTATTTGAAGTTCTTATTACTCTTGCCCCCTATGCAATCCATACATACAGCCTGTCACAGGCTGGATTATGGTATTTTGTACATGTATCTGTTTAGAGCAGATGGAACAGTAAGCAACATTTTATTTTCCAGGGCTATAGATTTAGCTGCTAGAGCATGAGTTTACTCATGATTGCTACCTCATGAATATGCACTACGGAATACCTAGATTTCCACCTATTTAAAAGGAAGAGTCAAAAAAAGCCTTGGATATGCTTATGCAATGGACAATCACAATTGAAGCAGTTAAGAACACAAAGCTGACTTTCCAACCAGTAGTCCTGTCTATTATCTGCACTGGATTAGTGTCACTGCCTATGCTTTTTAATGCCCGTGTCATCCGGGATAGATGGAGATTGATGGCAACTATTAGTCTATTTTTTCCACACTTTCTGTGGTTCAGTGCCTTTCTGCTTGAAAATGTTGTTGTGTAAAAAGGTGACATCCATCAGCTCTATTGTTCACTGGTTCAAATCATATATTGATGAATATCAGTGTAGTGCTACTGACTTAAACCATAAGAGCGTAAGAGGTCTCTGGGTCTCTGTGTCAAACCTCTGTAATCACAGTCATTAATGTAAATGGCATTAAATCCAGAAAGTTCTTGACCATATATCACAAGCCACAGGAAAACCCACTACAGTAAAACACTTATATCCAAAAGACCTAAAGCCTCAAAATATATAACCTGCTTGAAAAAAACAGAAAACAAAAAGTATTATCAGTATCCTGGAATCTTTCAGTATCAAGAATGTATTAAGTGCTAGAAATTGTTAGCCTTAGCCTAAATAGTCTGGACTTTTCCAGGAAGCTAATTGCACCTTGTGTTTCAGAGCAAGGACTCATGTCCCTGGGGATACTACTTAACCTGTGCAAAAGGCCCCTTTCCATGCTCAAGTCTCAATGACAGTTATCTATTATCCATCCATGCCATTCAGGACCTTCTTCTCTTCTCTTTGAGCCAGACATCCCTATTTTCAGTCCCTAAGGCATGACTTTGCGCTTTATATTATTAAATTCAAACTCAGTTCTAAACCAACAGAAGAACATACGGAAGGTCTAACAGGCAGTATTAGAGTGGCCTCTGTTGCTAAAATGGAGTTTTTATCTGTAAGCTTTATGTCACTTTTACTGAATTTTCGGATGGAAGTTTGGGTTAGTCAGAATATTAATACTAGAATTTTTACCTGACATACAGAGTCTTACCTAAACACTACAGTCAGCCAATTACTGTAAAAATTTATTGACAGATGATGCCAAAATGCTGAGAAGCCAATGATATCATTTAGTGGAGTATACACTATTTAAGTGCTTAAGAGCCACAGGGAAGAAGTAGGACTCAAAACAGTTGTATATGAAATGATTGCAAACAGATCATTATAAATAGGCAAATTCCCGTAGAAGCCAGCAATGAGATGGCAGCAGTCAAAAGAAAATTGGCAAGAGTCTATCAGCAGTGAAGTAGCATTACCCATGCACTCTATTTTTAATTGGTTAAAAATGCTTACACACAGACTTACATATCCATATGCCAGGATCTTCCCAATACTGCTAGCAGAATTTTACTCCTGTGAGTGTTTGGTGTGTTCCCATGTAATTCAATCTAATTTATTTCATAAGATGAATTCTTTAAGAAGCTCTGCTTACTGGGGTGTAAAATGATGATAGCATTTCATGTGTTTGTGATGGGTTTGAGATATTGCTCTTCTCATCCCATACAGCTTTTTAATAAAAGTGCTGACAGTTTGCTGACCTTCCCCTTGTCAAGGTTAATGGTTTGTTATCTATAAATTACTTTTCATGATACAGCTTGGGTTATGAACTCCAAAACTGTCTTCTGTGGGATCTCTCTTCAATTTGTTTTAGGCTCAGAGAAAAGCACACTTACGAGTAACTGAGGCAGATTTCACAATAGGAAAAAGTACTACAGAAATGAAAAGAGATAATGTCAGCTTTAGAAACTTGCCATTTTGTTCTATAAGAAGACATACGATTATTTCAGTTGGTCGATGTTGTGGAACAACTGCTGTCATGTTCTCTAGTAAAGCTGCATGCCTACACGACTGCAATTTACCCAATACTGCCCGGACTCTTTTTTCCTTGAATATAGACCCTCTGGGCTAAAGATGTTGCAGACAACAATTAGCAACACAGCATTATTGTAAAAATTGCAAAATATGTTAATAGTCAGACAATTTATAACATGCAGCCTTTGTTATCATTTTGGAACATCTGTTACTTAAGAGCCAACTCCATAATAAACCATGCCTTAGTATTTTATAATCCTGTCACAGAGTAAGAGGAAAAACTAGAGAAGATATTAAATTTGATCTTGAGAAGTAGCAAACATATTTGCATCCCACAGAGGACTGCACAAGCAGAAGGTGTTCAGCAACACCTTGCAGTTTTGATATATTTTAACGATGTATCACATAATTCTTTACCAGTTGGCCCTTTCCACTTTTTAAAATTTGAGAGTGATTTTTATAAGAAACCAGTGACAAGACTCCAGTGGCATATTATAACTCTGTACCCAGGAAACATAACATTTGCTTTCAAGCTCTGGGAAACATTAGAGTATCTACACTGTCAAAAAATATAACTTCACCACTTCAGCTGTAATTCCAGTCATAAAAATAGCTGTAAGATCTCTCACCCAGTCTGACTGTTGTTTGCTAGGGATAATTTATTTCATATGATGCCATTTCAAAAGGAATATAAAAAACAGACAATAATGCAAGTAAAGCTTTCTCAGCATATTTGTGGTATGTTTGCACATACAGTATTGCAAACTGCTTAATTTGTTGGGGTTTTTTTATATAAAGCATCTATCACATGTATTATTAAGGCTTTTTGAGTGATGCATAGCAGGATAGTTCAGGCTTACAGGCTGTAATGACTCTTACCACTTGATCAACAGAGGGTACAAAGGCCAGATTTTTGCTTATAGTTAACTAATAACAATTCTATTATTGCCATTCAGAAACTGCTGAAATTATGTCAGCTTAGTCCAATAGGCAATAAGCCCAGTCTTTTCCTGTCTGTGTTGTTGGAAAAGGATTGCTAATTTTTCATGTATTTCACAAACACACCCTCCATACTCCTTCTCCCATTTAATTACTTCATCAGTCTGTTACATTGTGCATCAGAGTACTGACCATATGGAACTCACTCTTATTTTCCATTCTCCAAGACTGAGTTATTCAATGGCTGTGAGGCAGTACTTCTTTTTAGTCTACAGAGATCATGATAAAATCTTTAGTTACGGCCATGTGTGCAATGTCTTCAAGTTATCTCAGTCCAATTTTATCCAGCTTTTAAAAAATGTTTTTTAAATATATGCAATTAAAAAAAAAAAAAAGAAGACATTTTCTGTGTTTCCAGGGCATTGCTATTCCTCTTTCTCTTAACACTTTTTCTTTCTTACTTTAAATTTCCACTCTTTTACATGGCACACTGTAAGCGAACGTTTAAACCAACAAAATCACCCACATACCAAATATTATTCATGAAAGAGAAAAATGCCTAACTCTAGCTTTTTCCAGTTTTTGTCAATTTTGATATAGAAGCACACAGCCAGCTTTAAAAATGCATTTCTGTTAACACCTGTCAAAAGTAACCTAGAAATTTTGTTTTAAATTACAATTTGATCATCACTAAACCTCATAGCTGCCTTATTGCTTCTTAGTTTTTCCTGTTTAATTACCACCTACCTGTGGACAGGAAAGAAAGGTTTTGCTATCAAATATAAACTCAACTCCCATAATGTTTTGCTGAAATATTTGGTTTAGTTTGTGCAAGTCTTGTTTTCTCAGTTACTTAAGTTACTCACAGCAACCAAATCCAGTGGTCCTATACCCCTAGCAAAAGGACTAGGTCTGGTTTTAATCTACTAGAGACAAAGATCACTGAGATCATGCCAAACTTAGAGCTACAGCACTATCAAAACCAGCACACGTTGGAATAAAGGTGCCAAAGTAAACAAACTTCCCAAAAGTGGCACTTGGCTTCCATGTGTGCTCAGTGAAAGGATTTTCAAAAAAGCAAAGTTAGAAACATCTTCAAGTAACTGTCCTTGAGAAATAGGCCTTGTTAACAGGCCTCAGACAGGGGATTCCGTTCCTAACGCAAAGCTGTAAAGCATCCAAGCCCTGTTTACTAACATGGTTTGGAACACGACAGTTTCAAGCTGGCCACCTTAAGTAAAATATGCACTGAATTAAGCAAAACTTCCAGGAGTGATGAACCTGGTAGTGGTACCCTAAAACATCACCTTAAAAACATAGTGATCCATTATGAAATAGATGTTATAAAAAGATTAAAAGCTTTAGGGTTAAAGAGAAAGAACAGGGTTCTGCAGCATTTCCATCAGAGTAAATCAGGACAGTAAAACTAGCAATTCTTTTACCACTACACAAAATTTATATTGGTTAAACCCTAAGCCTTTCATTATCTAAATTAAAAGTATACCGCGTTTATTGAATTCAGAGATCAGCTTGCTGTTATACACAGTAGTCTTTCTTTGATGTCTCAGGATTAATATTCATGAAGCTTCAGAGTATTAACTGCACATGTATAACTTCTGACAAGAAACATATCTTACGAACTACAATTATTGTAGGATGCGTTTAGTTCTGATTTTATCTTTCATTTGGCTGTGGATTCCCACAGAGTTTCTTAACTGTCAAACAACATTTTAAGGTTGGTTCTGGCAGATTTCTTGTATTGATGGATCTGGCTAAAACTTAGACGTTCAAATCCAAAGAACATTTTAAGATTTCTCTCTCATTTTAAATACTTTTATGGGAGTGATAACTTTCAAATTCAATTGCCTGCAATATTGTCTGTACTATCAGTAGAACCAGAAAGCACCAGAAACTGTTCACTCCTCAATGAGTTCAGCCCAAAATACCATATGGCACTACACACACTTCTGGCCAGTATTGACACTTGTCATGTTTCAGAATCTCAAAGACATAAAACCTTTGCAAACTATGATAAAAATCACAATGCGCCCCAAAAAATTGTGGTTTTTTTTCCACAAGGTGCCAGTACTTTGAAAATAATATCAAGCGTGTAAACAGAAAAGTAGCAGCAGAAAAATTAACCACTATATGAGGAAAAGTCTAGGGCCACCAGATAACATCAGACACTGAGCTCATGCTTAGTTCTAGCTGACAGTGACTATATGAGCTCTATACCAACTGTAATTAAGGGAGCCATGCATAACAAGCAAACAGTTACATGCCTTGCTTTCTCTTGCGGTAAAGAGCAGCTCTTGATGGCAGGTGAAGGGTCCCTGGGAACATCAGCCCTTGGCTTCAGGCTTTCTTGGGCTGTTTTGTTAAAGGTCCCACCATAGAGCTGTGCAAGATCTCAGTGGAATCGCTATGATCTGGTAAATGAAGAACATGAGAAATTTAAATAATATATGAAGGTAAAGACAATATAAATGATTATATCCAAGTACATCAATGGAAGACCATCAACCGTAAAAGTCTTCTGAGAGACGAAAATGCATGATGACAATTTTTGGGATAAACGGGGGGGGGGGGGGGGGGGNAGAGGAAATTACTGTAGAGAGAATTTCATGGTTAAGAGAGATGGGCCCCACATGTAGCCACAGACACAAAAAATTGTAAGCTGTTACATTTTTTAGAATTTAACCTAAAACTCAAAACCAAAAACCATGCATCAGTTGTATGGTAATTACCACACAGGACAGCTGCTGTGCAGAGAGCACTACCCACCTCTGCCTCTAATGCTGCTTAAAAGCTTCAACCTATTTCCCATAGTGCATGAGAGAAAGTCATAAACTGCACAGCAATAGCAACAAAAAGCAATAACAAAAGCAAATGTCAGAATTTCAATTGCAAACTACATATGAGCCTTGACTGCTAAAACTAAATCCACATTTGAACATTAAAGGTTTGAAGTTGCTTTGCTGGGGCTAGAGATTGTTTCTTCTCATCCCTTCAATAAACTACTAGGCTAAATTACAGGTAGACTGGAGCTGGTAGGGCTGGAAAAATCATTACATAACAACTCTCAAAGATAAGTTTACAGGATTCATGCAAAAGATTTACTAGTTTAATAGAGAATACATATCAAATTACTTCTTATGTAACAGAGAATTATTCTTATAACAGACTTGCGGTGCAGGAATAGAACAGAGACTAATTTCTCCTGAAAACAAAAGATACTTTAGACCCTGCTGTGAGCCTTAACTTCCAGTCAGATCAGGATTTAGCAAAACACAAAATTAATATTTCAAAAGGCACTGAATTTCCCATCAATCTGAAATTTTGGGGCTTGTTGTGCTGTCCAAATCAAACTTCCATGAATAAGTTCTGTGCATGTGTAAATTATTCTTTAACATCAGTAAATCTATTAAGTTGTGTGTTTTGTTCTGGCACCACATAAAACTGGTTTCAGTTTAGCTCTCGGTGTAAAAGCTTAAATGGGAATGAAAAAAATGCCATTTTTCAGTCCTACAATTATTCCCTGAAAGCTTGACGGGAAAAAAAAATACTTGAAATGCCCAAACACAAAGCAATGAAATATTAACTGCTAGGACCAGTTATTTCCTTATAAAAATACGGATACTAAATTATTTAATTACATACATAGTCACACCTGAAAGAACTCAGAAGCCACAGACTATGAACCCAGAAAAGATAATGGCCAAAGCAGCTCTCTATCATTAGGTGCTGCTGTACTTTCAGGCTGGTTTATGCTAATAAACAATACAAGTATCTATTTACATGCATATGGTAATAGGCAACATATTTTTTCACTCATGCTAATTTGTAAAACAAACTTCAAGATCCTATTTAAGGAGCTTAGCTAAATTGATATTTTAAGTGACTTATTTTTTTGCAAAATACAATACAAATGTACTCTGTAGGAGTTGAAGGCGAGAGCTGTAGCAACCGTAGAACACCACAGGCTGTGCTGTACTTTTATAGTTCAGCTTTTAGCATTATCAGAAGAATACCATGTAAGTTGGTTTGTATATCTGGCACTTTGGATTCTAGGTACCTCTGATTTTGAGATGAGGCAGCTATGAAAAGTTGAGTTCTACAGAGTATTGCAAACAAATAATGAAAAAAGAAATAGGCAAGGAGGTTAAACTGGCAGAAAACTTTAATGGAGAATAATTAACTTAATGGGTGCATGTTAACAGCAGCCATTTTTTCTGGTACAGATATAGCAAGGCTGAAACTCAAAGCACCCCATGTACTTTGTATGACGAGCTCAAAGAACTCCAGTTAATCCAGTGCTGTACTTGATCGAGCTACTTACATGTGTTTTATAATGCTGATCCTTCATTAATCAATTCCGTAAAAATCTATGACAAGTTTAAGATTCTGCCTTTAATAATTTGTCCCTTTCTTTACATCAGAAATGACAAGAGGTATCCTTGTATGACACAGTTTCATGCTGTGCATAAAAACTTAATGCCAACTCTGCTAAATCCACTGGGGGCCCAGGGTCAGAATCATAACACACAGCATGGGCCTGAAAATAATCTGGCCTATGGAGAAATCTGGTCTGTGCTCAGAAAATTTAGTTTTCTGATAAAGGTGGCCATTTCAGTTTACGGAACTGAGGGATCAGAATGTACTAGTGCTCAGATTTTTTCAGAGAAAATTACAAATTATTTTATCAGGGCATTCTGTTCTCCAGGAATAATGCCTTAGAGATTACAAAGCATCTCTTGAGAATTACTCGAGATATTTCACCCTGGTCTCCTAAAATTCTGCAGGATTTGCAACAGCTTACTGAGTTTTCTGTTTTATTAATAAAACTTAGGAGAATTTATAGAAAAGTATGTTCCAAAAGTGAACTCCTATTTCCAGCATTAATATACTGAATGAACATTCTGTATCAATTTTCCAGTAAACTATTTGAGACATACAATAAATTTTTTTCTGAAAGAAAAAGAGTAATGCTGTCAAATTTTTCAAGCTGTTTTTCAGCTTTCTGGTAACATCAATGGGGAAGCCCTTGAAATATGAAATAATTGGTTACAATTGTCTTTCTGATATGTTTTTCTGTGCCTCAAATACAGTACAACAGTGCAGCTGATCTGCCGCTCAGCCCCATCATTGTCTTGCCTTGTTTTGTTTGCCCATGAGCTACCCTCTGGTAAACTCCCAGACAGGTAGATGAATCCTCAGTGTTGCACTGGGAGGTTTCAGGTGCTTCAGTGGAAACCCAAAGAGTAGCAACTGCTAGCTAAAAGCTGCAGAAGTCTTGGAGCTCTTCCCCAGGGTTTGAGATACTACTAAGAGGGTTATAATTGATTTTTGTACTCCTGAACAAATTCCTTTAAAGGGATTGTTTTGGTGCAACTACAAAATCTCAGGATGGACTTTGAAATAGTCACATTTTCTTAACCAAGTAATTAATTTTAGAATGTCAGAGACAGAGCAGTAGACACAGGGATTTATCACTCATCTTTCATTATTTGTGGGAGGAAAGGAAAAATATCAAAATAATCTTTTGCCTGGCTTCTGCCACCTTCAATGTCTTCTGTCAGCCTTGCCTGCTTGGGGGACTGATAGAAGCATTATGTTTGGGCCATGCAAATAAATCATCTTATGGGATGAAAAACATGTCTTCATCCTATAAACTGGTAAAGGGAAAAGCACATGTGTAAAATATCCCCTATCATCATAAAAATCAGATGATGAGCAACTGGCACAATAGTTTCACACATCAATCAAAATGGATATTTTTTTCTCTCAAAAGGAAGGGAGAGAGAAAACCAGGAAACATTACATCGTAGGGAAACATAACTCAGAAACTGGAGAATACTGGCAAGCTTCAGAATCAAAAATAGACTGAAAAGGTCAGAGTCATTGCAGAAATGTATACGATTAGAAGCATTTAGAGGACAAACAGGATCTTGTTACTCCCAGTCTAAATGTCTTCACAACTGATCTGTATCCAGTTGTTCTTAGGGCAGTGCTTTCTAATTCAGTAGCCTTCTTCCTCTGATGTGCATACAGCAAAGCAGCATACCCTCATCCTTTGATTTTGTCATGGCAAAAAAGCTATGCTCTTCTAGTTTTGACTTGTTAGACCCAATCTTATTCCTCTGATCATCCCACTGCTTCACATCCATAATGGTTTAAATAAATCTAATTTGGGAATGAGTGACTAACTACCAGATGAGGATGCAGTTGTGTCTCATATGAAGAATATAACATTTCTCAACTGACATTACAGATGTGCCGCGAGACATGGCCTGGCATTTCCCTTTAATCACAATGACTCTGAGATCTAGCACTGCACCCAGGTTTTTTGTCACCTCATTTTCACAGAGAAGATCTTCCCTATGAGCTGGTTTGCATAATCCAAAAGTCAACCAGAAGTACAAAGATTAAATATCAATTTACTAATGCATATTCAATGTGGTTAATACACAGCCTGTTTTTAGTGAGTTATGTGCTTTGTTTGGTTTACCTAATCCAAATAAATTACCAGGTTTATTAGTACTTGCTATTAACTAGTTGCAACACACTCTCTCACTCTGTAAATTATACCAGAAGGAAAATAGCTCGCTATTGCAACAAGATTGTCTGGGAAAAAAGATTTTTTTTTTAATAGGAATAGTTCTGAAAGCTCATCTGAACACTTAATCTCAACAATATTGTTAGAAAACCTGCCCACTATAAATCATTCTCGTATTGAAACAACTAGTGAAAACAATAAACCATGTAACTACCACCTGAAAAAAAGGGAACGCAAAATGAGCTCCCGTTATAAGCAAACAAAAGAAAATATGACTCAGGAGAGAGACTGGGCATTAAAAAGACAAACTTAAAATCTGTGTTGTGCAAACACAGAATAGCCTTAAGTGTATAGATTTATACCTTAACATTCATACAACTTATAAATATTTTTCTTTCAATGTTATGTGCTGCTTGTTACCAGGCATCAGAGGCAGCTTGTTCTGACAGAACTATCGATACAGTTTTGCCAATGATTTACCTTTATCAGTCCATCTTTTTACAGTAATCACTTCTTTGATCCATTTGTTTGCTGTCCCTTTCTTTCTCCTCACAATTTAAAAGGACATTGTTTTTTGAACTTTCATTCTTGTTTCTAGCTAGAAAAAAAAAATGTTTTAAATCTGATACACTTCTCATTTGGACAAGGTCAGGGAGAATGACTGCTCTCCACACTGGCTAAAAGCAAAAAGGAGGAAACCTATACGACTGCATTTCACCTCAATTTAAAACAAGGGCTGTAAATATAAAAATATTCCAAACTGTAATATATGCATTTAGAACAACAGTCTGATTTATCTATATATCTAAATACATACAGAGAAACACCATGTTATTCCTGCATCACAAGCACTACCCATGCCCATCAAATTCAGCAAATATTACAATCCAAAACAACATGATAATTTGATGTGACACTAAGGAGCTGGTGATCTTGATTACATTTAAATCACACTCAGTAGCATTACCCTGCACGTTGCATCCTTTTATCTCTGTTGCTTATCATTTTATTACATGGTCTTCAGCCATGGGATAAAATATTTCTATAGACTTAATAACCAACAAAAGTTTACATTTCATTTACTAGCCTTTCATCACTTCAGTCATCTCTTCACTGCCCGATAAAATCAGAACATAATGAGCTGGTAGTACAATAAACTTTTCATTAAACGGGAGCTCATGCAGCTGAAAGAAATCTACACAGCAGAACTTTAAAAATAGATGTGCTTTGCCTCCACAAAAGAAGGGTCAGCTCCCCTTTCCAGATGTACAGCCATTCTCATCCTTGCTTACATTGCCTGTCTAAGGAAGATAGGCAAACCCTAGCACAGATCAATTTTCAGGAGTGCCTAAGTGCTGATAAACTGTACGGAAGGATCCCTCATCCCCTCCAGCACAGCAAGAGCAGAAGTCAAATCAATAACTCAGCACCTCCAGCTGTTCAGATCAGGGGAAGAAACTTCGGCTGCATTAAGGGCCTGAATGAAAATGTGGCGAAGGGGTGGGGGCCTCTGTGCGTGGATGCTCCTGTTATCATACCATGAGTAAAACCTAAGGAATTTTGTATTTTAGAGATTCAAAAGTCTCAGAAGTTATTTGGGTGGTGTAGGGGAGGGAAAAAGAGAGTGAAAGACCTTTAAGCTTGCTTCACAGAACTTCAGCTAAAAATATCGTCAGTTGTGACTACCCATGTTTGCATGGAGTTATTATAGAAGAATAACAGTGATGCATAGCAATAATTAAAAATATTAGCCAAATTAGCACAAAGATAAACAGAAAAGAAAACCAAGATATCCCCTACCTCAAAGCATCTGTTAAACTGATTTTCTGTTTTACTTTGTGCATCTGTAGAAATATACAAGTGAAATAGTTTGTTATTCATGCAGAGGAACATGCCTTTCAAGGAAAAAATTGAATATAAAATTCAAGAAGGAAAAAGAACTGAAATCTACCAAGGACTTTCAAGGACATACGGCTTGGTATTTTTCAGCATATTTCAAGCTCTGCAGTATGGGCAGTTCATCTCTTTTCCTCTGAACTGTCAAAACGAAATGAAGTACAGATTATTATTTAAAGCAAGCAAACCTGCAACAGTACAGAAAATTTGAAATAAGGATTGAAAAAATTGAAGCTCAGTAGTATCATCTTCAATTAAATGTAATTTAAGTGATCTAGAGTCATTAACTTCTTAATTTGCAGCTTGCCCCATTAAACATGGGGGGGTTTGTAGGTTTTTTCTTATCAGCTGACTCACACAAAGTAAATTCTCTGATGTAGTAGATCTATTTGCACTATAAAGAACTGAAGCTTAAATCCTTGGTTTCCACTTGGCAACACAGGCTTTATAATGTGGTGCTTAGATTAATGTGTATGCTATATTTAAAGTGAGATTTTACCTTAATAATGATTAATGGCTGAATTTTCTCCTTGACAATAAAAGAGTAGCTGGCATGGTATTTTGGACTTTTACGTTTATAATACTAAAAACCACTTCAGTTTTCTATTTCAGAGTGCTTTTAAAATGAGAAGTGAATGATCACTGCCATCAGGCAATGAATGTTATTAAAAGGACCAAGTGGGCTTTTTTCCTAGATTATGTCAGTTGTCTGGTCTGGAAACTGCAGTTTGCTTTTGAATTAGTTGTATTTATATGATCAACAGTGAGGTGTGTGTTAGGTGTGAGATGATAAACAGGCTTGTGGTTAGGACATCTTACTCACTCCTTTTGACCTATGAAAACTACTAAGCCTTATCTCAAAATTTCTTTGTCCCGCTTTTTCTGTTTGACATTCCACTCGCTTTTCTTCAGTAGATTTCTTTGTATCCTACAGTAACTCAAAAGAAATCCAAAAAGAAAAAAGAAGAAACAAAGAGAAAATTTTAGTTCTATAGAGTGAAAGGTAAGGAAAAAATCTAAAATCTGATGTAGGCTGAATTAGTTTATGTAAAGTCCTTTCCTGCATCTTCCCATATTCGCATTTTAGGTTAAATGTTTTCATTGCTTCTATAAAGGCTGCAAAATAAGTCTTAATCTCTTGTCCATATTTACAGACCTTGAACAGCACGTTGTAAGAGGCTTAGCTGTACGGACTTAGTTCCTTCAAAAGCTGAAGGCAACATACTCTGAGTGGAAGTTTCTACCTCAACCAAAAATGGGTGGCTATAGACAGTGTATCCATCCTCTGTTACATTGCTAACCATTGCTCACATTCCTCTCTTTACTTGTAAGAATCACACACAGCCTAAATGTGGAGGTACCTAAGTACACCTTTGTACTTCCACCCTGCTGCTAATTTATCAGCTTCCACCTTATAAAGCATATACAGGTTATAAAAGCGGGTTCCTAAATTTCAGATATTAATAGATTGTTAGATCTACAAATAACATGACTTTGAGCACACAATCCTGAGTTCTTGTAAACAAGAAAGCAATATAGGAGGAAAAAGATCGGCTCTAACCATCAAAAGTCAAAGCTCCTTAAACTAGATACTGTGGAATCCCACAGATGGGCTGTAGAAAGGTGGCAGATCATGTTACACTTCTCTATCCAACTTCTTTCGAATTCTTAAGTAGCACTAGAAATAATATTTTAAAAATACACTGAATATTTTCCATTTATTAAATTTTCTGAATCACTAGCGTCTGTGAAAGAGATATTAAATCATTAGGTTGAAAGTGGTATGTTCAATTACCATCTGATAGAAATAAAATGCGCAGAAGACAGTCCATTTTTAAAGGCAGTCTGTAGCCAAAAAAAAGTGCCCAAGTCACTCTGCCTTTGGGTGGGTTCTAATATCTTACCATTATTAGCCCATTGTGACGATGCTCATACACCTGTCAGATATATCATCTATGGATAATTTAATTTGTCAGACTGACAGTTATTCTTTCTTCAGATTAATTAGCTTGGGAGAGTTAAAAAAAAAATAATTAACAACCTGCCCTTATTTTGCAGCTTTTCATGGGAAAAGATGAATTCTTCAATATGAAGAGAATTTAAATAAAACTCCAACCCAGCTTTTATGTCTGAATCACACTGTATTCTGAATACACTACTCAATAGGGGCAAAGGACTTCAAGAAAGACATTGTGGTAATAGTTTCTTTAACTAAAAGAACATCCTGCTAATACACAGAAGTTAATTGAAAATTTTCTTTCACTAGATTTGCCATCAATTTTCCTATAAGAAAAATGTTTGGAAAAGCATCACTCCTACAGACAGAATCATAGAAACATTAGCATTGGAAAGGACCTCTAGAAATCCCTCGTCCAGCCTCCCACTTAATGAAGGTCTCTTGCCAACACCAGATATGGGGAGCTCAGGCTTTGTATAGCTGACACCAGAAAACCTCCAAACCTTGTGTGACCCTCTGGCAGTACAGGGCTATGCTCCTCCTCAACATTTTGTGAATTTATAGGATTGAATATTAGGAAAAGTAGCAGCAAGTATATCAGATAAGATCACTCCTAAACCTTTTCAGAACAGCTCATCAAAAGTGTGAATGGTCTTTTTCTTTTACAGTAGTTCTATTCTCTGCAATGTAGGAGCGTGTGTATGTTCAAAGGTGCCCTGTCTAATTTGCAGTATTCTCTTTCATTAATAAGCAATCAGATTAAACTGCAAAGGCAGTTGTTACAGTCCACAGACATTTAACGTTAAGAAGAATTTGAGGCTTGCAAGGTACAGTTCAGATTACCCTCTAATCTTTTTCCTTATTAACACATGACGATACATCAAAACACAACACAACCTTAAACCGATCAGCCTCCTGTGCAAATGCAGGAACTCAGCAGGGAAGCAAATTACATTTATTCTCTATTATAGGCATAAAGCAGGTTGTTTTGTGGTCATCCTGACATTTAAATAAAGCAATTCAGAATGCTTTAATTTTCTGCTTTACAGCAAGAGTCATAAAATCTGTATTGGTCCCAATTGTCATCCACATTAAAAAACATGTTGCAATCAACTGTGGATTTCAGAAGGATGTTATAATTAATGGCTTTCTGCTGGCTGCATTTTTAGTCACTGCAATTTGCTTGGAGTTGGATCTCTTTCCAGATTTGGGTAAATGACAGATTTTCCCCATGTTTCCCTCCCAGTGACAGTATTCTACATGATTTTGCTGCGCATTTTAAAAATAATTACACATTTCTTTCATGTATATAATAAATAAACCTAATGAAATTGGTGTTATGTAGCCCTAGAGGACTATAACAAAAGCCTTCTGGTTAATAGGGTTACACTTCAAACAAAGGTGGAAGAAAACTTGAGCCAGACTGGACTAGATTTTCCAGCCTGTCTCCACTGACAGCAGTGGAACTGCATTGGTTGTAAGGCAAGCTGATACAGCTAGAAAATCTCTGGGGCAGTCTTCAGTAGCCCAAACGACAGTCATGCAGACTGCCAGACATCTCAGAGAGTGCTGCAGGAGTTTACTTTCAGAATTTCAAAGCATCTTTTCTTTTCCAACAAAATCAAATGGAGAAACTCAGGAAGTACTATGTATGCACACAGAGAAAAATAAAAGAAGAAAAAGATAAAAGATAAATCCCCTTACCCTCCTTCAAACTAAACAGTATATGTTAACAAAACAAATTTCTTTTCTACAGAGGTACTCCCTGATTGACCCTACTCCCTCCATTTTACATGAGATGCTTTAAATCTGTGGGAGAAGGAATACGTACCCCTTAACTAGTTGTGTCTTCTATAGGTTATTTTTTCCTTTTTTTTTTTTCCACCTTTATGCAATCAAAGACCATGAGACCTACATGCAGCACAGAAGTATGTTTAGATTCAGTGCTTGACTGTGCACTAAGGATGTCTGAGCATCCAGCTCTCCTTCCTACAGTTTTAAAGGACATCTGTCAAGTCCAGCTAGATTCATGAATGATTTGTGCAAACCTTTTACTTAAAATTGAACCAAAGGGGCCTGATTACAAAACCACATTTCCAGTCTTGATTTAAAACCATTCTCTATCTTCCACAGCCTCCTCCAATATGGAATTCAAGCTGCTGAGTTTTGGTGCCTAACAATAAACATAAGAGAACATTCACTGTACTTAGACTGACTGGAGAACTCAATGAATGAAAATGAAAAAACCTAGATTAAGTAAACTTTTATGTTTTGTTGGAAACATGTAGTGCAACTAGTATTCACGACTATTCTGACAGCAAGGATTCAACGATTCAGAGATGCTGCCACAAAAGCTGCTGGAGAAGGCACTACATAAAAAAAGGACTCCAGAGGCCTAAGACTGGGAAAAATTGGCATTTATTTCTTGCCAACTTTTATACCCAATATCTGTTCCAGTGTTAAAAATTACTGTTTGTACTAGACCAAGACTACAAGAGCTGTTTTAACAGGAACTCCACAAGACAATAACTTTGGCTATAATGTGCAACTGACCTGCCCTGGATTTATGAAATGTCAGCAGTAGAAGATTAATTGCCAGTTTGGGAGAAATCTACCACCTAAACCAAAATTTACACATGGAAAATTTATTTGTTCAAGAACAAAGGCCACATATCTACTGTGGATGCCCCAGAGTGGAATAATGTTACCTGCTGATCAGCTACAAATTACTTTGTGTGCATAAGATACAGAATCCCATTTATCGCATAGCTGGAGAGATTATTTCTTTCAAACCAGACTTTGAAGGGTATAATATGTGCAGAAAGGATACCCTACCTGACTGTTCTGAGTCAAGTGTTTGGTATTTGCAGTACTTAATTTTGTTCTTGCTAGCATTTCAGCTTGTATATCTCTAGCCTCACTCATACATTTTAATATACTCAGAACTAATTCATACTGTTCAGTAAACAGTAAAAGCAGCACAGATAGAGAAATCCGTAAAAATAAATAATATTTTGGGGGGATAAAAATATACAGCATCACAAAAAATAACTTTGCAATGCCCACCAGCATCCATCACAGAGTGCTTGCAGGGAAACAAGAGTTTTATTTGCATCTTGCTTCTTTGTACAGTGTTGTGTGGTATTTACCTGAATAATTAAAGTAACAAAAAGATTTGAGCCATTTTTCCGAAGGAAATGAGGCTTACAGTGTTTTCTCTCTGCTACTCATTAACAACATTTTAATCAATTGTTGGTTGAAATTCAACTGAATCTGACAGAGAAGCAGACAAGGAAAACATCAGATGCTTCCTAGATGTGAAAATCAATGGCTGGGTAGAGGAATGTTGCTTATATTAGTAGTTCCAGTCCCCGAGAAACCTCCCAGGATAGAAAGTCTCCACCATAAAGGTTTTGTATTAGGAAAACATGCCCTCCATGTTTAACAGCATCAATAAATTGGCCCCAAGTTTCATTTAGATTTTTTTTCCTCATAATAAAATTTCCAGTATGTTTCAGAGAATGAGCACAGAAAAAAATGGTTGAAGTGTTTTTTTTGTTTCCTTTTCTACTCTCATCTGTAGCTGAAGCTCAGTTTGGTGTAAAGCGTGTATGCATAGTCTGCAATCACACAGCACAAAGCTGTAGTATTTCAAGTGGTTGAATAGTGCATGTTGCATCAGACCACAGCACGTAAAGCCTATATGTCAGGTTTTACTGTGAGACTCTGTGCACGGTATGTGCCTACATATGTGTATGTACGTAGGTACAAAACATATGATTAGAAGCATTAGTGACACTATTTCTACCTTCAGTCTTCAAAGTCAGATGCCTTTTCCCTGCGAATTCCACTGTATTGACTTCAGGGTTCTTTTTCAGTATAGAAAACCTATAAAGCTATCCAAAATATAATTTACTTGGCTTTTACTTTAGCAACACCACCTCAAACACTACTCCAAGGCAAAAGCGCAAACCTTTGGAGAAGGGGAGGAAGTTTTCCTGCTTCTATTTTGGTTTTCAAGCATCAGACACTTGGACAAAATCAGGGATTTTTAAAGTTGAGGTTAATTCCAAGGAATGGAGTTACTAGGCAAGTAATATGAGTACTGAGGAAATACGTTGCACAGCTGTCAGATCCGTATGTAATATATTAGGCAGCTATCTTCTCTGGGTCTGCCTGCCTGGAAGGGAGATTTCATAACAAATACAAATAAAAAAGAGCATTTGGGTTTGGGTGAGAAAAAGCTCAGATTTTTTTTTTCCTCTCATTTAAAATTATACTATCATATTAAAATTATACCAAAAGCCCTGTTAATTTGACTAGTTAGCTTTGTCTTTTCATTCTGTTGTGACCTGTCTAGAAGAAATAAACACAGAGCCATCAGCAAACCTGTTAAGAGTGTCACTGACATACTAAAGAGAAAAGGGAAACTCTCCCTGAAAATCTGTATTGTGAAAAGGAAACATTACTTCCAGTGCCTATTTAACCATGAGGAACAGCAGGAGGAATTTATACCAGGAAAGAACTCCGTTACTGGCACAAGGGAGCCTGTTCCCGATTGAAATTTGACTGTGCTGCCAATCAAATCCCTGTCTCTGGGAAGGGTTCGCTCTGCTCATCCTTGTGCTCATCAGTAATTGCAGCATCTTGACAAATTCTCATCCTAGAGAGGGTTTCTCTTTTATACTGCAAAATTACCGGCGTTCTTTGGCTGTATACCACGTTGCAAAAAGAAATACATGCACATAATAGTCACTGAGCAGCAGTGACACTACCTTGGATAAACGACACCTCAATTACACTAACAAACATCTCCACTGAGAGAAAGATTTCATATAAAGGAATATGTAAATTACTCTTTATCCATTAGGAGACAAAGGAAGAAAAATGCATGTAATTAACAGAAAGCACAGCAGTAACTAGCTTTCGCCTATAGCTATCTTTTAAGAACAGCAGGAGAAATGTGTCTGTGAGGTCTTCACGTTGGTGTACATGTTCCTCTGTATAATGAGCACTCCACTGCACATCTGGTTCCCAAAATCTTTAAAATAAACTTACATCTGTAATGCCTAGCATACGTCCTGGAAAAAAAGGGAAAAAGTATAATGGTGGTAGTAGCTATTGTCGAGGTGAAGAAGCTGAAGCTTGTTCATTATAAATAGATGAACAGCTGTAGACGAACAGAAGGAAATAATTTTGCTGCTGCAGGGAAGCAGTAACCTTCTTAGTGTGTATGAGATCTCTGTCTTTAAGGGATTTGCAAGGTCACGCATGGCTCACTCGAGTGTGTGTAAAGGGACAAGGCACTGCAATAATAAGACATTCACATTTCAGGTTCTCGGAGATCAGCGTTGCAATGATTGTATGACTATACAGCTATATAGCGTGCCCATTAAGACAACTGAATTGCTAGAAGCATTCATATGAGACTTTAAAGATGTTAAAAACCGTGTAGAAATAGCACATATCATAAGAACTTACAGTTCACAGCTAAAACAGTAAAATTATTTGGGTCAGAATACACATGACCTTCTAATCAAGCCATTTAAAAAAACTTGATCCGAAACTAGAAGTACTGACTTTCTAGCGAGCAGGGGCAATGTAGATTTGACCCAAATACATTCCTTCACGTATTACTTACTTTTGACTGCGAACTATAAACTTAATTTGTGTTCTTATGGACCTGAATACTACTCAGTTTTCATCCACCTATGACCTCTCCTAAATTCACTTTTTAAATCTGAATGTGAAGTTACAGTACCTACCTTAGTGTCCGAGCAAACAAAAAAGTTACTTAAGATCTTTAGAAGTAGTTCTTTCATTGCAGTAATAAAACTAAACAAATTTGTCACCAGTAAGATTTCTATGAGCAATTATATTCCATACCTTTCTAATTATCCCAGGTCTCTGGCAGTCTCACACTCACTGTACCTATTTATAGGCATCTTTAGGTTAAATAATCTCAAAACTCTGATTCTGACTTCTTGAGGGTAATTCAGGGTGTGTGAAGTGACCTGGGTGTCACTTCACCTGTGCCTCCCAGTTGAGTGCTGAGCTGTCTTTCTATTTTGGCTCTGGCTTTTATTTTTAGCCCATGAACCTGGCACAATTCAGCTGAAATGTGTGAAGCAAAACCACTTTACACTCCTGGACAATGCAGGCCTTTATGCCTACATTTCCTTGACGCTTTCAAAACATAAGGCTGTATTTTTAAAGTGCACAGGAACTTCAGAAGCTCAGTGAAGAAACAATAATTTGTTACTCACTTTCAAATAATATAAGGTACAATTCTTTCATGCACGCTACTAGCATAATTTTTAATGACATCAGATACTAAAAATACTTTAAAGAATGCTTGCTGCTGCAGCTACTCCTGTTACTCCCCATTGCTATATAATTTTGCAGCTATATACTGCAGAAATCACCTGTTGTGCAGGTAGTGAGCTATTACTGAAACACTGACAGTATATGAAGAGAAAATAATCTACATTATGTTAAAGGCATAAACTAACTACGAAGTTCCCCTAGCTTCCAGAGGCTCCGAATTGACAGTAAGAGGCACAAAGATAAAAGAGACATAAAGATAAACAGTGTTTTCCCAAAGTAACTCTTCCACAGGTGCTGACAGTTTTGATGTTTCTTCCAAGCACTAACGTTCTTTATTTACTGTTGCATTTCATTTTATGGATTTTTTTTTTCCACATTGAGTTCAAACAGAATAAACAGGAGTTTGAGTTATAGCATGTAACATGGTCAGAAAGAGACTTTATAGAATTGGATCAATTCTTGTTTCTTATCCGCCTGGTTTCATAAAACACTCATATTGACTCTCTGGTACTATAATCTTTGTGTTTGGTTGCTCATGCTTCACAATCCATTACAAGCTAAAGAAAGAGCTTTTTATGAAAAAAAAGAAGTCATGGGGCTTTGATAATGCTACTCTCTCTTCCGCATGACTTTTTTCTGAAGCATTTTAAGGAAGCCCTCAACCTCTCATTTCTACTCTGTATATGTGTATTAAATAAAACCCTTCAATGAAATCAAATTAATCTATGATTTCACAGTCACTAAAGCCAATGGAAATGGATTTCTCCAGATAGTTCAATAACAAAAGAAACACAGTTCTGAAGAAAGCATGAAAAAACTGGACTAATTGTAGATATGAGAGAAGTGAAACGGAAAGGAATGAATGGGTGTAAGGAACCCTGATCTACCCACTTCTAGACAGCTCCAAAGGCTTTCTTGGAAGAGTTCAATGTACTTACTTTCCCCTGAGTAGTGTATCAAAGGAATAATTGGTAGAACCAAGGGAATTGACAAATGCATCAACTGACTATTCCAGTAGAGAAGAAGATAATATATCCAGGATGCTTCTTACCAACTAATTATTGCTTAAATTAGTTTTATGATGTTGAAATAAGGTGTTAGGAAATATCCTTTAAAATCTCTTTATAGTTGTATCTCTTAGATTCTTAGAATAATTTACTAAAAATCTTTACACTTCTTCTCTTAGGAATCTTAAACAATAGCCTGAAATACAGTTTAAAAGATGTACTTTCTCATTCTTTTGCTGCTTCAGGCAAAAATGAAGGTGCTTGGATTACTTCCACTCTGGCAAAATGTATGAAGAAAGAAACAATGGTGCCTGTGATTTAATAAAAGTGATTAGTTGTAATGAAAAGCTGTGACCTCTCTGTAATTCATCTAAATGAGATCTGCACAATAAAAAGGAAAATTTCTTCTTTCTTAGCTTTGGCACCGTTGCTGAGAGCATCATCATTCCAAGCGAGATACTGAGATAAGCTCAAGAGCTATGGACTGAGTGTTACTGCACACAAAGACACAACTTGAATTCTGTCTTCATTCTCTATATAAAACTCAATATATGTTCCAGTGGGAGTGGGATTAGCCACAAACTATGAAGAAAGCTTATGTATAAAGTGTTGAAATAAACAAACTGATCAACAGAGTCATGGGAGTCAGGCATGTGAATCCCATGGACATTTAAATGAAACAACTTTTTTCTTTCCCATAAAAATATTTAGGATTACAAGAGTAACCACAGTGCAGATTGGACAAAAGAATTAAAATGCCAGCTTCTGTTAACCTAAGAAAAGGATATTCCTATTACAGGTCAAAAGAAGTACACCTTTCAATCATTTAAAAACTATTACAGAACTCTTCTATGTATCAGTAAATTAAAATTTATATGACCTTACTACTATGTTTTGCAATAACAGGACTTTTGATCCAAAAGTATTTAGTTAAGGAAACCTAAGCTTTATAAAGCAAAAGAACTTAATACAATTCCATACAGTTAAGAACCAAAAAAAGTTAAGAACACCTTCTGTTCTGGAGATTTTTTTGGTACCTATAAAGGACTCTCATGAACAGCATACATCAGAAGGATGAATATAGCTATTGTCATGCAGATTTCCAATTAATAATGTTACTAACAATTTAATTACTAACCTATGCCTTCATTGGCGGGCAGGGAATTGTATTGCCTTTGAATTTCCTGCTATACCTCAATGTCTTTTCTCCTAAAATAGCTGGGAAAGAACTATTTAGGAATCTATGCCGCTACTTGCTCAAGTATCTGGCTTTCATGGAAAACTCCTATTGTGAGTCATGGTCTGGGACTTCTTTAAAACATGTAAATAAACCTAAAAAAATGGGCTAACAAACCTGTGTTTTTTTAATGCAGTTTACTCCTCATGTTGTGTTAGAGTTGACTTAAGATTTTTCACAAGATGCTTGAGACAATCCAATTATTTGATTCAGTTCGTGTGTTATGGTTCTGAAAAAGTGACTTTCTTAGTAATTTTTAAATTACTACCTTTATATAAAGTACTAAATAACTGACTAGAAAAGAGCACATGATTATATTTGACTTAAAACCATTCTATTGAATTTATTAGGGATTTTTTTCCCAGAACACTGAATGCTACAAAAAGCATAAATAAGTATTTTGAATTTTTGGAGCAATTTCTGTAGAAATATATTACATCTTCTTGAAGTAGTATATACTACATCTCTCAAATTATCAGAGATTTAAACACCCTAACCCTTGTCACCGTCAGAGAGGTCATTAAGTAACTATTGATGAACAATTTTGGTTTTTGCTCATTGTCTCACTAGAGCAGTAAATATTATGTATTACATTTTCTGTTTGGACCCATATTAAGATTCATAGCTTTTTAAATCTAACACTGACTGCCAACAAATTAGTAACTTTATATCAGACTCACATAACCATAGCAATGAAAATAAAAGAAAGAGTGTATGCTTCTGTGCTGGTACAGCTACTCAGGCTGTCACTGAGTTACAGAAAGGGAAGTTTCAGTAGTTGGCTCAAGAATTGTCGCATGTGTCAATATTTAAAATGAAAAAAAAAAGAAAAACTGAGGTCTTGCTGAAGACAGTAGCCAGAAGATTTTGATTTATAATCCATTTCCTTTGGTAGACAATAGATACTTGTGTGCATAAGAAAAGAGCCAAGATATCTAAAAAACAAATGGAAATAAGCTTCATCCACATCTCAAGCCCAGAGCTGTATCTATTATTTTCACAGCTAGTTTCAATAAGTGGAAATCCTCATCTCCTTGGCACTGATTCACACATCATAACAGCTAACACTAGGCTGCTGCAATATAAAAATGTGGCTGTTATCCAAGAATCAGTGCACTGCTAGATACACGAATGACATAAGCATATTTGATAAAACATTGCCTACAAGCAAATTAGCTTCTTCAATATTTGTATATCAGTGAAACGACAGAAAGTGAAAAGAAAATTATACTTGCCATAAAACCAAAAGAGTGGGCAAAGCTATCATCATAAAATTCTATTGATAGACAGAAAGCAAATTCTGTTCCAACTGAGTCTTACTCTTTCAGTGGAGAAAATCTTTCTCTGACAAACCCTGGGGGTCTCTAACCCTGGGAGCCCACTCCACTTAACTGCAGCTGGCAAGTATGTTCTATGCTGCTGCTGATGAATGTTTTTGAGAAAAGTGGAAAGAGGAAAGAAATCACTTCAGTAGAGGAACGCCAGTAACAACCAGTGCCAAACCTCTTGTCATCCTATCAGCCTGCTCACTTGGCAGCAAACCTGTGCCCCTCAACCACAGCTAGCCCCCCAAATTGCCAGCGATACACAGGGTGCACATTCAGATCAATTTTTTCCCCACAAAATCTCCACAGTTATTTGTAAGCACTATAGTAAGAAACCAGCGTGATTTCTTGAAATCTGGGAGAGAAAAAGCTTAGGCTACGCATTCTAAAAACTAACTTGAAGCACCGGTAAAATCCACTATACCATAACACATGAAATCCTCGCACTCTCCTGCACTTGATTCAAAGCACGGCTTCTCCTTCATGTGAATTCTCCTTGTGTACACGCAATTATACTATCAAGTCAAGCATCCAGATAGCTCTGGGGTTTTTGGTTTTGGTTATGTTGGCTGGGTTTCCCTCTGCCCCTGCCTACTCCCCCAGATATGAATCCTGAAAAGAGTATCTAACACAAAATGCAGTTTGGTCCACTGAGTCATGGAGGGCATGGTGTGACAGCAAGGTCCTTCAGTCTGCAGTCTCAGTGGAGGTAGGGTGTGGAGATCCATTTGGCAGCAAAGACACAAGAATTATTGATGTGTTAAAAACCACAGAAGCTGACGTTAAAGCAAGGTGGTGGTAGGTCTCCTCTCTCAAGTTACAAGTGATGGGACAAGAGGAAATGGCCTCAAGTGGCACCAGGGGATGTTTAGGTTGGATATAAGGAAAAATTTCTTCCCTGAAAGGGTTGTCAAGCTCTGGAACAGGCTGCCCAGGGAATTGGTTGAGTCACCATCCCTGGAGGTATTTACAGTATGTGTAGATGTGGTGCTGAGTGACATGGTTTAGTGGTGGACTGGCAATGCTGGATTAATGGCTGGACTTGATGCTTTTAGAGGCCTTTCCCAACCTAAATGATTCTATGATTCTGTGACAAGCAAGTCTGCTAAATAGGTAAAAACATCATCCACTCATAATACTTATAATGATGAAGGTGGTAAATAAATAAGCAGCGCAATTTGCTGGTTTCCTCTGTGTGCAATATATGAAGCCATAACTGTTTTGCTAAACTAACTGTGTCCTCCTAAAAAGATTTCCAATATCAATTACAGCACTGATTGCATTGCTACTAAATAGATTTCCCTGTCATGTTTCCTTGATTATATGTAAATATTCCCTAAATTAGACATGTTTCAAGCTCCATTTAAAATATAATGCAATTGGATAGTGTGTCAAAGTTATGCAAGGTAGAACATGACTAAAAGGGCTATCAGCTAAGACTTATACCTTTTCATTTAAAATGAAAGGAAGAGAATTCATTGTAGATAATGTCATTTAACAGTATACCATTAAGTGTACACTATTATTAAAAAAAAATTTACAAAAAATCTGAAGTTTAAGTGACTTAAGTCCCTAAAACCTCAGACATTGTTCCAACAACAAATTCAGAATTTAAAAGTGTGAAGTGTTGAACAAGATCTCTTTCCATTATTAGCATGATAAATTAAGCCATTCAGGTGATGGAAATTTCTTGTGTAAAATAATGACACATGGAGGAATGTATTAATAACACCCTGAAGTTTTTCATTGCTCACTTCAGAATTCCTGGACATTTTTAAAGATTCAAAGGTCTTCACCTTCTGATCTTGATGTATTTTATTGTGTTAGAATTCTGCCATAGTCATCTTTTCTCTGAGTACTGAAAGTCTCTGGAAAAATGCTAGGAGACTATTAGACAATACTGGATTAACAGTGAGCAGCTCAAAAATGAGGTGGTTTTACTTTAAGCATACAGAAGAAACTAAGAAGTCTTTAGTTAACATAAGATTTCTTCTTATTTCTTTGAATATATGCTTTATATCTATCTATCTATATATTTCATCAGAACTTATTGGTAAGTCATATACCTTATTTTCAGTTGACTTTATTCAGGTTTCTCTATCATGAAAACTTCTCAGAATGTTATTACTTTCTCAAAATAAGAAAGTTAGGAAAACTCAAATTCATTGGTTTTCCCAACCTTGTGTTCACCTCAAAGATTTGGAAGATAAGGATGCACTAAAAAGTTTACTTAAAACTTTAATACCTTCTTTAAAAATTTACACCTTATACCATAGAAAATATAAATCAGTTTTATCACAGCATAGTCTCAGTCAGCTATTTAAATATGCCAAGTAAGCAGAAAATATATCAGGCTTGGGGAGAATTCTTGATGTTAATCAATGAAAATCCAAAATGGAATTCACCTTTAGAGGAATACCACAAAAAATGCTAAAAATAATTTATGAATACTTACAGTTGAAGAAGATTGGAACTTTTAGGAATCCTCCTTATATACAAGAATGCACTCAAACAAAGGAAATAAAATTAACTCTACTACATTTGTCATTTACCTGACCTATATTTTCCAGTTTAGCATCTATGTTGCATTCTATACAACTAACCAAGATTTTTTACCTAATCAAATGGAAGATGATTTGTAAATACATTTTGACTGGGACTAATTAAACTCTTAATTAAATGTCATGTTCTCAAAATGCTCAAATTTTACTGAGAAAAACTGAAATATGATGCACAATAGAGTTAAGATTTGGTTTTTTAAGGTATACTTCTTTTTATTCTTCAACAGGCCAGGAAATCACCTATGAATAAATACATGAGTCTGTGCAAATGCACTTCGAAAGATTGCTGGATTTTTCTTGTTTAATCCAAAAACCGACAGAAGACTGAAAACAATCCCATAACGCTCATTCCTCAACTGTGCAGCTTCCTGACAGAATTGCTAAAAGCCAATGAATTCAGTCCTTCCTTTTACTCAGAGGGTTTGGATTAGGAAATGACAGCACCAGTAGTAGACAAAAAAACATCTGCCTAGTCTGAACACTGAGATTGTTCAGGGCACAAAAAGCAAACAAGGTCATGTCTGCTTCCAATAAAAGGGAACTGAAGTCACTGAGCAAAAACACCCCCTTCAGTCCTGTAACCCCTTAAAGAGGACTCTCATGTCAGATGCCAGAGATAAGTGCTACAGTAGAAGACACACTGCCCCAAACCAGTCAGAAGAGAGGGGAGGTCACCCTGACTGTCTGGGAATGCTCTACAGGCCAAACTGATGATTTTTCTTTCCCACTTTCACTGTCTTGTGCTGTGTATTCAATCTCACATGCTCTGTCTCAGAAAGGTTGCCCATGAGCAATGTGCTGTGCTTCATAGCTGCATATAACTCCTGCAAGTAATTAGGCTTCTCCATAACATGCCTTGCTTTTTACTTAACAGACACGACACACTGAAACTATTTCTGGAAGTGTCACCTGACACCTAGAGGGTACACTTCAAAAATCATATCTCATCAGATGCAGTGTATTAGCATTTATAGTGATAAAATGCCTTTCCAGAGTGTTTGCTGAAGCCTAAATAGCTTTTTTTAGACATCTTTGTAATAAAAACCTGTGTAACCTATCTAAGGGTGCCAGGTGCACCTAAATGTTGTGCAGTTTGGGCATAATTAAGCCTCCTGTTGCTACCCTACTGATCCTTGCTGTCAGCAGCTGCTTGTTTTCTTTCTGTAATAAAACCACACATGCTGATGGCTCCAGGAGCAGAGAGCTCTTAGACAGAATAACATCTTATGACTGTAGATCTCATCACTGAGTATCTATTTGAAAAATGCAAAAATGTTAAATCTCACTTCTGAGAGAAAGCTCAGGCAGAGCAGCACTTCATGAAGATGAGGATGATCAGAAAGCACTGGCACAGGCTGACAATCCAAGACAACCAATCAATACTCAACCACTGGCATTATTGGAAGTTCTCAGTTCTAAAAAAGCATAGGGAACAACAAAAATTTTCTAATCCAGACCATGAATTGCAGCTGTTTCACCTGTCCCTCTGATAA
This sequence comes from Eurystomus gularis, assembly GCA_013400335.1. Lineage (NCBI taxonomy): Eukaryota > Metazoa > Chordata > Aves > Coraciiformes > Coraciidae > Eurystomus > Eurystomus gularis. The sequence continues at coordinate 673,976 of VZZY01007612.1, forward strand.
AAAGACATTTACTTTCTATTTAAAGATCAACATCAAAACCTTTATGGAATGTCAAAAATATTATAAAGCTGTATATAAATCAAATCTCACACAGGTCACTTGAAGGTTCAGTTTCATCACCTTGTTTATTAGTAACAGTTCACATTTTTAGAAATTTCCCATTCACACATTTTAAAATCACTAGATTTATAACATTTCCATTTCTCCAGGGAAACAGTCTAAGATCACACGGACCTGGAATTTCACTAAGGATGAAACCACATTTCCTCCTTTCTACAGCCTGTCTTGGAGTTTCCAAGATTCTCTCCTGATCTCATGATCAGGAACTGAAGAATTAGCAAAATTGTTCACTGCTGGATTGCAAAGTTTTATCATAAGGACATAGCATCACTTAAATTCTTAATAAAACATGTTTCAAAATTCAGGAATTCATTTTATGTTTTATCAGAGAATAGAAAACCACAGCCCTTCACATTGTAGAAACCTACCAGAACTTTTTTTTTTGTCCGACTTCTGGATTTTATCCAATAACTGTTCCTTAAATTCAAAATATAGACAAATGCATAATTCCTTAAAACCTGCTTGTCCAAAGTCCAGCTGAACCTATGTCTTGGCCTCTCGCTGTCAATAAACCACGTCTAGTTCATCTTGGCAGGTGTGACAGAGGAAGATGCACTACTATCACCTTACCTTTCACCTTACCCATATACCACTTGCAGCCACTTGGTTGACAAACTACGAGATGTTATTGACAAATGGCAAATTAATTAACATACTTTGCATTGAATATTCCCTGTAGTGTTTAGATGTTTAAAAGAATGACATAGTCTTACTATGCCCCAATTCCTTATTGCTAAAACAGCAATTTCTGCTTTCTGTCTCATTCCCAGGTCTCATAACATTTCTACAAGAATAATTCACTGTAATTTTTTAACACTTGGAAAAACTAGCAATGGGCCAAATAACATAGCCACAAGTGATACAACAAGGTATTTTAGAAAGATAAGCTTTCCTTCCTTGTAGAATTTTCAAATAAGCTTTTTATTCTAATTATGCACCTGACCATCTACTGGGATATATGGGACTTTAAAGCCTCTGAGTCAGGGTATGCTAATAGTAACAACAGAAAAAAAATAAGTCAGGAAAGAGCATGACACAGCTACAATGCCATCAGGCGGTGACAGAGTATAAGAAATTTTGACCATGTCAGTGCGTATATCTCCATAAACTAATAATATACTAGGAACAGGTAACTGGATCTTTGTCATACACTATTTTGGAAAATTACATTCTCTTTTGGGTGCAAGAGATGGGATGGAAGGGAAGGGGCAGAATATAGTTTTTCTACTTTTGCTGCCTGACAGTTTCATTCAACATTTTCATGAGTTACTTCTTTCTTAGAAAGAGTTCATGCTAATAGTCAAAGGCAGGAAACACTTTTCTCAAATTCATCAGTCAAGACTACAAAAAAAAGCCCTGACATGCCAGACATGAATGAATAAGAGCTTAATTATTTTAACCACAGAAAGACAAGGTCTCATTATCCATCTAAAAGGTACTTTTACATTCTACACTAATGCTCCTGAATGGATCTATTGCTCATCAACCAAGTACTGACACAGAAGGTAAAGGACTGTAAAATAAGGGCATGTAAATTTCTGATCATGCTTTGCAATAAAGTTATCAGTCTTACTGAGAAGATAAGGAGGGAGGTAAGGAAATTAGCTGAAAAAAAAAATTTTACTAGAGAATTCTGGTAACATTAATGACCTACAAACTACACAGTCAGGAAGCAGGGCCATTCAGGTGACAATGATAATGGCACAGCAACAGATGAAATACTCTCAGGCACAGCCAAAATGATAAGAAACAAGATAGCAAATATATGTCACATCTAAGGCAATAAGCAATATCTTTCTCAAACACATGCATGCAAGACTCCGTGTTGCCTAATGATAACTTGAGCACTGGTCCCAGCTCTAGCCTTGTTAGAAAGGGAAGACTCAACCTCAAAACAAAACAAAAAACCCACAACCCACAAAAACCCACAATTAAAAAAAAAAAAAACAAAAAGAACCCCATATAAACAAAAACCCCACACTTGACATGAGCCCTTGTTAATACCAGACCTCTTAAAAAATCACAGCTTCATAAATCATCACCTGGAAACCTGATGCTCTAGTTAAGCCTAACTGCAATCCTCATCTTAGTCTCCACATGAAAAAGGGGACCTGTCTGTACAAGAAAAAACAATAAATGTCACTGGTCCCCAGACAACTCGTCTTTTCTTACCACCCAGTGCTCTGTAGCTTCTTACTACAGGTCTCAGTTTTTAATCTATTTGACATGATAACTCTAACTATAACCCTAACCTTGGCTTTAGCTTGAAGGAAGAAATTCATATGTGAAAATAAACCACATGACATAGGCCTGTTAATATTGGTTTCCCTCTTCTTTCAGTTGGATCTGTAGCTTCCAGACATGCAAGGTTGGGTATTTTGGGGAAAGACAGCATGATATTCTGATTTATACCAGTTTCTCTATTCCCACCATGGAGATAGGTAGTGGAAGTGTGGAGGCCTCCTGGCCATCCAAGGATGACGTTGAGGGCTAGACCACCAGCTTTGTGTCCCTCTTGACTCTTTACAGTCTGAGAGATTTCTGTTGCTAGCTTTTCTACTCATCTGTACTATCTAAATTAATTTGTTGTTCTGATTCAGTTTTCATTAGCCTTGACAACAAGACTCCTCCTTTTTGGCTTCTCTGAGACAGGCAACATTTGTTACTTTCTTTATGTTACTTTCTGGAATTTTTTCTTTCTTTGGACTTTTAAAATATATGGTATCTCATGTTTGTCACACCTAAAGTTTGAAAATCTTCCTGTAGTATTAACATTAGGTCAGCAAGACAAAATTTAATTATGTTGAAAGTAACGTGCATCTTACTGCTGTAAATAGAAGAAATTGAAACAAAAAATAAAGCTAACAAGGACTGACAGCATAGAATATTTCTGTGTCAAAACAAAGAGATTGCTTCTGAATAGCAGTACACTATTGACTCTCCTCAAACATGTATTGCAAAATTTATTAGGCAAGGAAATTAAGGAGATTTTAAAAAGAACAGCAAATGGTATGGCATGTTTTATGAGTGAAAAAAGAAGTAATTTTTTTTTAATGTGTGGAGGATATGTGGTATAGTAGGATTTGCTTATACACTGAATAATGTAGCTGTCTTGTCTGGTTTTATGCAGTTTGTACATCTGTTTTCTGGTAGACATCTGGACTCACGTCTTGAAGCAGACAGCTAGCTGACAAAAGAGATGTGCTATTATTACTTGATTGTAGATGTTTTCACAAAAATGACACCAAGCTGGAAGAAGTACATGTTTTTACAGACTAAAAATGTTACCTAGGACCACTTTCTTCCACAATTATGTTTTATCATTGCTGTCTTACAGCACTTTGCTAAGAAGGATGCAAATAAATGAAAGCAAAGGAGAAGTCTAACAGACCAAGGAAACTTGCCTTGGTTGTCCCATTCAGCCTTTTACATCCACCAGTTCCTCTCTGTCTTCTGAACTGTACGTCACAGTAAAGAAGCAAAAGAAATGAACTCATCAGAAATATCTCCTACAACATAAACATCACAAGCCTGAAGCCCCAAAAGAAGACACCATGTGCTTACGATCTTGCAAGTACCAATCTTTAACAGATCACCTAGACTGCAACTGCTGCCCAAGTATTGCAGCTCTGCCTTCCCTCCAGCCGCACAGAGGGAATCGCAGCACTACCACAACATAAGCAAGATAAAGATGCTGATAAGAGTTTGACAGAAGTGGTTTAATGAGCAGCCAAAGTTCAGAGCAGAGAACTCCAGCACAGGGGAGATCCCTCCAAAGCAGTTATCCCACAACCTGCCAATGGGCAACAACTAGCAAGCTAGAATGACTGAAAAGAGGACTCAAAAAATAGGTATGGCTATTAAATTATTCTGAATCCGGCTAACACACCCCTCCACCCAACACACACAAATACACAAAAAAAGGGATTTCCAATTTTTGTTTTAGTACGGTCTATAGAAATGGCTGGACTTTTGTGAGATAAGCCCAATACCCTTATACCATCAAAGCAGAGGCACTGGATAGCCTGTCTGGCCTATTCCAGTCCTTGCTGTGAAATCTGTGGTACACCTACAGCAGAACATGACCTTATTACCTTCTTTTCCCCCCATTTTAAATTCTTTCTTTTTGATTTTTCAGGAAAAAAAAAGAAAAATACTTTCATCTGGATAAGAAAATTCCCCAAACCCATCAACAATAATGCAGAGCTGGCCAAACCACTGATCTTGACATACAGGTTCAAAAGCCTTCACCCAGTCCTGAGCAGTTCTTTGGATCAATGGCTTCTTAAGCAGGTCTCTGAACAGACAACAAAATCTAGAGCCAAATACTTGGCTGTCAAGGAAACTAGCATAGCTTAATTGAAGCCACTGACACACACTAGCTCAGACTACCAGAGAATTTGGCCTCTAACATTCTTGTTTTGCATCACCTTCATGTTTTAAATCCTCTACCAATTTTAATTAATTTGACCGTTCTAGGCTAACTGGCTCAAAGCTATTTAAATAAAAAGGAGGAATAGGGACTCAAAGAGCAGGCAGAATTTTTACTCCAGGCTCAGCCAGCTTTAACAATTCTAGCTAAAGGGGAGTTCCAGGGCACTGAGAATTCTCAATATTGTTATGTATTTGGTTTTACTATCCGGATTCTCTAGTGGATTATGTTTCATATGGTTATTCTGACGCCTTATCTCAAGCTTTGGATTGACCAAACTTTCACTCTCCTCAGCAAACACGGCAGGGGAAAAAAAAAAAAGCTCAAAGCGAGTACCAACCTGATAGAAATTCTTTGTGCAGAACTCTGTTTGAAATCACATGAAGAAAGGAAGGACGGCACAAGTGTCCTCTGCAGACTAGCAGTACTCATTCTTTATAGCATATTACACAATCCATATTGCATTGCTAGTCTGTGCTTCAGTGCTAACCTAGGCTCCCACTCAGGTAACCTGTAACTCTGCTCCCATCCAGGCACAAAAGCCTCTTAACTGAACACAGAGGGTATTTTCCGTCGGGTAATCTGAGTGGTCTGGGGACATAAATGAAAACCAGAGTGCTGCTGTCATTCCAGGGAGTAGCTTAGAGAGGTTTTCTCAGTGCAAGTACTTATCATGTGCCTTCCCTATAATTTGTCACATGTTCAGAGGCCGAGCAAATTATCCTGTAATCCAGTGGGAAAGGATCAAAGCTGATTCTTTCTGCCTTATTGCATTTGCTTCCAGAAGTCAGAAAGGATATCTGTGCTATGAGTACAGAGCAAATGATCACACAGTAACTCCATCATAGCTTTGAAGCAGAGATAATCACAGCAGAGCTAAGTTAACCTGGATGCTGGTTTCTTTTTCAAGGAGATGGTTTTATGCTGTGAGTAGCAGAGAGCCCTGCTTCGCACGTGGATCTCCAGAGCAGCAGCAGAGTGCTCTGGGGAAGTGCTAAAAAATCTTTTCTGTATTCAAAGTTCTGCTGTACAAGTTTTGAACTGGGCAGACTGCATAAGAAAAGCTCCCTAGGTAATATAAGGTGCAAACCCTTCTCTGTGGTGTAAAAATTTGGGGTTTTTTTGATGAAAATACTTCTGAGGTATCACTAATTAATGGAGCAAGACTTGTGCAAGATCTGCCCGTACACTTTTTTGTTACTGAGATGACTGCAGAACAGTTGCTGATGCTCAGCTTCTCTGGTGTAGTTCAACTAAATTGTTAAAATATAGACATACTGAATATATATATATATCTTGTAAGGCTTTGAATACTACTTGCACATTTTATCATTTCATAGGCAGAAAGTAGAGTTACATTTTTAACTTCATGTCATTTTCTAACTCCTTTGTATCTGTTGAGATGTTTAGTCAGAGAAATGGAAAAAAAACAAGAAGAGTGTAAGTGCTGTAATGGTCCTGCCTCACGGCTGGGATGCTGTAATGATAAATCTTAACCAAACAAGATGAGCTAACTCTAAGCAGCTTAGATCTCTGTCTGTCTAGCTGTTAAATTTCTCCCTACTCATAGATCAGAACTTGTGCAAATTCTGGAGCATAAAAGATTTAACATTTAAGCAGGAGAACCAAGATAACTCCATAGCCATTCTCATGTGTTTCACTTAGTGATAAAACAAGATTTCTCTGTGCTTCTTTCCAGTTCCATAACATACATTTTCTTTTCAATCCAGTCAGTCTTCAGCTGTGGTAGAAAATAAGAAAACGAGCCCTCAGGACATCACAAGCATTGTAAAGGTGTGATATGATTTTTAATTGCAGGCAGCTTTTACTTGGAACATTTTCTCCCATTTGGAAAAAGTACTACAGGAAGAGACAGGCCTGTGGATCTCATCAATTATAAAGCACTCTTATTTACAGGCAGCACAGACTGCACAGTCGGGCTTTGCTTAAGGTACTAGGGAAAAGTGGAAATCTGACATTTTTAAACTGGGGATTCATATCAATGTGAACAAGAACAATATAAGCATACGCTACTGAAAAATGTAAACGTAAGCTTTCAGCCTTCTCACCTTTTACTTTGCTATAAAGGTAATTAGCAAAGACAATTATGAGACAACGGTAATTTATTTTATGGATAATTGCATGCATTTAGAGTATGAGCAGATTTAGAATGATTCACAGAAGTATTAAAGCCATTCAACTCGTGAGATTATTTCCTGGTCATTCAGGGTTTCTTTTTCCACTCAGTAGTCTCAGCTTTGTCAATTGATATCCAGTGGAAATTTGTACCCATACTTTGGGCACCATGGCATAGCAGTCACAAAGTTAGAGGAAATGATTTAAAACTACATATCACTCATATACTGCACGACATGTTTTTGTAAGCAGGAACACAGCTCAGCACATAGTGCATTAACTCAGGGATCTATTGCAATGGCAGCTTTCCCTGGCTCTTAAGAGGAAAATGCAATAGGAAACAAGATACGTCCTTCAGAGTTGGTACCATTTAGAAAAGTTTTAAACCTATAAGATGACCAAAAGAGTACCGAAAACAGCTTTGCCGAACTGTGTTTGCACAGCATGAAGGTCTGCTGTTTCTCACTCTGCCCCACAGCGAGCAGATTGGGGGGTGCAGGATAAACTGGGAGAGACACAACTGGGCAGATAACTAACTAAAGTGATATTCCATGTCATATAACATGCTCAGCAGTAGAATGGAAAAGAAAGGATTTTAGAGGGGTTGGCCATCTTTCCCTCAGGAACTGGCTAGGGATTGATCTGCCCATGGGAGGTGGTGAATGATTGCCTTTTCATCACTTATTTTGTTGTTTTCTTGTCTCTTCTTCCACTTATCCTTCACCTATTAAACAAAATTGTTGGTTGTTTTTTTTTCATTGTGACTCCTAAGTTTTGTTGCTTTTATTTTTCCTTTCCTCTTCTCTTGTCCAGCTGTGGGGGACAGTGGAGTTGGGAGGTCAGTGAGTGAGCAGCTGCGTGGGGCTTAGCTGCCTGCCAGGGTTAACCCACAAAATTAAGCATCGAAAAAAACCCAAAATAACAATAGATAAATGACACAAAGGGTTGAAACAGGTAGATTTGATACAAACTGCTAGTGTCTTAGTATAGACAAAGACCATAGGAATGTTCCAGGCCATAAGTAAAGAAAACACACATGGAGAGAACACAAAGAAAATTGGAATTACAAATGTGCCAAGGTAGGTTGGTTACTGATGTATTTGGGAGGTAGCTTGTCAGTGTGGTGCTATGATAATAAATAAATAATACTGTATTAAATTCATGCAGTGCCCTTCAGTGACAGATCAAGGTGCTTTTCCAGGTGAAACACAGAGAGCAGCAGCAAAACACTGCTGGCACATCAATGCTTTTTCAGCACTGATGTAAAAATGCCCCAATAGAGCTGATTTAAGTTCAAAACCATTAAAAAAAATAGGCAAGCCACTATCATGGGAAATAAACAGAACCTGCCTTGACAACTTCAAATTAGAATTAAAAAACATACAAGGGAGAAAAAGACTTGTAGAAGCCAGTAGGAGTAACAGCCAAGATCAGAGGTGATCAAAGCAAGGACCAAATGGATGTTTATGCAGTTATGCATGTAATACTGTAATGAACTAATTTAATGTAACAGCTTTCATGCTCCAGGTATTTCCTAAGGAATAGATGCAATAGCTTTAATCCATATTAAATACAATCACAAGGGCTCAGAGTCAGGCAACGATGTAGCACAGAGCACAAAAGAAGTTGAAACCATATAATATAACAAGTCCATTTTCATTAGCATTTAACTGTTATAAAACATGCCTTGGAATAGGCGTTCAGAGTCCAGGCTCAAGTGAAGTGGTTTACTGAGACTGTCCACAGTCTTAGACTCTAGAATTCTTGATTCCACTTGAAAAAGAATTGTAATCAAAGAACCCCAATTGGTTGACTTGAGCAACATACTTGCTATTATTTCTCTGCAAAGGCTGGAGGCACAAATGATAGCCCTTCATTTGCCCAACTACCTCCAATGACACACATCACACTTGTACAACTTTCAGTTTTAAAAATGTTTTCATCAGTACTCTCCATTCATTACTACAGCTATTCCAGTAGAGTTTTGCAATATAAAGGTAGATAAAACTCTACGAAGTACGTCAAAAACCTCAGAAATACAAACAGAAAAAAAAGAAGTCGAGTTGATCTCTGAAGGGGCACCTGCCTACAGTTTGTGATTTATTTTTTTTTTTTTAAGACCATGAGCTATGTGCCATGAGCAGGGGCTGTCAGCAGGCAATGGGCTGCCTGCGTAGGAAAGGAAGATGACTCCCGGAGTGCATCAGGCCTGTGGCACTCAGGGCAGGATGGATGAGTCTTTCATCTGGTCTATTTAATACACATCTATTTTATCTGATTACTTTTGATTACTGCTGCAGTCTTCACTTAGTACTTTGACTTGAGAACTCTGATAAATGCAAATTAGATGAAAGAGTGGATTATAAAGGTCACAAGAACAAAAAATGAATTTCAATAAATCAAGCAATATGAAAAAGATATTAATTAATACCTCTTAAGTTCTTCTGATCCCACTACTTTTCCAACCAGTCAAGGCAGAAATGGAATTCAGGGAAACTGAAATATCTTAAGCAGTTTTCTTCTTTTCATTTTCTTTCTAGTTTTCAAAATTGTTTATTTTAAACAAAGTGGCTAAGGAGATGGATACTAAGGGTACACACAGCCTATTATTATGCTACCTTATTGTTCTTTTTCCCTCAGATTTGTTGCTCAGTTATCAACCAAATAATTGGAACAAAATATTTTCAAATCATTCATTACTTATGAACTATTCCCTTAGACTAGCTGGTCAGCATTAGTCATGTTGTCTGACAGATCACCCAGCACCATACAACATAGCTTCTGCCCTCATACAGGATAACTGAGACATTTGAAGAGGGAGGATAGGAAATGGCTAGGAGGTTTTTTGTAGAAATACCATTCACTGCTAAGGTTAAGAAGCTTTGGGGATTTACAAAAATGGACGAATTATGCATATCACTGATATTGAATAGTGAGACTACATGGATCACAGCAGACCAAACTTAGCCATTTACTTTCCACAAATTACCCATTACTGCTTTCCCCTGCCATTGTTCTGACAAGCAGTAAAGGTAAAATTAAACTACTTGGCAGAGTAGTTTACACAAAAGCATTTAGATTCCTCAGAAAGATGAATTTCACATATTTTAAAATGACATATCACACATGGCTTACAATTCTACAGCTTTATGATAAAGAGTAGTCTCTTAGTTGGGCTAGACTTAACACCAAAAAAAGAAAAGATATGCATTTTTATTCTTTTTTCCCCTGAGTTTCAAAGCATTGAAATGCAGACAACCCAAGGGCAGTAGACCACACAGATTCTAATACTAATTGTCCAAACTAAGATGTCTTTGGTCAGGATTTCCTTTTATACAACTCTCTAAGCATAACCACTCTACCATACTATATTCAGAGGTTCTCCACTACTTTACCTCTAACTAGCCCATTTCTGAAGAGCTGAGACTCATTAATATAAGAACAGTAGCTGCTAATCCGTAACCATTGCCAAGATAACAGAGATACTTCCTCTGTTGCTAGTGAAACTGAATCACACTGGCAGTCTTTTATCAGATACTTCAAGTTTGTCTCATTTCCTTTGAATTTGAAAAGCATAGAAGTTGTAATTCTGTAAGTCCTACTACATTATCGCATGAATATTATCACCCAACAATTACTTACAAGGCTGAGCTATTTTGTTTCTTCTGTATCTGATACGTGAGCTACTGCTTCCTTCGTATTTGACTTGGAAAATTCATGTGAAATTTGAAAATTCAAAGCAGCCTAATAAAATAGAAGTACACAAATCCAAATATCCCACAGTCTGGTTTGGATTCATTCCACCCATTTGAGAAATTAAAGCAGACAGTGACTTCCAGCTCCCTCCACAGACAGCAGAGGGAGAGAAGTCCAGAGGGCAACTCAATCCATCAAGGAGCAGACTTGGTCTCTGTTTCCAAGTACAAATGTCATGCTACTAACAATACTGCAGTGTATTTTTACATAACAATTGCCCTCTCTTCACGTCAAAATTTCATTGAAACAAACCATATGCTCCATTAAGTTAACGAAAAAAGACTGATATAGCATTTCATAAAATCTCAGCCTTGCAGACCTGACCTTTCAGTAGGACATTAACCCTGTGCACAGTGTCTAGCATCCTTTGGGAAATGAATTTTTTGCTGAGATTTGACACACAATCACGCCATGCGCTTTGCCCAGGTGACACCCGATATTTCAACAGTAAAAAGGGACTTGGGAGGGATCCACTCAAGCTGAGAATGTTTAGTACACCCTACGGGCTCTCCTGGGAAGTCAGAATAGACCTGCATTCTTACAGAAGATACAGCCCACTGATTTTTACGCTAACACATTAACACTACTTTCATGCATTTTCTTTTTTCGAAATCCTACCCACCTGAAAGTCAAGGAAGGCTCCTCCACTGGGTTTTGCCGAAGGCACTAGGTGGCACTGCGTTCTGTCTTTTGTGGCATTGCTCACCCTCAACCTGCTAACTCCTGCCCAGGTTTCACCAGTTTATACCCTCTTGCCAATCACTGCTTGCACGTTAGCAAAAAAAGATTCTGCAGCACTCATCATTACGCTTTGCCATCCATCGCCAAGCTTTTTCTAGCTATCAAAATGGCCAGTGTGATTGAACTCAACATCACACTTATTTTTAAAATTATGTTTGCTTGCTTAAAAACATGGCTTTCCTCTAGTTCCACTTCAAATGGAAAAGTGGAAAAGAAACAAATTACAGTGCTGGTGGCTTCACATCACAACAAAAAGCACAAATACCCTAGCCCTATACAAAGGCTCATTGGCAGTCTCTTCTTCTAAGGCTGCACCAGGAAAGTTATTACAACACAGGGTTGAATGTTAGAACTGTAAATCTACACTTTTAGTTACTTGCTTTCACCCTTACCATGCAGCTTCTGCCTAAAAGCTTACACAATCCTTCCTGTCATTTGTTGTTATTGTAGTGGTCAGATCAACAGGCCATAAGCAAAAAGGTGCTGAACACATAATGTGTATTTATACACAAAAACACAGAGAATCAAGGTGGTTTCATTCAGAAGAGCTTTTAATCCATTAAACTGTCTACTCCACAGCGAAGCAAGCAGATTAGAAGGAAAAGCAAGTCTCCTGACTTCCAGCCTATTACCCTACCTTGTTGGCCACATACAAATTCAGGATTACAGAACTTCTTTTCTGTATCTCATTACTCTTTCTTGAGGTGTGTCTGCATTGAAGTTTTCTTTGCTTGCATGTATATTATCTTAGCATGAGGTTAAAAATCTTTGGAAGCTATACTGATGTGTAAATATTTAATTAAAGAAAGCTTTAGTCCCTGAAAATGAAAGCATATATATATAGATATCTATAGATATACATATAGCACGCATGCTTTAGATATAGTAAAAATAATTACAAATGGATTTTACCTCTAACAGATAATTTCAGTTCAACTTGTGGGCATTTATCACTAAGTTTTCCTTTGTTTTCTTCTTGTGTGTTGACAAAATATTTTTCACTCAAATTCACTATTCAGTCCTGACATTCAATGGCAACACATTCTCACCAAAAGCACAACACAGACACACACGCTTTCAGTCTGAACTGCACTGACAACAAATCTGCCCAATATACTGATTACAGGATAATTTCCAGGTCCAGAAAAATCAGAGAGAAGTAAAAAAAAACTCTAAAACAGCTACCGCTCAATATAAAATGTTGTCTGAAAGTTGTGTAGCGTACCTGTCAGAGTACAGGAATGCAAAACAGTCTAAATGCTGTTCCTACCTGTGTCATTGAGCTGTTGGTTGATGTCAGGAAAGTCATTGGTCCTTTCTCTCTGGTCCATTCAAATTACAGCTGGAATTATATTTTCTGAACTGTACCTACAGAATGCAATGTAAAAAAAAGTTGTAATAACAGTAAAGACTCCTTAGGTACTATCTTAACAATGCTAATATGCCTAAAATAACTTTGCATACTGATTTCAATTCTAGAAAACATCTAGAAACATCCTTACAGCAACATGCTTACTGCTTCCATTGTACTGTTTGTTAACTCCTGAAAGACGAAAAAAACCACTGTAACAGAGTGTAATGGCCAAAAGCAGCTTTGTTGTACAGAAACATGACTAGATTACACAGAACATGACTAGATATGAAATGCGTGCTTCTGAAGCGCAGCTTTTGAAATTTAATGTTGAAGGAGCTAGAGTTCAAAAGAGGAACCACACTTCACAATTCAATGAAGATAATTGTGTTCAATTTTTCTGCTTTTTGAAATTACGAAGTTAAAAGCTATAGTCTTAATAAATCCTTACCAGATTTTAATATCCTACTTATATGTAGGGACAGATTTTTCTGTCTTGAAGCAAGTGTTTGTTGTGCCTGTTATAGGAATTATGTACTACTTAGCACATACAACAGCAACGTGCGGGAACGTCTATGGTGCTGAAATCTTGAAAACATCCAGCCACCCGGTGACTTTCTATACATGAATCAGAGAGCTGCAGGAATCTTTTCATGGAAGTCATGGCACCCAGCATTCCTCATTAACGGATTTACCAATTTTTTTTTGGCACTTCTCTCTCTTGTATAAATTATTCCTAATTAATTAAAATTAAATTCTTAAGATGTGTGAGTTCATTAACTCCTTTAATGAGAAAGAACATTTTGGACCTTATTATTAGACTGTCATCAGTATCTGTTAGACAGTTAAATTAATAAAGTGATTATATTCAAATAACTCAAGCATTTGCATTTTATTTTTAACATTATATGTCTCTCTTACTTGCTCTGAGACAGGGGAAGTTTTGCTGGCCATGTAAAAGTACAGCCTGGGTGGATTTCAGTGCATTGAATGCCTGGACCTTTAAATGTACTCAGGGGTCAGAATAGCTGTGGTCTAGAAAGGGTCCACTGAAGCCTCAAGGAACAATTCAAGCAAGCAAGCAGAGTAGAGACATCCCTTAAAAATAAAGATATTGTGGTCTCTTTGTTGTTAGAAAGCAAAGAGCCTGAAAGAAAAATAGAGAGAATGGACATTTTGTATCCTTGAAAGCATCAAGATAAAGCAAGACACAGCAATAATTCGCTCCCGTGCTGTACACTCTGAATCCTACTGACAGGCTGTGAAAAATATCTATTGGCTAAAAGCAATATACCAGGTGGAACTAGAGCTCCAGATGTCTCCTATTCCTGTGAAAAGCCATGGGTGTTTTGTAATGATCTCGTCATGCATCTGTCTCAAAAGTGATCCTCCAGCTATGCAGTGGTCCTTTAATGCTTTTCTGGGACACTGATTCAGTCCAGGCATACAGAAGCGACACACAGCCTTAGTTCAAAAAGAGAACAGCTTTGAAAGCCATAAGTCAGCCAGGTGAAAAAAAAAAAAAATGGTAGCAGTTAAATCATTAATTTATAGATCATCTTAACCCAAAAAATCTAGATCTGATTTTTAACCACAGATATCTGCTTTATACATATCCCTGGAAATTGAAATGTTAGAACCAAAGTGTTTGCTCCCAAACATTATTCAATAGACAATACATGCATCTTTTTTCCCCCATCTCCTCAGCACTGAAGAGAAGAAAAAAAAAAAACCAACCCATAACTTTTCTTCCTTTTATATTTCCCAAGTCATAAACTTCCCAACAATCAATAATAATGAAAAATGAAAAAGACATATCCAGTCCGGCTCCTGCATGAACTGAATTATATTTTAAATTCTGTAATCTTTAAAGCCAAACAAGAAAAACTGCTGCTTCTTGAGAGGCTGTTAGATTTACCATAGCCACTTGGAAAGAATCTACATGAGTGAGATTTGTTGCTTGACAGACAAGTACAAAGGAGGAAAGTAAAAGATTTTTTTCAATTTAATTAAGAAATTGTTCCGTGTCTCGGGCACTGGTGCTTTCTAGACAAGTGCAGCTGATGAAGAATTTTAAGCACTGCTTCCTCAACTAAGCCTGCTTCAGCTACAGAACTCAAACATTTACAAAGAGAAATTTAGCTGAAAAAAAGTGTTAATACCTGTACAACTGTTTAAGTACTTATGGCAGCTTATTTCTTTCTTTGAGGCTTCAGTGAGCTGCACAACTGCATACCACAGCAGTTACATTAAGATTTATGCCAGAGATAATGATCAAAATTAAGTTATAAGCATCATAGCTACCAGCATTGGGAAGTAGTATTGGCTGCTTTGGCTTGAAACAATGCTGTCAATCACAAAGATACATAAGCTTTGTAAGAAGTCTCTCTTGGTGGAGTGGTGGAGGAATGCCCACAGAGAACAACCCCACCAATACCTCTGCCCTACACCCAGCTCTCACATGAACATCCATTCTACTTTCTATCTCACTGTTCATAATCATTCGTCCATATCACTGGCTATAAATCTAAAAAAATCCAGCGGGCTTCCCTCTAGCAAGCACTTCTCAAAACACTTTAGAATTCAGCTAGATGGTAGCTAAATAAAGAGGAAATACAGAGAAAACTGCAGCTCCTCAGGAATTCCAAACATGGCACAGATGCAGACTATGCCTCCAGAGATGGAAATCAAAACCACAGGTAGGCAGCTTGGTTCTTGAGGAAAAAAAAAAAAGCCCATTTGCCATTCTGGAAGACTGACTAATGTAACATTAACACCACAATAAGTACAATTTAAACATTGTCTTCTTCTTCACAGTATAGTCACAGTTGACCAGTAATCCAAGTTCAATATTTACCAAAAATCTGTGCAATCACTATTCTAAAATACAATATATTCTTCTCCTTGCACTAAAGCAAACCTCATCAGTCTAATGGCAGATCCACTTATACACAGTAAAAAGAATAAGATTGTGTGTGTGTTGGCCTATTAAATTCTTCTCTTGCTGGTAGATGCTATTTAAATCATTCATCTAATTACTTGTTGGAAACACAACTAAAATACTGTTTGTCACGGCTTAGACCCAGCCAGGAGCTGAGCACCACGTGGCCACTCGCTCACCACCAACTGGGAAGGAGAATAGGGAGAAAAAAGGCAAAACCCTGTGGGCTGAGATAAGGAGAATCTAATAGAACAACACAAGTGAAGAAAACACCGATAGTAATAACACTAACAGAATAATATATAAAGCAATTTATATAAAACCCACCAAACCACCTAAACTTGCGCAGATGGGACACCCTGTGCCAGGGACCACCTTGCCTGGCCCACTACCCTCCCTGATATAGCGGACACGATGTCATACAGTATCGACTATCCCACTGGCTGGTTGTCTACCCTGGTTATGGCCCACCCCCAAGCTCCTTGGTGAAAATTCACCCTATCCTAGCCAAATCCAGGACATTATTGCATATACACAGCACTACATTGTTGTTTTTCTGTGGGAAAAACATCATTAGTGCAGAGACTCAAATTTCCAAATACAGACATGAAATATGGTAAATGATGAAATGAAGTGAAACACAATAGGTTTTTTCCATGAAAGCATTGCAGAGATACCTGGACAGAGCTGGTATCTTCCACACTAGCCTCTTGTCAAGCAGGAATTCTATTTGCATTTAATAGCAAACCAGGGTTTTACCAATGACCTTAATTCAAAGTGAAAAGACATTTGATTTCTGTATACTGAGTTAACTGCATTTTTATTGAAAAACTGTTAAGTCTAATGATATATTCATCTTTAAATACTCAACAATTAATATTAAGGATAGGCTGAAATTCTCCAACATAATGAAAATTATGGCATGAGAAAGCTGTTCTGATTTAAAATAACATTCTATTTCACAAGGCTTTTAATGGGCAGTTTTAATTTATTGCTTAAAATAAGTACAGTTCTTCAATTTATAATGGTATTTCTTGTTTCACTTGTTACATTACATGTTCACCTGATATACTATGTGTTCTTATCTTCCTATGTGCATCAGCTGGCTTTCTATTAGAGTTCTAACAAGTCTTACATAGAGTTAGTTACTGAGTGACATGCCTGCTTCCAAACTGGATGCTATCAGTCTACTTTGGCAGGGGAGAATGATCTAAATTTTTACTATAGCTTTTAAAGCACCAGGGACAGTTACTTCAAATCTACTTTTCAAAAAGACAACTGTATGGAAAACCTCAAATACTTCAACCTTTACTACAAATCTGTTTTCTGTAAATGCTAAAGCCCAGGATTATCAAACCCTTTGTTAGTGACTGGTTTTGTTTCTCCAAAACAGATCCCATGGCATAACTAATTGAGCTCTAGACATCCACAGAAGCTTGAATTCAGAAGACAAAAGACTGAAGCTTTTAATAGAAGTGTCTTCTAAAGAGTGCACATTTTTAGTGACACTATCCTGAAAATTAGGGACAACTCTTCTACAAGATTTCCAGCTTCAGGTTCTCTTTCAGTAGCATACTTAGAATTGTACTTTAAGTCCAAGATACCAAGGGGAAAAATAAATAAATAAATAAATAAATCTTTCAAGCACTTATTGCTCTAGTATTTGAGTAACTCATAGTCACCATCCATGACAGAAGAGTGATAATGCAGTGCTGCTATTTTTCTTTCACAAATTAAGCACTGGGGCACAGAAAGACTGACCACAACAATTTTTAAAGGTCTTTAGAGTGCGCATTTCAGTAAATTAAGCTGGGATACTAGATTATTCTTCAAAACAGTCTGATTTGTTCAGGGTCACATACAAATATTATGACAGAACCAAGAGAACAAGGAAAAGTGTCTTCACATGCCTCAAGCTAGCACCTTTTTTTCTGGGCCATGCTTTTTTCCATAATAAATGTCAAGCAGAGGTAAGCATGTGTTCTGCTGAATATGGAATCAACTTACTGAATCAAAACCTAAATCCAGAGTCCTGGAAAACAGGGCCAAATATTTCAATTTTATTATTTCGTAGTGCAAAGCAGCAAGAGTGGTGATATATTGCATTGAATTCTGAGGCAAACTGAAAGTTGACACTGAACAAATGAGTAGTCAATTTTCTTTCCTCATCATCGTCCCCTAATGTCACAGTTCTCACACTGTATCACATCATGTCTTATTGTAAGGCACCTACAGATGAAGTCAGGATGTCAATGCAAAACATAAATCACGACATGATTAAGCAGGCTGGTAGAGAGACCCTTGAAAGCATGTGCTATACAAGTGTTTCTATGAGAGATGGAGCTTTCAGAAGCAAAACGTGGGCATTCACTTTAGGTAAGTCGGCATTGCCCTGAGGTAACTAAATGAAACTAATTCATACACAGTGGACTTTCGCTGCTATGGAAATATATCTATTGAAATAAACTTCTTTCAATCATTTTAATGAGCATTTACTTTCCGGTCCTGAACTCATTTCTGTTATTAAAGAAAACTTCAGGGATTTCTGAACATGTTTTGTGCAGGAAATTTTTCCAAAAAGCTACGTGAATAGCCGGAGACAACAGACACTCTGGTTCTGAATCCAACAGTGTGCAAAGATTACCATAATGCAGACTCTGTGACTATGGAAGGCTGATACAGGAATGAAAAATTAACCACTGATCAAGCAAGGACAGGTCCATACAGAGGAGATTTAAGCAGGTACACAAGCTTTATGTCATCCCTAATTTCAATAACTTGTCAGGTTTTGATGGCAAATTTACAATACAAGCTTTCTACCGTGATATGTTAGGAAGAAAGGACAATGCACAAAATCTGGACAAAAATATCAGGTTTTGAACTTGTTCAATAGTTTTCTTCCTGAGGAGGGAATGTACACACATGTTCCTCTTTTGCAGGGCCTGCGGAATAGTATACGGCCAACAAGATCCAAATGCAAGACACAAATGAAAAAGCTCTCAGTGAAAAAAAAGTAGGACAGCTTTTGTATCTTTCACATTCAAACCCCACACTTCCATTCATTAAGGATTAAATTCCGGTTTATATAAACAGCAAATTACAATAAAGTGTATTACAATACACTGTAATTTGTTTTTCCCATACCCTTTTGTCCTCCCAACTTTGGGCCTCACACCTAATTTGGGCCCCATTTTTCTCCCCAGCCTTCCATCCCATATTTACCTCCCACCCCTTTTTGGCCTCTCAGTTTCCAAAAGCAAGTTACACACAGGAGCGTTCCTTATTTCTAATCACTATGCTCTGTACTAGTGTGTCAGTGGACTATACTGCTTAGAATGGAGTTCTCTCTCTAGGGATGTGATTTTAATTTCTGAAATTCTCCCTGACAGAGAATCTCTCCCGACAGAGAGAAGTTCAAGGTACAGTTACAAGCTTCAGATGCAAAGGAAAGCAAAGGAAGGCAGCAGTATCTACACTTGTCTGTACTCCAGCTTCTTTAGGGACTGCTAGATTTTCTTTTCCAAGGTGACTGAGTTTAGATTCTCAGTTTAGAAAGCATTATTACAATTTTTCTTTTTTTTTTCCCCCTCACAAAAATTTTTCTTGGCAACAAATGATGGCTGTGGCCTACACTAACAAGAAAGTACAGATTACTTGGCACTGGAAATTTCACAGCTGATGAAAATGTCAGGCCACACAGTATGTTTTGTGTTCCTTTCTGTTGTGAATCCACTGACAAATGAACTCTTCTGTATTTTCTGCCTCTAGGCTTTTGATACTTTCCTTCAGAGTTCTTCCTTATGCTAGACAGCTTGTCTTCTGTAGCAGTTACCAATATAGGAGAAAAATAGTGTATCCCAGCTTTTACACTGATTTTAAATAAAAGGAAAATTTGATCAATAGAACTTCAGCATGAATTAAGGCACAATAAAATATATCCCTAACATTTAGGACAGATCCAAAACAATTATTTTGAAAATAGAAGGATTATAAATATGCATTTCAGCAGGCAGGAGATTTAACACTGAATAAACAGAAGATGCTGAACCCTCTTTTTTGGGTTCTGAACTATATTCCAGAAATGCAAAGTGAAGGGTTATACAAGTGTGAATGGAGCATAGAGATTATTTTGCTTAGCAGGAAACAGTCAACAATTATGTATCTGCATTATAAGCCATTAACTGGGTTGCAGTCTTGTAAGCTCAGAAAGATGTTAATGGAACAGCTGCCAGATAATAGGATGGCTGCAGAAATATGTATTTTGCCATTTGTTATACTGATGTCGCAGTGTGCATCGGTTTGCAGATCAGCCTGATCCAAAGACCACCACAGCACACAGTAATCTTCTCAGTGACTTCTGCAGCGTTCGTACAGGCTCTAGACAAATTTAAATCAATGCTGGTAACCTCTAGATAGGTGCTGCTAAATCCTGTTAAAATGGACTTAATTAGGCTTAATAAGCTGAATTTGTCCTCAATGTGTTAGGTTGTGCTGTTCCAGAGTTCACTGAGGTGGCTTAATCCTGTGGCATTGAAGTAGCTTTCTCCTCTGCTTAATGCAATGCCATAATCCTTTACTAAGATCATTGTCATGGCTGTACATCAAAGGCATAATGGTTATATACTATTAGACAAAGTCTTCTTTAATGTTAGATTTGGCAAAAGTAGTTTCTAGTGCTTAAGTGAAGAGGTTCAGCCATATACTTCATCAAAGAATTCTTGGCATCAAGCTTTGTGTAAAAATGTTTTTCACTTACTTGCAGTTTCTTTAAATTCATTTGACTAAATGCTTATTATTCAGAATGCAAAGGGTAATTAAAAGAGCACTTTAGCTGTCTTGTGGGCTATTAAATATCAAGAAACAATGCTACACAGACACCTCTACCCAAATTGTAACCATCTTTGTACTACGTTTTAACCAAACAACATCATCTGTCCAATTTCAATCATTTAACTCCATATTTTAACTTGTCAGCATCTCTCCTCCACCCTGTGCTGCATTAGCAACCACTGGAGTACAACTGCTGCATCATCTTTGTTGTTATCATCTCTGATAGAACAGGGAATGTCATAGTCTGACAACGGGCAATATAACGTAAATAACAGGTAACAATGCTGCCTTCTGTACATGAGATGCGCCAACGATTAATGCTCCACATATGTTTTTTTTCTAAACAGACAAGCAATCTGACAACCAGGAGCAGTGTACAAAAAAAATCCTCTTTTCTTGCTTCCAGAAATCGTCCACAGGGAATGATAATATGGAGGTATCAGCTGTCTGAGGAAATGTAAGACAAGACAAGTAAGACTACACAGCTGATTGCCTCCTGTGCATGAGCAAATGGATGAAGTGTGCAGTAGCATAGAAAAAAAGACACTGGAAGAATGAAAAACAGGACAGCATTGAGGAGATTGTTAGTATCCACGTACTATTCTTCCAGTGACAAAACTTACTATGCAAACCATCTTCTAAATCACACTGTGAGTACCTTAGGTTGCACCAGGAGTCTTCCCAGCCATCACTAAGCCTTGTATCTGTCACAGCTTGCTCTGTGTGAAGTACTTTAACAAGTAACCATGCTCATTAAAACTTCTGTGGTGATACTATTTATACACTTCACAGCAAATATTGTTGTTAGTGAAGTTCTCTTTAGATTGTATCACAGCAAATATTGTGGGTAGTGAAGTTCTCCTTAGATTGTATCACAGCAAATATTGTGGTTAGTGAAGTTCTCTTTAGATTGTATCATATCCTGCCCTTTGCATCTAGTATGCAAACATGGCTACATAGACTTCTGCAAACACATTCCCTGCCTCTTGTTTATGTGTGCATTTCCTATGCACACACAAACAAGAGGCATTCTACAGCTATTATTCAAATAAAGAATCTTCTATTTTAAGTAGCAGAGCTTTATCAACAGACACTGCTTTGCTAAAATTGCTTGTTAGCAACATAATGTGTAACTTCATAAAAGCTTTAAAATCTAAATTTCTATTCAACTCTATCAGATAATCCTGTGGAAGGGAACATATTGAAACGAACACACGAATTCTTTGAGAGGTTTTTCAGTGCTTTAGGAACTTAAAAGAGATTATAACAAGTGAAGAGTCAGCTCCCAAATCTGTGCCCAGAAAACTTGCAAAGGATCTTTATACCTAAATCTTGAACTCCCTTGAAACTCAGTCTGTGTACTGAACAGTTGTGTTCTGAAACAAGTAACGAAAACCACATTTTATAGGCATCCAACTTAGGACTAAAATAGAGACAAGAAAATTATATTTCTGTATGTATTAGAAATGATCTTGTTGGAAATCAACAGAAAATGACACCTCATATGGAATTCTAAACTGTGCAGAAACCAAATGAAAGGCTATTTTATATAAAGTGCATTCTACAGAACACTATAAGTTGGACAGTCATACTGGCTTTTATCTCTATTTTATAGATCTTTATAATATAATTCTTTATAATTTAATTCTTTACTATATAATATTACAATCTATATAAAATGTATAATGAAT